>VZRO01000006.1:0-114901 GCA_013397915.1 Daphoenositta chrysoptera | reverse complement strand
CAGCGCCGGGCACGGCCCTCCCGAGGGCGAGCAGACACAGCCAGGGGACAGCGACACCCCCAGCGCCCCCCGCCCGCCCCCTCAGCGCCGGCGGAGCCATGAGCTGGGGCACGGAGCTGTGGGTGAGTGGGAGCGCGGGGGAGCGGGGCTGCGGGAGCCGCACCGGGGTGTAACGGTCCGTGCCCGGGGCCGGTGCGAGCAGCCGGCTCCCCTCCGTGCCGGCACCGCGGCGCAGCTCAGCCCGGGGGTCCCCCCCGCTCCGGAAAGTTTCGTGTGCAGCCTCTGCAGGGAAATCCCAGCGGAGCTTCAGGAGTTTGATTTAATTTCGCTGAAGGAATTAAATGAAAAAAGCTCCACAGCACAAAAAAAGCGGCGGCGGCTGTGGAGCGGAGGGAGGCTCGCAGCGGAGCCTGGGGTGGGTTTTGTGTGTGGCTGCTGCGGGAGGCTCCGAGGTGGATCTGTGGACAGGGGGTCCGGTTTCAGGAGCGGGAGCTGCAGGGAAGAAAAGCCAGATGATAAAATTTCCTGTCGCTGCTGTTAAGGGGCTTCTCTCCACGCTGGATCTGAAGGACGGAGATTTTTACGAGAAGAGTTTTGTGTCGTGTGTAAATAAAACAGATTTTAATGGTACAGAGGGTTTCAATGTATAAAGCTCCTTGATGTTTTTGAGGAGAACCTAGAAAGTATAAATGCATTTGGTTTACGGTGGAACGTTAATGGAAAATATCGGGCTGCTAGAAGGAATGAGAAGTGGGTAATAGCGATGGGAAACGGTCCCTTGATAATGAGAAGAAATAAGGGAAGGGAGATAAAAGAAGTCTGGGAAGGCAGAAGAGCTGTTCCACATTCAGTCACAAAGAGGACATGGTGCAGCCATGTTTGATGGTGGAGCATGGAGCAAACCTGCTGGGTCTGGAAGGGTTGGTACCGCGGGCTGTGGAGCGGCTGTTCCCTGAGTGGTGGGACATCAAACATCTTGGGACAAATCTGTGCTCGGGAGGAGGGGGAAGAGGGAAAAGGAAACGATGTTTTGAATGAAGAAGTCAAGAATAAGTGGCAGAGGGTCATCTGGATTGTAAAGCACTGCAGGATTCTCTCCTGTGGTCATGTGTTCGTGGCTGGTAACCGGTGCGAGTTGAGATGAAAATGTATCTGAGCTTTTGAGCTGCCTCTTGTAGAAATGGTTATTTTAGGTGTGCTAATTGCTGTCCTTTCTGGATGCATTCCTGGCCCGCTCTGGCAGGCAGTTCAGCATCCCGTTTTGCTGTGACATTGGAGTCATGTTAAAGCTGGATCTGGTTAGAACTATGCAGTAAATTAGGGAGCAACTGCTGACTGGGAGAGGTTATTTTGGTGTGTTTTTGTATGCCATAGAAAGAAAGGTGATAAATGCTGGTGAAATAGTGTAGTGATGCTATATTGATTCATCAGTATATAAACAGCTCTGCTGCATGGGAATGTTTCTGGGAAAACCTGCAGTTGCCTCCTTTTTCTGCATCTTGGATGCTTTGGGAGGAGACTGAACAGTTTGAGTGGAATTAAAGTAAGAGGCAGTATAAATTGACAATTTTGACACTGGAAAATAAATTCTGAATTCTCAAAAGGATTTTTTTTTTTTTTTGCATTCCTAAAACTGCAAGCAGTACTGAGGTGTTCCTGAACCAGAATGGTAGTGGAGAGTAGTGCCTATAAATAGTTCCTCCTGTTTTATGTAGTATTTGTAGGGATGTGTGCTTGTGTGTAGCCATATATGTCTTCTGCAACAGTTACAAATTGCTTCTGTAACATTTTTTATCTGAAAATTTTGTTTCTGAAATTGTCTTCAGAAGCATCAAAGTATCATTTCTCATGTCTTCAATGTAGCACGCTGAGAAAAGTACCAGGTTACTGAAGAAAAGGGTTGGATCAACAGAATAAATGATTCTAGATACGAAATTGGCAGGAGTTGCTCCATTTTAATTTGGGTAGAGCTCTGAACACACGTTGGTTTCCAGTGTGCTGGGTATTTAGGCCAAAACAGTGATTTCTCACTGTGTTCTCCCTTTCACTGGAAAGGAAACCACACAAACAGCCTGTATTTAATATATGCTGCCTTATTTTGTTGATCGTGGCATGTCTTTTTCAAACAAAATTAAATTTCCATTTACCTTAGAACTTAGTTGGGGTTTTTTTTATTTGTTTGGGTTTTTTTGTTTTTTTTTTTTTTTTAAGTAGCTAGGGTATGGGTTTTCAGGGGCAGGTGTGGTAAGCAGCAAATGCCTGTTCTACATGTGACTCATAATGTGGTTTGAAGGGCTGAAAGTTGAGGCAAAAGCAAGTGTTTTTAACTGTAGTTCAGAAATTTGCTAGAAAAATCAGCGATGTTTGATCAAGCTTGACTTGCACCCTGTATCTCTGATCTGCCAGGCTGGATGTGTGTTCATGATTCACCCCTTTAAATATAGCAAAGGAGTAAAATCGAGCTTCCTTTTTAGAGCATGTAGAATGTTAATGTGCTTGGATTTATGTAGAATTTCTGTTCATTCCTTGGGGGAGAAAAAAGCTGGTTGCAGAAAGATTCATACTTCAGAAGCAATAAAATCCCTTTGGCAACATGTGAGTTATTCCTAAAACAGGCTTTTAGCTTTGTGCTGTGATGTGTGTGAGTGTATCCTGTGCCTCTGGGCTGCAAACCCTATTGCAAAGTTCCTACTGATATTTCACTTGATTCTGGACTTCAAGTTACATCTCAAGATTGTCCCTGTGAGTCTAAATGGACCCATGACCAGCAGAATTATTAGATGTCCTAATGCAGCATTTACATCCTGTACGAGGCAGAATGCTGGGAATAATGAGATTGTCTGGGGCCTCCCAGCAATCCGGTGGTGCAGAACAAAACCTGGAGGTGTCATGTAACTCTGCGTGCAGCTTCTGTCCATCCAAACCCCGCAGAATTCTTTCTGCCTGTTATACTCCAAACATTCAGGAGCTGAGGAGGAAGCAGCAGGTTAAGGACGAAGTGCAGGCATAGCACCAAAACATTTTGTTTTTCACCCGGGTTCAAGAGTGCATTAAGGGCTGACAGGTAGGAGGGTGTAGTACATATTTATTTCACGTCTGAGTCTTGAAACTGGCAGTGTTTTCTAAATACTTAACAAGTGGAAGTGGTAAGTAAAGGTTATGTAGGGGTGCACAGACCTGACTTGGACCTTCAGGACTATGCTTTGGAGACAACAGGCTGTAAAAGCACCCTTGGATCTCCTTTACCCTTTTCCTCTCTTGGCTAATGGGAAAGAACACGGACCATGGCACCCACAGCCCTTCTGAAGGGTACTTCAGTGGGTAAAATCCTAAGTGTGTGCCACACTTCCCACCAGTGTCCTTTTGTGTGGTATGAAGCCCTCGAAACAAGTGGGATTGGGTTGCAAACTGAGCTGAAACCAACCTCGGCACTTTGGTGCTTGTCTTCAGGGTTGTGGCTGCATGGCTGGCACATTGACTGGAATGAACGTTCTTGATATGAGATGTGGCACAGGATGTAGTTTGGGGGAGCTACATGTAAATTTGTGGCTAAGTGGTCCAGGAAAAATTGTGCCTTTTCAGAACAGTGTCACAGCACGTCAGGTGCAGGGGGGCAAGTGTTTGAATGTGGAAAGTTTTATCTTTTTGTTACCAATGTTTCAGAGGTTCAGACACTGTGGGTTTGTTGCTGCGGGGGGTTTTTTCCACATTCAGTGTAAAATTTTTTTTAAAAGCCTGGGGAGGGAGGTGATTTAATCAAGTTTTTCTTTGACCTTTGTGAAAGCTGGGTGGCTGCTAACAGCTGTCACTGTCCTTTCAGCCTGTGAGAAGGTGGATATTCAGTATTTGCAGGGCTCTTAATTTGCTGCCCAGATGCAAGGGGCTCTGTTGGCCAACTCCTGACGGAAGCAATACTTTGGGGACCACACCTTTTGTTTACAGGGTGTTCCAGTATACTTTACTATGAAAACACATGGTTTTTGGATATGGTTATTTCTGCCTTTTAAAGTTAATTTCACGTAGGTGCAACTCTAAAAACTTGAAGGCCCCCTTGCTATTTGTAACTGCTAAATCGTTTCCTCTTTCAGTGCTCGCGCCTCTATTTCATCAGCAGAATTTGTGTTTAAACAGCTGTAATCTTGCATTTCTCCAAATTGCTTGACTGCAGCATTGTTCTTCAATAGTATTTGCAATGTATGGGTGTTGCATGTAGTGGTGACTCACATTTGGAAACCATCTGGAGTACCTGGGTGATTTTGACCTTGGTGACATTACACAGTGGTGTGTAATGGGCACAGTAGTCAAATGTGATCTCAGGTGAAAACCCTGTTTTCCTCTGCTTCTAAGAGCATCTGCAGAGCTGGATCTAGGTTTGATGTATTGATTCTTGAGCCAACATTCAGTTTTATTGCGTGCAGAGCTGTAGTTGATTACATACAATAGAAATTGTGTGTCATCCCACCCATCCCGTTCTCACACCTCCTACAGCCCTCACCCCCCAGCTTCTTCGGGCTTAGGTGTTAACTGTTGTTTTCCAGGACTTGAAGGAAAAGGAGATGGTGTCTGATGGGAAAAGGACGCAAGTAATTAGTCTTGCATGATAATTCACAAGTTAACTTTGATGGGCTGAGATTTTCCATTATGGGCCTAACCTTCACAGGTGGGTGGGTGAATTGTTGGCAGCCTAGACAATCTTCTCCTGTGGTGATGGCAAATGCTCTTCTGAAACGTGTATTTTATTCTAAATTTGCTGTGAAACTTACTTGATGCCATTCAGACAACTCCTGGAGGCAGAGCTGTGTATCCAACCCCTTCTTTTGTATGTGTGTGTGTGTTTCATAGAAACTTGGTTCCTGTTTAGTAACGTGTTAAAACTTTTGCATATTTCAAAACATCTGGGATTTCACCCACAAAAATATACTCTAAAAGCACCCTAATAGCAAATACAGTGAAAGGCTGGAAGAGAAAAGGCTGAGGTCAGTAATAAATGCATCATATTTATACTTTTTGCTTGGTTATTCTAAAGCTCTTAGTAAAAGTTGTACACAGAGTGCTGGAGATGGGCACTTCAAAGCAAAACACACTTTTCATTAGTTAAGTAGTATTAGTTTAGCATTCTGCATAGTTATTTGGACAGTTTTGAGGTAGCAAAATTGTCTGACATTAATATCTCCGTATTTCACAGAGGCTCACTGCGTGTTTTAAGTGGTCAGCCTGCATATGCAGATCAGTGAGTGAGAAATAGTTTATAGAAGCTGAGTCATTACAGAGTATCTGCATTCTGCAGCTCACACCTCTGTGTGCATGCCCAGCTCAGGGTGGGACTGGGGCTGCTGCAGCCTCTATGCACGTGCCTTGTAAAGTTAGTGCCATCAGAGTCCTTTCCACGAGCTTAAAAAGAGAATTTTTAAACTTTAGGATGATTTGTTGTGTGGGGGCTGCAGGAGGTGGTTGGTAGGAGAATGGGGTTATGTGAGAGCTCCCTGCCCACACCCCTTGGTACCTGCAGGCACCAGGAGTAGAAAGATTCCCTTTTGGTACCTGAAGAGCTGCTGGGACTTTAATGTTTGAATGTCTGAGTAATTTCGTTTACAATTCTGGTTTGCTTTAAGAAAGAAGATTTCGACAATTACATCAAACGACCTATTCTCGTATTTGCTACCTATTCATTAAAGAATGGGGGATTTACGGTCTTGCATAGTGAGTCAAGACTTGCAGAATATAGTGTTTTCTCTTCCAGCCGTATTGTGGCTGCTCAAGATCCCCCGCTTGCTTGAACCATATGGGGAAGGCAGTCAAACATGAGCCGATGTTTTTCTGGACTCTTTGCAGCTCATTAGTGTTACTCATGTTGTGAAACATTCTTTTACAGCAGAATTTCAAAAGCTGTAAAACACTCTTTTAAAGCAGAATTTCAAAAGCTGAATTCCACATAAAGAGTAGGAGCCACTGTTGCACTGTGACACTGTAACTTAATAACCTGCTTTACATTATTGCCTTTGATTGCTGGACAGGTAACCTGCTAATGAATTTTTGGAAATTCACTTTCATCCTGTTTGAAATAGTGCTGCTGAGATTGGATATACACTGAATCTAGTCCAGCTGTCAAAATCTAATGCTTTGTTGAGTTTCCTTAGTGTTCATGTAAATATTTTAAAATAACTTCCCCCTTCAGTATAATTGTACGCTTCAGATGAAACTTCTCTTCTTCCTTTTACCTCTAGAAACTCTGCTTTTCTATTTATTTTTCTTTTTTCTTAAAACAGTAAGCTGGTTAAATTAGTAAAATACTGTTGTTTCTTGGCATATTGCAGTCTTTGCCATTCTTTTCAATCAATGGCTTTGGCTCTAAAATACAAAACAGTGGAAAAGTAGTATATAATGTAGTATCTGTGTACATGATATGATTATTTTAGTCTTTCTTCTCAAGCAGGTGTGGTGGGGTGGTTTGGATCCCTTTGGAATTTAACATGATCACTCTGTTTCCGTGTTGTCCAGAGACAACCTTATTAATCTGGTCAATAATTTCTTTTAGCTCAGTTCATTAAGAATGGTTTGTTGGCATAATTAAATAAAATGTTCCTTTTTGCATCTAAAAATGGAAAAACTGCAGAAGGGCTTCTAAATTAACTCTTCTGTAAGTAAAGTGCGAGAATGAAACGTTGTTTGCCTGGTGTTGGTAGCTGATCACTGAAGCAGATCATGCTGTAAAGCACATAAAGAAGCAGTTCTGTTGCAATGTTGTCCTTAATTTATTTGAGGAAGAGTCAGCCTAATTGGCAAAACAATCAAAAGAACAACAGCAATCCCCTAGATGCCCTCAGAAAAGCAATAAAACTTGAAAAGGAGTCACTTGGGAATTAATGTCTGGTTTAGAAGGATGGTCACCAATGAGCTACCAAGTCACCCAGATAGTCCTTAATCCTGAGGAAATCCCAGAGTGGATTATTCTTCTTGTTGTAGCTGAAATAATATAGATTTCTTCCATTAAATGTGCCACTTGGCCATCTCTTGTTCAGTGTTTTTCAAGTGCTGCTATTTGGTACCTAAAGTATTTTTATAAAGCAAAGTCTTCAGTTCTGCCCTTGCAGTGGGGCTGGTGTAAGTGCTGCTGGGATCATTCATTCCCTGAAGGGGAAGGGTAGTTTGTAGTGTTTATATTTACTCCTCTGGGAATAGCAGGTACAATTTGTCTCATAAATCATTCATTTTATAGTTCAAAAATTTAATTTCACTGAACTGAGTCTGTGGATGTGCAGATAAAGGAGTGCTACCTATGTGACAGGAGAAGGATCATCTTGCAAGGATTCTGAGCATATTCCTTATCCCTAACTGCACTCCTGGAGATTTTGCTCCAATTAACACCAAGAAATTGCTTATTTGGTACCTTGGACAGTTTTCTCTGTCTCAGACTCTATTCTAGACTGTGCTGGGAACCCTTCTTACCGAGAATGTATTCAACATTTTCTGTTCAAATCATCTATTTTCTGCTGCTTAAATTTTTTTCCATGTTAGGGTGCTCAGGCTGTAGTTTTCCTCTTTCTGTGCCTCTTCTTGCTTTTTGTGTTTGAGAGCAGTCAGGATCATTCAGTTGTTACCAGGGCCAGTGTATTGCATATGCTGAACACGATGCCTCTTTGGTTTTGGAAAGCTGCAGCGTTCCCATTCATTGGAGCAAGGTTTTGAAATTTGGCAGACAGAAGCTGTTGA
Organism: Daphoenositta chrysoptera; assembly: GCA_013397915.1. NCBI lineage: Eukaryota > Metazoa > Chordata > Aves > Passeriformes > Daphoenositta > Daphoenositta chrysoptera. The sequence continues at coordinate 107,191 of VZRO01000006.1, read as the reverse complement.
ACAGGGATATATGCCTGGTGCTGTTGTTGAGAAAATATTCCTCAATTAGGCAAACGTGTAAGTCTTTGGAAAAATACCACTTTGCCTGTACTCAGTGAAGGTGTTATTGACCAAATCTTCCTGGGTGCTGGCTGGGTTTTGGCCTTGGAGGGATTTTTGTGGGGCAAGATGAGGTCACCCACAGAATAATTGAAGAGGGCTGAGTCTGGTCCTTGCAGGAGAGCAGCCAGACTTCCCAGGCCATGGCTGCTCAAGGCCAGGGTGGAGCTGGGCAGCCTCTTCTGCTGTCAGGCTCCTTTGTTGGCCCTCGGTGGCACGGAGGGAGAAGCTGGCTGGAGGACAGTTCTGGATGAGTGGGATCTGGGCTGTGTTATGGAAGAGCAGCCTGGGTCAGTGAGCAGGGGGAGAGGGGGATGGAAAGCATGGCTGCACCAAGTCAAGGTAAAGGTCCCTCTGACCACTTCTATTCTTTCTTAATGGCAGCAAACCGGTTCTTCTGTTGTCATGGACTGGTTCTTGTTGTGCTCACCTGAGGGTGAGTGAGATGCTGTGGTCAGAGAGGAAACCACCTGATTCAAGAGACTGAATGTGGAGAAGGAGGGCTTAGAGATCATACCGGGATCTAGTTACAGACAGGTGGGTCTGCTTGTCTAGGAACTGTTCCTGTGATGGAAGTGCCAGGAATGATGGAGAGGGTCATTTGAGGAGAGATAATTCAAATTGGCAGTTCTGACACTGAGTGAAGCAGGACTAGCAGGGCGAAGGAAACAGCAGAAATGAGCTCAGTGAGCTCAGGAGGAGAAAATTAATTTAAAGAAAACAAGGAACCAGTCAGTAACAAGGAAACAGCCTGGATAAAAGCACGTAGAGAGAGCAGGGCTGGGCTCTGGTCAGGACGGGTGGGATTGTGACTTGCTGTCAGACTGGATGTGCAATGGGATTAGTGCATTAGGAATGGCAAGTCAAGAGTTTGATGGGATCAGGAGAAAGTATAGTGGGTGTACAAGGGGAAGGAATAAGCAAGGAGCAAAGGATGAAGAGTAGATAAGAAGTAAAGCAGAAAGTAGTGCAGAGACCTAGCAGTCCTCTTTTGGGTTTGTAGTATTGCTATTTTATGTGGCTTTTTCCATGTCATGTTTAAGTGGAGTTGACGTACTGGTTAGAATGTATATACATTGATTTCTGTGGTTGCACTTTGCATCTTTACTCACTGTGGAAGAATATTTGACAACATCCCCAAATAAAAGCTTTATCCAGAATTGTGTGCACTGCTGTTTTTCATTCACTCATTCTGTGCAGAAAGCCTGAAGGAATTTTTTAGCAAATAAGTTCAAAATGTGTTTAGATAATATTTTTCACTTTGTATTATACTCTCTTAGGCAAAGATGAATGCTTTAGCACTTTTATCTTGTATTTACAAAAAGAAAAAAATGATTGGCATGGAGCAGTGAGTGAATGGAAGTGTGTTTTCTCAAACAAAAGTTAAATGGGGTAGAGAAATATTTCTTGCCCTCTTGAGGGCTGTTGATCTGTCAAATGTGGGTCTTACAGGAGTGGCATTGATTAAGAATGTGTAACTCAGGTTTTGCTGTAGTAAAAGAAAAACTGGCAGTGGATGAACAGGGAGAGCTACATAAATATTTTTCACCCATTCTGGCTCTCTCTCCCAAGTATAACAGTCTGAGATCCTTTGCTCATGTGTAGTCACTGGAAAAGCCTAAAAATAAAGGGTGAGAGGAAAGGGTTCTATGTGCTGGTCAAGAGCCTTTATTTCCTTAGAAGTCTTTGGAGCTGTGAAACATCTGGGTTTCACACAGGATGCTTTTGGCGTGTTTGTAATGCAACATGCAAAAGCTGAAAAACTGCACAGCTTTGCTTTGCTTTTTGGTGTGTGAAATAACTCCCAAGCAAATGTTTCAGTGATGGATATATTGGTTAGGGGTTCCTCTGCAGCTTTGCTCGAGGACACCATCATCAGCTGATCCGAGAGGCTCCATCCTCCCAAAGCACTGCCAGCCTGACCACCAGGATCAAGGCACCCAAGGCTCAGAGATTATGGTTGCATGCTTTCCCTGAACCCCAAAATTGCACCAGCCGACCCTTTAGGTAGTGAGAATGCATCTCACATGATGCATGTGTGACTCGGTGCCTATTTAAACCAGTGCCCTGGGGATTTACAGCCTTATTTTTGGAAGGGGGGGCTCGCTAGGTTCCAGCTCTATTTAAAGAGAAAACCAAGTGTCTCTGGCTGTGTGGCTGCATGTGTCCTTCTGAGATGTATTGGAGTAGCCCAGGAGACCACCCTGGAAGGGGGTAGCAGCTTGCATCCATTCCTGGTATGTGGGAGCATCTCCCCACCACCTCCTCCTCCAGATAACTGTGGGCTGGTTTTATTTTTGCATTGTGGTTCCTATTCTGATTCTTGTCTGCATCATCTTTATTACCTATATTATGTATAAAATTGCTGAAAGCTCCTTTTCCAGAGCTTCAGTATGATTGACACAAAACGATCTTGAAATAGGAAAGCTGTAATTGTTAGAAAACGACAATTTTTGTGAGAAAATGTGCTGTTGTGAAACACATGCACCTAATTTAGGCATCATTGGAGACTGGGTCTGCATAGTTGTCACTCTTGGAAAATACTTGGTCTTGAACAGAAAGGTATCACAGTGCCAACATTTAATGGTTGAGGGAGTGTTTTGAATTGTTCCACTAACAAAAACCTTTGCTGAGCTAAACAATACAAATATAAGTATTTTGCTTGGCTATTAGCAGTTGAGTTGAAGTACTCGATGAGTGGGAACAGCATGACAGAATGGTGTGCTCCATTCACACAGAGGTCAGAAGACATTTTACATGATATTTATGGGTTTCATGCACACAATTATAGACATTTGTATTGACTTGAATCTGCTGTTGGTTTGGTGTAGTCTTCTGTGGTTTGCTTGTGGGTTAATCTCTGGGAACAAAAATAAATGGAATGGTGACAGAGGAATCAAAAGCCAGAATCCACACTAGGAGAGTTGAACAAGTGAAAAATGTTAAAATAATGGAAATTCAGACCCCCTTTTTGCAGTTAGAATGTAAGAATGAAGTATTTGGGGGTTTTATTCAGGATAGATACACACACATGGTGTTTGGGAGTTGCTGGTCAGTGGAGCACTATTGATTTCCCTCTGGGGGCACGGCATCCATCCAACCTCCTTGGTGGGGGGTGGGATTGATTCCTTAATTGGAACAGCAACAATCCATCCTGAAACTTCCTCAAGGTATTAGGGCTAAATTAAACAGTCTGGGACTAGTGTGTAAGCCCTAATGCACTTCAAGAGGCTTTTGTGGATAGGAGAATTTTGAAAATAATCAGATGAACCCAAAAGTAACAGAAAAAAGCCACAGGCACAAATCACCCTTAAAAAAGGGTCCATAATACATTTCCTTTGTGTGATGCAGTGCTTAATGCCCAGATTCTCTTAGGGAAGAAAAGATGCATGAAGTATACAGCTCTATTCATGGTACTGCATTTGGAACTTGTTTTCTCTCCTTTGTGTATGTGTTCCATAGCTGTTCCAAAAATAGATATGGTCACAAATATCAATTTAGTAGAATTAGGCATCTTAAAGCCATTTTTTAAACAACAATCACTACTGAGGAAATGTGGGATCTTATGCATGTTGCATTATGCCTTTATTTTGCAAAATGTTAAGATTGTGTTTGCTTCTGTGCATTTGCAGTGTCCACAATCTGCATGAATTTCCTAAGGATAAAAATGTCATGGTTGCATTCAGCTTTATTTGGAATTCTAGTTTTCTTTCACTTGGAGGAGGAATGAAACAGGATCACTGAGCTTTAGTCTGTATAGTAAGTGCTCATAAGCAAGAGCTAACCATGAAGGGTCAGTAGCCTTGTTAGATGTGCCTACTAATCATTATGGATGTCATTCATGTACAAAAGTACTCAAGAAGTAAAAGTGAGGGAGCCCACATGACACCTGTTCAGTCTTGCTCTTAGTTCTGTCACTTTGTCTTGGTCCATCTCACTCTGCAGACCAAGCCAGGTAAGCAGTAATTTTCTTTTTCCAGAATGTTGGAATCTTTGCAAATATATCCGTAAGGCCCGAGGACTTCATGAAAGCTGGAATGTTTTAGGGTGGCTCTTTGTTACTAATGTCTCTGAATTCTGCATGTCCCTGATGCTGTCATCTTGAGCCTCTGGCTTCAGAGATGCTCTGCCCAAGTCTTCTCCCATAACATAAACTTTATTGGTCCTAGTGGTTCATGGCCCACCAGTCTGGGCCATGATTTAGCAGCCAAAAATTTGGAGAGATGGATTTGAACTTTAGGGTTTGTGAAAAACAAACTCTTTATTTTCCCTTCCTTGGCTGGGAGCAGTTTTGACTCAACCTTTGGACCAGAGTTATAGCTTCCAAAAACTATTTTCAGTGGAAGGTATTGTCATTGGAACAACTGTAGAGAACTGAGTGGCCTCATTGTCCTCACGGTGGGAGGGGATGTTCTTGTCAATTTGTGAGAAATTATTTCTTTCTTTCCCTGCCCTCTGTGTAGGTAGGTAAACACACATTTGTTTTCCTCTTCCTCTCTGAATCAGTCTGGTTCAGAGGCCAAACTTGCTTTCCCTGCTTGGCAGATAAAGCATCTCGTAGATTCAAGTCAATATCCTCTTTCATATTTTTTAGATGATTCAACTGCTCATCAAGCAACTGGTCTATCCCTGTGTTATAAAATAGTTGGGGAGTCATGGGACGTTCAGGGAACTGAGCCCAGAAGCTCCAGTTGCTGTGTGAAGATCAGTAGCTCAGACCCATTCAAGTCAAAGGTTGGACAGGAGGTTCCTGTTTGTTCTTCAAACAAAAGCATTTCTTGTGTGTTTGAGCTCTCTTTAATCCAACAGGCAGAGCTGCAGCCTATAATGGATGAAAGCTGAAGTAAGCAAAGCCTAGATATGAGGAAGAGGGAAAGGGGAGGAAGAGGAAGGCTGATATATTGTTATGCAGATGCCTTTCACCTTAGTCTTGAGCTCTGCTAAAGAGAAAATTTACTTTTCTAATGTTCTGCAGCAGGGCAGGTTCTGTATTTTTAATATCCCATTATTTTCCCATGTCGTCCCCATGCATCTTCCTTCCCATGAGTAGATTATTTATTCTCAAAACCAGTTTGTTTTGCCTTTCTTGCATTACTCATAAGATTTATCTTATCACCATGTACTTTAGAATTTGCAACATTTGTTTCCAAAGATATTGCCTAAAGTGCAGTGTGATAACCTCTCACAGACTTGAGCACCGTGTCAGAAGTGTCACATTTAGCAAGGGTCCTGTAGGTCAGCTGAATACACCAAGTGTCACAGGAACAGCAAATAACTTATTCTAGGGGAGCCAGAGCACTGGAAAGAGATTTTCTGATAGTGACTTGGTAACGTAATAAAACGGCAAGATATTTGAAAATTTTAAAAAGTGTTTTGAGGTGATGAATTTTCATTTGCTCTGATGAACCCTAATATCCAAAGCTAGGCATCTCTTCCACCAAAATACGAACTTGCCCTTTAATATCTTCCACATTGGAAGTAAGTGGCTAATACCATCTCATTTCAGTAATAAGTTAATTAGAAGTCCATCTAGCAAGACTTTTGAGGAATGCCTCAGTGTCATTTATAGGATGGCAATCCCTCTAATACTTGAGTTTCTGCTTTTATTTACTTAGTGCAGTGCTTAAAGTATTGTAGGGTTCCAGAAGTCCCTTGTTTTTTTAAATTTAAGTGTTATTTGCTTCATGAACTTGGGTTTGTTGTCAGCATTTTTTGCTGGAGATCCCACTCCCTTTGTGCTGGATAGGCACTGTGTAATCCAGGCACTGATGGTCCCTGTTTTGCAAATTGTGTGACATGAATTAAAGACAAGGAAGATTGGAAGGAGAGAGCACGAGACACTCAAGGATGTGGAAATCCTCAACCTCTCCCATTGCATGACTCTTCTGGTCTGAGGTTAAAACATGGCAATTTCTCTTGTGCCCATGTTTGTTATGAAAGTTCTTCTGTGTTGTGAAATTGTAATTACTGAATAGTTACTGTAGTCTGGGACAAACCTAGAATAGAGGGTATCTATTTTATTGAATCTTCTGATATTGAAAATTGATAGAGCAGGCTGATAGTATAATTTATTTTAGCTATCTAGAATTGCAGTGTTCCCTGGATGTTATAAAAAGTGTGTATGTCTGACAGCCACATTTCAAAGAGTTGTTTTTTCAATGTACTAATTAATTCTCTTCAAATAAATAGTCATGCAAAAAAATGAAATACAACATCAATATTTAATGGCATCTGCTTTAAACCCTCCCAATCTAGACTTCTGAAGTTGTGTGGGGGTGATATTCACACATCCCTGATAAAGGGAGGATGGAATGTGTGTTTTCTTTTCATTTGGGGAATGAACTACTCCTTAAAGATGTGATTTTGAGGTGCCCTACATGGCCCTGTGCAAAAATAATGTAGAAAAGAGCCTCATCTCTCTCTGGAGGCTGTTGCACTGTGAATCCTGTGGATTTTACCAGAAAGGGAGATTCTGTTTCCTGGATGGAATGACATGGTCTCCACCTTACAGGCTTGTCCAGTTGCAGCAAGTTTGCAGAAGTTGTATTGAAAGTGGGCTGCAGTTTTTCTCTTGCTGTAGGAAACAGTGAGCCCAAGTGACCAACATCTTACTCTGTTTCCTGTTCCTCTCTTGAACAGCGCAGCAATGAGCTGACCTAAATTCATGGTTCTCCTGTGAGATGTCAGTCTGTTAAGCTGTTTGCAGTACTTTCATCTGTGAACTGGCTGTGTTTGATGTTAGTGCTGTGTTATCAGCTGCTGATGTTAAATGGAGAATCATTCTTCTTGTGAAGAAGTGAATTTGTGACAGCTTAGCGTGCAATTTGTGGGCATTGTTTATGCCACAGAGTTTGGGAATCCATTACTTTCTGGAAATGACAAGCATTTGTTAGATTTCTTCCCACAATAGTGATAGAAAAGAGCAGTGCTGTGCTTGCCATCCTCTTTTTTTGGTTTGTTATTGCTGTGATAGGAAAACACAAGGAGCAGGTTGTAATGTAAGCATTCCCTGTGTTTATTTGTTGGTGGTGTTGTGGTAGCCTTCCACTTGATCNGTGAAGAAGTGAATTTGTGACAGCTTAGCGTGCAATTTGTGGGCATTGTTTATGCCACAGAGTTTGGGAATCCATTACTTTCTGGAAATGACAAGCATTTGTTAGATTTCTTCCCACAATAGTGATAGAAAAGAGCAGTGCTGTGCTTGCCATCCTCTTTTTTTGGTTTGTTATTGCTGTGATAGGAAAACACAAGGAGCAGGTTGTAATGTAAGCATTCCCTGTGTTTATTTGTTGGTGGTGTTGTGGTAGCCTTCCACTTGATCTTCCAGGAACGTGAGAAGAGTGGAAATCAGGATGACATATAGTTGTAGTCACAAAGTTCCACCCCATGTGCTCTGCGAGCAACACGCTTTGCAATTACAGAGTCCTAATAAACCAATTAATTAAGAAATATTCCTGTAAAACAGTGCTGTCACACTGACCCAAACTTAACCAGCAGCTCTCCATGACAAAGATTTTAATAACATTTAACCATGGTTTGTGTTAGTCCTTTGACCAATCACGTCATGATGTATGTGGTGTGGTGGTCTTGGTTTTGTTTGCCCTCAAGACACAAGAATGCTTTTTATTGCTGTCCCAGTAACCAGTCCAAAGTACAGCAAGCAGCTTTACACTTGAAAAACTGTAGCACCCTTTCAGGAAATATCTGCGGCGCCTCAGATTTTTTCAGCCTGCTCACACATTCAGAACCCCGGACAAGCAGCTTAAGATCTGAATGAGATTGTTCACCAAATGAGTTGGTGCAGCATATTAATTTGCTGGTGCTTCTAAATGCCTGCAGTGTTACAAGAGCCTGCAATGGCACTAAAGTACCAGGAGCTTTGTTGGCTCTAAACTCCTTAAGAGAGTTTTAAATTCTTGTCTGCTTGCCGTAGCCTTACCAGCTTTATAAAGAATTCGGAGATCTGTATTTCAGAAAGGTTGTGCATCCTGGGCTTAGAAAAGTTAGTAAGAGCTTTTCCTGGTAGTATTAATTGTCTTGGAGCTTGATTGTGCTCTAGGTTTTACTGTATAGCTGATTATGTGAGCCTCCTATTAGTGCCTTTATCTAGATGCCAATGGATACGTTTATTGCATGGTTTTATGCATAGGATTTATGTTGAAAAAATATTTGCCTTTGCAGCAGTTAGGTAAACTAACATAATGTGGTTTTAATGAGGCTGGATGCAGTCAACCTGATTTTATGTGTATTTTTAGTTTCATTTTAAGTTAATATTTAAATGCCAGAGGAGAACTGATATGACATTAAACCATTTTTCTTTTTTGGTCTTTGTGTAGTGAGCCAGCACCCTCCTCCCTCAAAACCAATATTCTGCCTGGCAGCTGGAGAGAGATATGAATTGTTTTTGAAAACTACAAAAAGTTTAAAACTTTAGAAGTCTATTTTCAACGTCTTGAAGTAGATGATTTTATTTAAAGGATAAACCCAAATATTTTAGTGAAAGCTAAAAAATCCAGTGTTCCATGCTGTCCCTTGTTTTACTGTGCCTGGATTTAGGCAAGTATGCAGTTCTAGAAGATGGGGTGAGCAGAGGCAAGTGGTCCAACTGGTGTGACCCCAAGTGTAGTTTTTAATCTTGGCTTCAATAAGCCCTGCTTTAAATTGGGTAGTGATTTTCTTCACAACTGTGTCTGAAAACTATATTAATAGGAGACTGTTTACTGATGTAATTCCCATTAGGGTTGCAAAGATATTTCTTCAAGTGCAGTGAAGGCTTGAAATCTATATCATGGTATCATCATTGTTATAGAATGAGTTATAAAATATTCACATGTGTTTTTAGAACCTAAGGAAATGAGATTGTTGTCACAAGAAAGCTGAATTACCCCTTTTGCTCAGCTAGACTCGCCTATCCAGCTTAGGAGCAGAATATCCTTGCTGGGGGAAGCAGTCCTTACTTAAAGGATCAAAGGATGTTGCTCTTCTAGCTCAGGATGGCAAAATGTCATTTATTCCTAATGCTTAGGTTTCCAAGCCATGTTGGTCAAAAGAGACTGTAATTGTTGATTTATTTCCATAAAATGTTCTGACTGTTTTTCTTTGAGAGGCTGGAGGGCTGTGTAGGGAGCCAGACCAAAAGGTTTGGACAGTCTGTAGCTGCCCTACTTTCTAGAAACTGTAATTTTAGGTTGTCTTGGCTGGCACAGTATGGTCAGCACAGTGAACTTGGGCTTTGTGTGCTGGGGCTCGGAGTGTGGCCTCCTGCAGCATCCTTGTGGCACAGCCATCAAACCACCGAGCCTCGCTCGCCGTGCTGTGGTTCCCCACGTGTCTCTGATTCCTGTGAGCTGCTCCCAGTTCTGGAGCTGGTGGAGTAAAGGCAGCACTTAGCACAACGAGGCTGCTGTTAGACCCGGGGAGTCTTTGCTGCTGCTACAACTCGCTTTGAATGCTCTCTGATCAGGTGTTTGGGCATTTAAAACTGATGGATGGTAGAGATAATTGTGCTATAAACTCTAGTTCTGCACATTTCATGAGTCTCATTTATGGGTAGGGAACTCTGATTTCTTGCATTTTACAAGGCTGGGTGACACGTGGTCTCTTTATTCTTCTTGCGTGAATGTTTGTTTAGTGTGATGGAGTTAAATTTACGTCTTTCTCTTTAGATTCTTGCAATTGTCATATGTCCCGTGGAGAATGTCAAGTATCCCTGAGTGAGCAGCCCGGATGACTCCATCACAATCCCGGGCGCGTTGTGCTGCTCTATTGACTCTACAAACCTGAAATGTGTGTGGGAGAACTTTCTCTTGTAGTCTAGCATGTAATTTAATTGATGTTTGTTTGGTAATTTGCCTCAGATTAAATTATTCGTTGTCACCACTGAACAAATGCTTTGTGTGCTTCTGGTGGGTCAGCACTTTGCACAATATTTCCCCTTTCTTATTCCACCTACTTTGATGCATTCATTTAGTTTTGCTGCAGTCTTAGTACTGAGAGCTGAGAGAGGCTTCTGTTGGGAGAAGGGGGAGCCCCAGTGGAGTTTGAGAGGCTTTGTACGTGATTATTAAGGGAAATGCGATTACTTTTCCTCAGATTTAAACTTTAGTGTAACACAAGTTCACACTATAATTAATGGGAGTTGGTACCTGAGGATAAACTTCATAGAAGTGAGCACGTGAGAATAGGAAGATATGCTCTCTTCCTCCACAGGATAAGAGACTGAAGCTATTGGAGAATTAATATCAACAGCAATTCATGCTTTGATGCACAGGTGGATGTTTCTGATCCTTAGCAAGATGTGTCAGTGGTAGAGTTGTCACTTTAATTTTGGTCTGACTGTATTTTACCTTGGTAATTCTGTGGCCGTACAGGTGATGTTGTCTTTCACAGAGGAGGAGAAGCACGGCAAGGATCAGCTTAAAGTCTGAACATTTTATGCAAGTGGGATCAGACTGAAACAATGTTTTTGTCCAAATCAAGATAAATGGTCCGACGCTAGGACACTGCAGAGTGCAGATGCAGCTGGGGTTAAGCTCTTCTCTGAAGTGTTTATCAGTGAAAAACGGAGAGGAAAGGTATTGGGTAAAAGGAAAATATGTGACAGGATGTTAGAGGACTGTCTTGGTTGCCATTTTTACAGCTATAGGAAGGGCCAGGTCTTACTGTAACAAAAAAGCTGCGTGAGAAACCTTAATGGATGGATTTTAAGGCATGGAGTCTCTACAGCTTTCTTTTGGCTCTTTGCTTACATTATATTTCTGGCCTAGTTCCAGAATTTATCCATTTTTTGCCAGTGTGGCTTGACTCCACTCCACAGAGCAGAGTGTATGAGTAGATAATTCTGAATTATGAAATGCACTTTGAACAGAGTTTAACATATTTTGAAGTGACCAACTTTGTTGTTTGCCCACATTTTAAATGTTATGCACTCTGACATTGTCATTCTATCTATTGCATTAGATTTCTGAGTCACATATATCTCTGGTAATCTTCCTGTTCTGGAAACTTCACTATTTCTTGGATCAGAGTAGAAGCACCTAATCTAATTTCTGGGTTAAAAATGGAATGCAATGGCAGATAGAAATACTTCAGGCATAGCAGTAATCTTATTTGGTCTTGAGTGTGAAGTGGCTCTTGAAAAATCTAGGATTGTATTTGTCATGTCATGGTATTTAAGGTATTAAATGCTTTTTGAACCCCATCTACAAAGAAGTTTTTCAGCAGTTTGTTCCATGTAATTTGGAAATGAGAGGAGGGAACAGTCAGTTCACATCTTCACTTTTCTTTTGAACTTTAGGGAAGGGCTTGGAACACTCTGAAGTGAGGGGGTTTATTTTTTGAACCCTAGTTATTGCCATTGCTCCAATGATTCCAGGAGGCAGCCCTCAAGCGAAGCAGAATTAGTGATTTTTACATTTTCCTTTCCCAAGTGTCTGCACAAACATCCTGGAAGGACACGGTTCCTGCATTGGTGTTGGGTCAGTTCTGGCTTCACAGCCAGGAGAGGAGGTGAAAAGGAGTATCGGGAGTAAAGGCTGTTGTGTTTAGTGAATAAATACATCTTTGCATTAACGTGTGTAGAAAAGAGCTTTGCACACGTCCTCAGTTTACACCCACCAGGGGATTTATTTAGTGGAGATTAGAAGTTTTGCTGTTGAGAATACCAGGCATACCTGGCGAGACCTTTGCTGTTTTTTCAACCATTATCTTTTTGGGCTAATTTTGATAGAGGGAGATCAAGGGCTCTTATTTTCGAAGTGTAACAATGTCACTGATGGTTTTTAAGTGGTTATATTAAAAAAAAAATCAAATTAATTCCCCCCTAAACCCTTTCCTAAACTCTAACTGTTGTGTGCTCAGAGCTGAATAATATTCCAAAAGGTTTGATACTAACAAAGAAATTTTGACTTTGAGGATACATAGAACAACTTGGGTATTCTACATGATGAAGCCAGTATGGCATTGGTTTGTGAAGAAGTTGGGCAAAAAGCTAATTTCCCAAAAAAAACATTCCCACAGACTGCTACAGTTTGAAGTATAGTTCTTGTGGATAAGATTCTGCTATTGTGATTCAGTATGGTTTTGGATGAGAGGGCAGAATTGTCTTTTTTGTGTGTGTTCTTTTAAATGGATCAGCAGGCTCGTTTGGCTTTCTATTGTAGTTATCCATGCCATGCAATAAGCAGGAACACTCTATGGCTCATTTTTAATAATCAGTACACAGCTGCCCAAAGGGGAAACCGTGGGCAAGAGCTCTTGTTGATCTTTGTTTTAACAGCTGGTATTATTAAGGGAGAGCTTTGCAGACTGGGAAAAAAAAAAGAGGATGAAAATCAGTCAACAGTTAATCCAAGATGTGGCCAGACAGCAAAAGATTTACTGGGAATTAGTTCTAAAATTGCATTTGTTCAAATAATTTCAGAAGAAACGAATGGGTGTGTATTAAATCAGGGAAGTGGGATGGTGCTGGGGAACAGTGAAAAGTTGCAACATTTGTCAACTGAAAAACCTTCCTGGAACAACAGCAGCGTATATTTAGCGTTGTTACCATGCTGCAACTCCTGGGGGAGGCAGCTCGGATCTGGAGCTCTGCTGCAGCTCATGATTTATACCCTCCCAGCAGCAAAGCCCCACAAACCAGGAGGATCTGCTCATTTTCAAAGCTCTTGTTTATAATGCACGGAACAGTGAATCCCTGTGGGTCCCTGCAGCTTTCAGGCTGCAGCTCTGGATACTGTCAGCAAAACTGAAATCTTTATCCCATTCCTGTTCCCCCAGGATGTGCAGAAGGAGGAGGTTAGCGTTGCTTTGCTTTGTTTCTTTGGTTTTTGTTTCTTTTTTTTTTTTAATGAGTTTTGTGGGTGTAATTAATGCTAATGGTAGAGATGCATCATCTTTCTGGCCCCAGTAGATTTTAGTAGTTATGAGCCTTTGCTTAGCTAATGAGTCTGGATTTTAAAGTCTAGATTCTGCTGTTTATCCTCATACCTAGTACAAATAAGTTCACTTAAATCAGTTGAATTGCACTAGAATCACCAAAAGAAGCAGCATGTGTACATTTGACTTCAGTTTAAATAACGGAACAAGTGCATAAAAAGGTTGAAATGCACTCAGTCCTTCAATAAAAATAGTCCGACCTTACATCTGGCATTAGTTGAAGTTTCTCTCTTATTATCTTGTTCTTTAAGAGCTTTTTTACATCCTGGGTTGTAATTTGCACATTATAACGTATTTTGAAACAAAACTATGTCTTGTTCTGGGGTTTCTCGAGTGTGTTTTATAAGCAGAATTGTAGGTTTGAAAAGAAGTGCTCCTTTCTGAATGGGCTGCTCATGACAGATGGTTCTCATTGTGGCAAAGTCATGCAGTGCCTCAAACCTCAAAGTGTATAAATTTATTTGAAGGAAATGAATCGCTGCTGCATCATGGCCATCTATGAAAAGTGTCCTTGGACATTGCAAATGGTCATTTTTGAGCCTTGCCTTTTCCTTGTTCAGAGAGATCTATAAAATTCATTTTCAAGAGCATCAAACTGTGACACCCTCTAAGAAGCACACTTCCTCTGTCAAGAGATGCAACACTATCTTTAGAAGGATCTCCCACTGATACCAGCAGGTGATGCCTCAGTATGGCCTTTTCAGTCAAGTGTTTAAATAAAACCAAAATAGCACCTAGATAATGCTCCATGCTGGATGTACTGCTGTCCCTGCTGTCCAGGACATGTAAGATACATAGTTCACCATTAAAAACTTGCTTGTTCCAAGAAAACAAAGGATAGTTTTATTTGTCCCTCACTATCCAGCATTTGGCTCAGTTGCTGTTTCTCTTAATCACCTGTTGCTCATCAGCTCTGTCCTGCTGCAGTTGAGCTGATCACATCCTCCTGCCTTCCCACTCCCCAGAATTAATCACTCCTCTCTGTTATCTTACCTCTTTCAGCATCTTTCTGAGCTGCTGCGGTACCAACAACCACATCCTCTCTCGGATGGAACATCCCCTCTCTCACCTTCCTTCCTGGCTGCTGTGTTAGCACAGTTACTTGCCCCGTTGCTATGGAGGGACTACAAGTTCTGCTTTACCACATCCTTTGCAGGATAAAACGGGCATAGGGGGGAGGAGGAGGCTTGGTTTGACACCAGGATGGCAGGGGTGGAGGGTTTGGGGCTTCAGTTGGTTTGGGCTTTGGTGAGGAAGGCTCTTTGCTGTAGTTGGTAAGAGCAGCCCTTGGGGGCAAGAGGAGGAGGATTCTTGCAGGATCACCTGCTCCTGGAGCTCCACTGCTTCTGTGGCTTCTGACTCAGAGCCTTCTGGCTGCTGCAAAAGGAGCAGTTGCACTTCACAGTTTAAGCTGTCAGCAGAGAGAACGAGACACGGAGACATTAAGAGCGAGTGTGTGTGAATGCCTTGGCAGTCGATGACATCGGTTGTACTCACACCGGGAAGCTTCTCCCCGTGAACCACGTGCTGGGTTTTGCAGGGCTTCCATAATAGGTGTTAAAGTGGGTCACCACGGCGGGAGCGTGGCTGTACTCCCAGTGACCTCTCCAGCAGGCAGAGGTGTCCTTTTGCCGACCTGTTGCTCTGTGCTGCTGCCCAGGAAGCTGCTCTGTCTCCCAGCCCTGCTTTGGGAGCTTGGTGTTGGCTTTGCTGCTGTTTGCTCTGGGCTCTGTAACCCAATGCTGTGTTTTAGTCTGGTGTTGGGCACCTGCTCTCCAAGGAGGTTTAACCTTCACCAGTACAAAGCTCAGCATTTTCATTCGTGGGGGATGTACCTGTGCAGCTCTGCTGTAGGTGGATCTTTTTGTGAGATGTTGCAATCAAATTGGTTCCCTGTCAACCCTGATGATCTGGTTGTACTCCCAGGACTGGCCTTGCCTCAGAGCAGCTGGAATATTCATGTTGCTCTCCAGGTGCTGGCCTTTGTGCCAGCTGCTCATGGCTTTTCTCAGAAGTGCTTCTTATTTGAATTAAGTCAGGTTTTCATCCAGGCAGGGTTAAGGTATGGCTGAAATCTGCCTGTGGGACAGCACCTTGGCTTAATTAGCAGGAGGGGTCACTCTTGAGTTTGTGGAAGGTGGTTTTTGGGGTGGGGATCAGTGTGGTTGGTCTCAGAAGCAATTACAAGGCTGTGCACAGGGCTTTGCTATTATACTGGGACAGTGTTATTTTCTATCCAAATTAAAACTGGCATAAATATTAGAACTTATTTTGCTTTCCAACTTCAGCAAAATGCTGAAGAGGGTAAGCATTTCAAGGCTGAAACATGGCCCAGAAACTGCTTTATTCGTAATGTCTATTGAAGGACAATTAGAGGTGAGTTTATCTAGCAATATAAAAGGTATTTCAACCTAAAACATAGTCTGTTTCCACACTTGCTTTCTGTCAATTCCCCTTCATACAGGTTTGAAATACACTCAATTTCCTAATGATGCAGCAAGGACTCTTATGTTTGTTTCTGTGTTCTTACAACTAGATCAACTTCCCAGGTGAATGGAAGAGATAGAATAGTTAACCTTTGGGGCTTTATGGAAAAATGTGTTTAGGGGATGGCAATGAAAAGAAGATGGAGATGGGCATGGCTTTTTTTCTGGGCTATTTATTATTCAGCTCGAGCAGAAATTATGCCTATTTAGGCATCCTGGTGAAAGGTCACAAAGAATTTCTTCAATACTTGAAGGGTAAAATGAAATTAGGCGTGTGTGGCTGAAGAGGTGATCTGCATGACAAATGCATGTGATCATAAATAGCTTTGTTAACAAGAACCGGATGTGTGGGGGAATGGAAGGGAACACTCAGAAAACAACCAGTGAGAAGCCACAGCACCATTTGAGTGTAAACCAGGCAGAGATGGTCTCCCTGCCCCATCCATATGTGCTCCACGGTGCTGTGAGTGCTCCTTGCCTCTGCTGCAGGAAGGAGAAGGTTGGTGTCCTGTGTTCCATACATAAACAGGGACGTTTGTTTGGTGTCATTAACTGAGGGTTTCACTGACTGTTGCTGACAAGTTTTGTGTGGGAAGTTGATTCTCATCAGTAGTGGCTGAGTCAACAGATGCTGAATTGCTTTGGTATTTTCTACTCATCTCTGTTTTCTGGAAGGCTCTTGCAGTGGTAGCCTGTATTTTATGCATTTTCTTTCATTATTAATTTGCCTGGAGACTGTTAACATTTGCATATAGCTTTATTGTAGGTCTCTGAGGATCTGTGATCTGGATTCCCGTGTATTCTGCCAGCACTGCAGTGCCATATGGGACTCAGCCGAGCCTGTGAAGGGCTCATCATCTCGTTAATTATTTTTATAATTTGAAGTTGTTAAACCATGGAATCTAAAAAAGTAATTTAGATTTTGAACACTGTAATGTATTCTTGATCTTCACTTTAATTCCTTTTTGCCTATGAAAGTGAATGAGAGTGTTTAAAAAAAAAAAAGGATGTGGGAGGAGAAGGTATGAGCAGAGGTAAAAATTAGCTATTAATTCCCCTATTCCTATTTTTGTTGTTAAGGACAGTATGTAAACAAATAATTTTGTGAGGAAACAGAATCTAACTCACTGGGGAATGAGGTAGTAGAAAGTCTTCAAATATTTTTAACGTTCAAGAATCCTGGGTCTTTTATTGTGTTGCTGAATTAGAATTACAGGAGGAGTATGCTAAATATAAAGGCTTTTCATTTGCTATTAGCATCTGAATTTTCAGCTTAGTCTTTCTTCGTTACTTGTCTCTGTGTTAGCATTCTTCTTAATTTCACGTTTCTGCACTGTCACCTGTGAAAGCAGCAGAAAGGGTGACAGTGACAGTTCAGCCCGGATACTGGTACAGTGAACACTGCCAGCTCAGTCTGCTCTGGGCAGGTGTGACAGGAAGATTTAAATTGCAGAATTAATTGGTAAATTCTCCTAGAATCTGATGTTTTGTTCACAGTTGAAACCAAGTAGAAACCCCAATCCTTGTGGAGCTGGGCAGGGTGATTCTGTCTGGCTGTGGGGAGACTGAGGCTGCAGCTCGAGAGAAAAGTGAGGACATCCCTTTATTTCAGTCGATGTTGAGGCTGAAGCCCCTTGGTGGCAAATGAAGGACCATCATTGGATCTGAATGCTGTGTGTTGAACTATTTTGCAATAGATGGAAGCCTTCTAGAAAGAGGAAGGAGTATCTCACTGAGCTGATCTTCAAAGACCTCATGAATAACACTTTATTGCTCAATATTTGGTTGTACTCCATGTTATACGGCTGAGAAATGGGAAGAAGGCTTTTCTTTTGGTTTTTTTTTTTTTTCTTAATGGCTAACTTTCCTGTTCCCAAAATACTTCACATAGCTGGGGAATGTGACTTCAGGAGGGCAGTTGAGAAGTGAAGGGGATTTGACAGCTTAAAGTAACCGTTCAAATGAAGCAAAGCAAATGGGCAGCATTATTTCCATTTTAAGCATTGTCAGGGTAACAAGCATGCAGCCGAATTTCAGAAAGAATGCATGGATGGGAGGTTATTTGGGCAGTGGTAAAAGCACTGGGAGAGAATTAATGGAAACAGAAATTAAGTTAGAAAATGAATTTAGAAACACACTTTGCCTTAGGGTTAAAATATTCAAAGCATTCTGGGTACTTGGATGTCAAACTCCTGCTCAAGTTAATGACTAAAGTTCTACTTCCCTCTTTCAAGCTTCAGTTTTTGTGTGCGTGCTCAGGAACGTGTTAAGCTCTGAACAGTTGGTTTTAAGCAGCAAAGGCTCTACTTTCCCACCTGTGGGAGTCAGGTGGGTCAGCTCCTGTATTCCAGCTCCTCCATCACCCGGGGAAGTGTTTGTACTGGCACAAGTTGCTGGCTTTGGGAAGCAGGTGGAATCTGATGCAGGGGGGTAAGTTACAGTTACACAAGTAGTTTAATTACATGCGCATTGTGACGGTCAATTAGAAGTCTATTCTTTTTAGTAAGCTGATACCACAGTAAATATAGGCACTTGAAACTGGGAGAAGATGAGATTTGGCAGGTTGGAAGGACATAGTAACATGAAGGCTGGGGTGGGAGCCTACTGTGATGACAACTCACTGTCAGTGCAGTATTTCTGCTCAAAGAACGTTCTTAGGTGTGAACCAGTCTCTGAGGAGATTGGTGAATTCTTCTAGAAAATGTTTTGGTGTTTCTTTTTCAGAGAAAACAGGTGCAGTGTGACCTTTTGTTTTTCCCTCACTGTGGTCTGGTGGGAGCATTCTTACTGAACATTGCATCATATTTCTTTTCTTGTTTTCTTGAATGCTAAAGCCCTGTGGAGTTTATTGCTTCCTAGTGTTCTCCCTGACTGGAAGGGTGAGGATGCTGCAAAAACGAACAGAGGAGAGTCTGTATATTGAAACTGAAAGCTGAAACAGCAGCTCATGGGACGCCTGAGCCCTCTTGCAGCTGATGACTGAACCTGCAGAGCTGCAGTGGCACAGTTCACCTGCTACACCATCACTGCCAGGGCTGGTGCACTTTGTGCTGAAAACACGTGCTGTTCTCATTAGACTCCAGCATAACTGAGGGGGTTTTTTTAACTCTTCAGATTCCATCCTATAATGAATTTTTGTAATGAACTTCGAGAAAAGTAAATCAATATCTGAAAACTGTTTCCAATATTGATTATCTGAAGGCATGATATTGTTGTTAACTGCTCTCAAAAATCTCTTTTTCAGAGGTCCTGGTTTTGTATTGATTACACGTATCCCTGGACTTTGGGGTTCCATGAATTGCAGGTTATGCTGTATGATCAACACATTTTGTGTCCTCTGTCATCCCTATGATTCATAAACTTTAGCTCAGAGCCTTTGCCTACCTTCAGCGTCCTTCCAGATCCATGGAACAAGGAGGACAATCTCTGTTGTGTCCCTCTGGCTGCACTGCCCTTCCTTTGGAATCTCATGCTCAGCCAGTGATGGTGTTGCCAATTTTACTGACTTTTTTTCATCCTCAAGGCACTCAGCAAAGGGAAGGGACAAAGGAATGCATGACCCCAGTGTAACACACTGCTGTGGGGTGTTGGCTGCTGAGTGAAATGGCACTTGGGCCAACATTGTTCCATGCCCAGAAAAGAGCAGAAACTCTTTTCTTTAGCAAATCTGCAGAGTGTTAAACTTCCCCTTGCCTCTCTTCTTGATATAGTGGAGGTCAGTGCTTGTACTTTATCTTGAGGTGGTTCTGCCTAGAGCTTGGCACAGGGCAAGTGCCTCATCTCACTCTATAAATAGAAATTCAGCATCTTCCCCTGGTTGATCTGTCCGACAGCTGCACCACCGTGTGCTCCTCTTACACTGCTCCTCAGGGAGTTTCATTTCACCAAACTCAGCCTAGCGAGGCTTTAGAAACAGTCCAGCAGGCCCCTCTTTGGAATGACAGCCCACACGGAAGCAGCTACCTGGAGCCATTGCTGGGTTTTTATTCAAACTCTGATATAAATGATGCTCTGAGAATTGATTCAGGGTGGGCTGATGGTGGGAGGTTTGGACAAGCTGCCACCAGGGTTGCCTTTTCAGTGTGAACCTGCTCTATCTTGAAATCTGGATTACCTTGAAGGGCAGGATCTCCTTGAAAGGCATTCTTTCCTCTGGGAAACCTTGACCTTTCCTCTTTGGATGAGGTCACAACAGGATAATAAGCTAGTTTCTTGGTACAAATTTGATCTATCTGATTGAGGTGGTTAAATTTGCTTACAGGCATTAAGGAGTGAATTTCCCTGCCTGAGATTTTCCCTTCCCTAAATCAGGAGTGTGTGAATCAATGTAAACTTGTGACTAATGGACTTCCCCATGGGGTATTTATTTTACATGCATGTGTTTATGTTAAATAATGTAAATTGTGGAAGTGTAGGGTGTGGGAGAGCTAGGAGATCTCTTTATCAGAAACCTTAAAAAGGCCATGTTTGCACTACTCTTCTGACTCCAGCATAATTCCAGAGATGGAGAGGTTGTATGTTTGAGGCAGAGCAGAAGGTGCTTCTCTGTGCTGGCATCAGACTCCAGGCTGAGCTGAGCCCTCTGGTGGGAGGAGGACCACTGTGTTACCCCTGATTTTGTCTTCTCCCCAGCTGTGAAACTGTCTGAAATCGAGATTTGTGTATACACAAATATGTACATTCTTAGTCTGCATATGTCCTTTCTGCAGAACACACACATCCTCTTTCTGGGTGGCTGATGCTACACTGGTTCAAGGGTGATTTATATTGCTGGAAGTCAAGCTTTTATTCTGTGTACTTTGACTTTTTTAACTTCAGTTGCCCTTAACCACTTTCTCGTGGTTCCTGGAGCACTTAGAAGTTCTTCACTATTTTTGTAACTTTATACTATTACCTTTCTGCTGTTCTGCCCCCAGTGCCTCTTTAATTGACTAAAACTGACATAACTTAAGTTGAAACCTTGTCTGGTTTGGCTGACTTGGTTTGCAATAGTACCTGATGCTAAACCAGAGCAAATACCCAATGCAGAAACCCTCTGTCCCCTATTCCACGTGTCTTACCTGCTGGTTTAACTTGCTTCTTAATGGTGTTTTGCAAATTTTCTCTTCTTAATGTGGTTCCTATTTCTTCCCTTCAAATTGCAGCTAAGCAGTTTTATTAGCAGGTTTATTTTCTTTGTTAGCTCCTGTGTACATGACTGTATTCAATGCTGGCAGAATCCCTTCTGCCACCAGTGTAACTCACTGTCACAGCCAGATGTGCTGCAGAGCAGAAAGTGGTATTTGATAAAAGCAACATATTCACAAGCCAGGCTTTGTTGTAGCTTTCAGTTATTTTTCTGCTCAGTGTCTAAAGGGAGTGGGCTTGTCTGGCTTTTGTAACTCGGTGATAGCTCTGCAAACTGAGTCACAAGGCCAGATCTTTTGCGGAGAAACATCACTTGTGTCAGAATCTTTGGTAGTGGCAGCTCAGCATCCGACCCAAATCTAGTGCTGTGTGTAGTTTTTTGGAAAACATGGTAAATCTACTTTTGTGGATTGTACAAACTTACTCTATTTTCCTTGTAAACAATAATGGAACCTGATGTCAAATGAGTCAGGCTGATATTAACGACCTTGTTTATTTTCCACTGTATTTCTGTCAGAATAAGTATTCAATGTATCACAGTTTAAAAATTATATTTCAAATATTGTAGAAACAGTATCTTCTGCAAAGCTGTGCAGAATGGATGATTTTGGAATTTGAGTGCTGTTGAAGTAACCAAATTTTGAAAAATAAGGTGATTATAATCGAAATCTGCAGAGAGTAATAAACTGGCTTGGATAATTAATTTGGATTTAGAGTTGCTTAATTTCTCTTGGCATTTGCAAATCCCAAACTGATTTGTGGAATGTTCTTGATTTTATTGAAAACATGTGTGACTGTTTTGGAGGGCAACAATATTTGAAGAACAAAGTAGTATCTGTATATAAATGGAGGCAGACAAGAAAACTTTCAGAAAACATAGCTTGTGTCATTTTGGGGGGCATCATGTCATCTGTTGGAACAAAACAGGCTACAGAGGAATTGAAGTCTGCTCTGTAAAAAGATTTAGTGTTCTGAATAACATTTTAAATTCATAGCACTGACAAAGCTGGAGTATAAATCTACAATTTTTGTATGAAAATCAGAATTATTAATTAGGAGTAGATGCCAAATTCATGGAACTTCTATTAATTCTTCAGAGTAAAACAAAATACTGTCAAGAGTATCTATTTCTTATCCTATGTCTAAGTATGTTTTTATATTAGAAGATGGTATTTAATAGAATTGCCAGTATTTCTGGAATGAAACTGATTCAGAAATGAGTAATGAAGAATGTTACTGAATTGGGCTCGTGTTAAACTACAGATTTCTGTTGATTAAAAACCTGTCTCACCATAAAAGTATCTAACTGGTAATGGAAAATATTAACAACACTTTGTGTATGGTGATACTCCCTTTGTAAATTAACTTTAGTTGTGTCTATGTTCAATGAGACTAAACTTTTTTCTTTTTTCTTTTTTGATTCATTGCAGGACCAGTTTGACAACTTAGAAAAACACACGCAGTGGGGTATTGATGTTCTGGAGAAGTACATCAAGTTTGTAAAAGAAAGAACAGAGATTGAACTCAGCTATGCAAAGCAGCTTAGGTAAGTTGATACATAAAGTTCTGGACTTTGAGTTGCATCTCTTCAGAGCCTGTAATCAACTCTAAGTTTGCTGTGTCAGTGGTGATTTTGTTTATAATAATGGCTTTTAGAAAACAGCTTTAATTTAGAGATTGGAAAGTAAAAGTTAATTTAAGATCCTGTTGTATTATATCTACTAGTAATCATATGCTTTACAAAAAGAGAGGTTATTGAGGTGGCTGAGCAGCACACTGGGGCTTACTCATGGTTTATGCATGATTAATGGCTCAGGCTTTGAGGACAGCATTGTAATGTTTTCCGTGAAATTGGGGCTGCTGTGCACAAATGCTGAAGGGTTTAAGAATTCAACAGAATAATGATCATTTGTTAGGTGAAGTTTAGGTTTTCTTTTACTAAGACAGGCCCCATTTGAAGGTGCATGGGGAGAAACTGCAGGTCAGAAAGTCAGCCTTGGTAATTTTTCCTAGGTAGTTAACAAGGTTACAGCCTGAGATTTGAATTACAGTTTTATAACCTTTTTAGGTGTCTCCTGATCAGGGCAGAGATCTTTGTGAATTAATCTCAAATAATTCCTGCTGAGTACTTTCTACATGTCCATGTCTGGTTTGATTGTAGACAGAGATGAGTATGTGTGAACCAGACACAGAAAATGTCTTCCTTGAGGTCAGATCCTGGGGAAGAGGTGCTAAGAACCCTCCCACAGGAGTAGATATTACCTTGCTTTTCCCAGTAAGGCAGAAAAAATTGAGAAGTGATCAGAGGTTAGGAGGGAGACCAGCACACAGCTGGTCCTGCTGCTGCCTGGGGGGCACCATTGTTAAACTGGAATTGCTGGAGTTAACTGGGAAGGGGAGAGCAGGAATAATTCTTCCTAACCCTTGCAGTAAACTCACCTTTTATTTGCATGGTGATAATAAATCTGAGAACTCTTTCCATCTTCTTTGTTTTTAGATGGGATCTAAAGAGAGATGGGATCTGAGGTTTCAGTTGATCTGTGTATCTAAGACACAGTGTCTGTTAAAAAAAAAATCACAAAGAATTTGCTTGTGTTTGAATGGATTTGAGATGCACAATGGCCTGTGATTTATGAGGAGCTGGTAGTAGATAAATCCCCCCCTTGATGGTTGTGTGCTCTCCCAGGGGAAAGCCAGGAGGGTTCCCCAGGGTTTCTGCTACAGACAAGCAGGAAATAGAAAATGACTCGTGCAGGAACAAATTGCTCACATCCTATGGAGAGGAGCAGAGATTGAATTACAGAGGCAAAATGAGCTGGAACAAAGAGAGTGTGACTGGACTGGGAAAGCCCAGCACAGTATCTGTGTGAGCTGGCCTGTCTTAGGAGCAACCCTAGACTCACTGGAGTTTTCAGGATGACGAATTCTAGGTATAAAGAGCTTAGTTATTAAAATAAACACACAAACAAAATGTAAATGAAAGTGAAAGGTGGTTTTACCTGTGACCATGTAGGAACTATGAATTCCTGAGCTTTATTTCTTATTCTGTCCTAGACTTCCCAAAAAAATGTGGTCAATTTTTTCTTCTCTCTCTGTATTTTTATGGTTTGAGGACAAATACATCTGTCCCCAAGGAGCTCTTAAACACAAGGCTGCTTGGAGGCATCTCAGAAGTTAGAAGTATAAAAGAAAAAACAAAAATGTAGACTTGTCAAGTGTTGAGGTAAAACAGTGCTGGACATTAAAAAAGAAAAATAAATCATGCATATGCTTTTATTTAAAACATGTCCTTAAGCCCAGTGCAAACCTTTTTTATACCACATCCATTTGGTGTAAAAGGGCTGCATCACATCACTGCATGTCATAACATGCAGAAAATACTATTAAAAGAGTACAGGTTAACTCAAGGTACTCCTGTGGATGTAACTCAATTTTGTTTATAGTGTAAGTAAAGCTGTTGAAATTTATTTCCTTTTGTGAAACTTGTATTTTCTGTTCTATCTCTGGATTCCCTAACAAGCTATTTCTCCTCTCATCACCTATCTACATCTCAGCCTGGTCATCTATTGGAGTTTAATTTTCTTCAATTTAGGAATTTTTCTTTTCTTCCACTTTATAATTCTACAAATGTATATTTAATATTTCAGGCTAGACCCTACATACCATTTACAATTAGCCTGGTTTGAGAGTCCACTTCAGATGTGACATGGTTATTTTCTTAATTGTTTTGCATTTTATTTATTGAATCCTTAAGCTAGGCTGGGTGGGAAGGGATGTAGAAACTATGGTAGAGTGCTTATTCTGTATTTTAGCTTCCATGGGACATGGGTGTGCTGGATGCTGTGCTCCCAGTGTGAGGTGGTGTGTCCTTGTCACTTCCCTTGCAGCACACGCACACAAAGGATCACAAAGGATGTCAAAACCCTTGCCTAATGTGATGATGGATAGATAGCCTCGAGGAAAATGTGTTGGCAAAAATGCTTCAGGTGTCAGGATAATCTGAAAATCAGAACCCCTGATGTCTGACATCTCTTTCTCTCACATTTGTCACCCAAGCTGAAATAAGGGAGCAGAGAAACAAGCTGGAAAGGCAGAAAAAATGATGCAGAGTGAAAGGCAAATAGAAACACTCCTGGAGACTGATGCTCAGGGTAGCACAGAATCTTTCCAGAAGTGGTGTTTTACTGCTGGTCTTTATATGTGTTAGTTCTCTTTCTCATCACTGTTAGCACTGAAGGAGTCACTGCTTCTGACCTTGGACCTGGGCAGTGCTGGTGGTGACACTGCACCAGGACATGCTCAACTCCAGCAACACTTCTGGATTCAGTAGCACTTGTGGGGGTTTTTGTGTGTAACTCGTTAAAAGCCTACATTTGATTTTAGAAAAGGGAAATAATGTCGAAGAACTTGAAAATATAGACTCAATTTGTGTATTGTGTAAATTACAGAGAAGATAATGAAGTGTTTAACCCAGATGCTAATCCTTAAGAAGTGGGTTTTGTCTGTGAAAGCAGACTGTGGATTTTTTTTTTTTTTTTTTTGCCTCAGCTCTGTAGAATTTCTGCACCTTTAAAGATTCACAGGAAGCCAGTTGCTGTGTGTGTCAGAATTAATTGGGCAGCATGACAGTGCAGGGAGATGGAGTTTTGACTGTGTGAGAATGCCTTATTACTATAGCCTTCTGTGCTTGTTTTCTTGTGGTTTTTCCTTTCCTCTTTAAGCAGGTGCATGGAAGGAGGCATTCCCACAGCACACAAACGGTGCTGTAGGATTTATTTTCATCATGCAGAACAGTTTGCAGAACCCTTCTCATGCTGGTGTTTGGTGGAAGCTGCAGAACTAGACAAGTTCATTTTATCAGAGCATGCTCTTGGAGAGAAGGCACAGACTGAGAGGGAGATACTCATTTGGATCCCTTCCAGTCGAGATACTTAAATTTTGAGGAACACATGTTTGTCTGTGCAAATCTGCCAGCGTTCTGGCTACTCCTCTGTTGGGGCAGATGCTCCTTAATTCCTCAAGGAGAACAAAAGGAATAAGAAATGTTAGATTAGAGGCCCTGCTGTCTCCAAGTTGGCAGTAAAACCAGAATCAGCAGGGAATGGGTTACACCTCAGAAAAAGCAGTTTCTTTACAACTCGATGAGTTCTGGGACTTCTCCAAAGAGTTTGGCATGGATAAGTTGATAAAACTCAGTCCTCCTTCGGACAATGATTCCATCAATACTCCTTGTGTGCTGTTCTTAATCGCTGAAACAACCTTGGAAAACTAAACCAAATGGCTTCCCTTTCACAACAGGGTGAGAGGCTGCCAGAGGGAACAGAGTAATAGGGCTCAGTTTAGGACAGAGGAGTATTGAAAAGGCCTTGAAATTGCTCAGTGAGATTTGTCAGCTGTGTGGTGTGTGCTGGGTAAAGGGTGTGCTGTGCTGCAGTGCAGTGTGCACAGTGATGCTGACAGCAGCAAGGTGCACTCAGGGAAAGGTGGGCAGCACAGCATCACAAATCCCTGGGTTTGCTGCTGATGAGGGGCTTGCAGGGCAATGAGAACCATGCAATCTCTGTCAGATGTGCTCCCAGCAAGGTTCAGCTTTCTTATTTAAGATACAATCACTCCAAGAGCATATTGGTGTTTTAAAATTAAATCAGTAGTTGGCTGGGGGATAATGAGATGCAATCATCTGTGCTAATTAGGATAATCAAATGTCACACTTCCCCCAGCATTAGTTGATGATCACAAAATGATCCCCCTTTTGCCGTCTCAGAGCAGCTTCCCACATCTGTATGAAGGTTTTGGGTTTTTTTTCCCCTTCTAATCATCCTGCTAAAGCCAGGCAAACCTGCCTGGCCAAGAGTGTCAGCTGCTGCTTCAGATCACCCTTCCCTGGGATGACTTGTACCCTAAAAGAACCTCTCCTCTAGATCAGGGGAAGGAGATCTGTGCATCAGCAGAACCACAACCCGGGTATATTGACTTCATGACCTTAATTTAGAAACTTCTCGGGTTGGAAATCTGCTACTTTGTTGTAGGTACAGAGACTGGAGCATGGTGCAACCCATTCTTTGAGTGTTACTACAACACAATCAAAGCCTGATTATAGTCATGCTTCTGGAAAGGTGTCTACTCACTGCAGTTAAAAACTCCAGCCTCACAGAAGGTGTGTGCATGTAAAGATCATCAGTAAACTTCAAAGGATATTTTAAAATTTAATTTCATATATCTGTATTTTTAATTTTAGGAATCTTTCAAAAAAATACCAACCCAAGAAGAACTCCAAAGAGGAGGAAGAATACAGGTATGTTCATGATCCACTGCTGGGTGAGCATGCATTGATGGAGGAATGGCAAAGTTTGGGTCATCCCCTAGGATTTGGCTTGTAAACCAAAGATTTTAAAGTCAGGTGTAAGAATATAGAAATAATAGATGCAGAAACAGGCTTATGTGGTAGATACTAAGGAGTGGATTTGGTCTCTAACTACTCGGTTCCTTTATGTTGCAGTTTCTGGATGCCTGGGTTGGGGTTTTTGTTTCATTTTTTTAATATGCTTTAAAACCTTCAAGCCAGACTGATCCTGGCTCTTTGAAGTGAACGACCAAATTCATATCTGCTTTCAGCAGGAGCAGAAACAGTTGTTAATTTTAGCATGAAACTTAAGCACTCTGTGTAAGTATTATATTACTCAAACAGGCTGACAACACAGATTAGTAACTTACAAAAGGGGTAATGTTCTAACACCACAGTGGCTCCTGCAGAGCAGGGTGAAGGATGAGGTTTGTACTCCCAATATCCTGGGGCTTGCTGCTGTTGAAGGATGTGGCACAGCCTCACCTGTCTGCTTTTGATTCACCTGCCCAGACCTGTGTCCCCATGGCAGGGGATTGATGTTGTGCTTGCAGGCAGCAACAGAGAGCTCAGCTCCTTTTCTGAGCAACATGGTCCAGGTGATGGGACACGACAGGTCACTGAGAACACTCCTGCCCTTGGGGAGGATGGAGATACTCTTTAAGGAGAACGTTCTAGAAGATGAGCTTCCCAACAGACTCTAAACCAGAGCGAGAAACTTTCCTCTTAGAGCACCATGACCCTGGAGTTTCTCAACGTCAGTGTTTTGTAATGCAGCTCTGAATGAAGGCATGGCAGGGGCTGACCCTCAGCCTGATGTTTCAGGAGGCTGCTCTGCCTCTGGAGAGCCCAGCAGCAGCCTCAAACCCTTGACCTTGAAACTTGAAATGTTTCAAAAGAGTTTGGATATGGGTCCAACTGGATGATTACATTAATACAGATTCTTGGGTCAGCCCCCCAAGATGCTCTATACAGCTACTTCAGTGGCTTGTATAACAGAGATAACAGCCTTCTTGCTTGCTTTTTAATTTATTTTTGGTAACATTGTTTGGGAATCAGTTATTTATCCCATTGTTTCCTGAGATATTGGTATTTACACAAGGAAGATTATGTTACCAGCACAGAGGCTGTTTTGGTCTGTCCCCAGGATTAGGAATAAATCTGCCTTTGGATAGCTCTACCATAAATGGGTATTTTGAGTTTACTACAATGGGTTTTGACACATTCTTCATTTCTGAAAAAGGATACTGGAGTTAAATGATTCTATGTGATGTGGCACAGAAGATCCTGTGTATCCTTTGCCCTTTATAAATTCACTGTTCACCTCGGTGTAGTTACTTCATGTCTCAAAACAATGTCTGGGGATTTGTCATGTGACCTTTGGGTGCCTTGGATGCTACTTTAAGACAACCTGGCTAAAAATCAACTTTTTCAAGCTCATTTCCAGTCTGTAGTTCTGTGCCTTTTATACCTTGGGATTTTTTTGCAACTGGGATTTCTCTCATTTCACATCTTGACTGTGGATGTTTCTGCTTGTAATGGATTATGTCCTTAGTCCCTTTTAGTCCATTTTTTTAGTTTCTCCTGTTTTTATTTTCTTCTGATGTATTTTTCATCCCTACTTGTACCACTCCCTTCTATTTCTTCTAAATATCTCCATCTTTGCTTTGATTTTTCACCTTTAGGTGATGTTATCAGTGCAGGCCACTACTATTTAATAACAATAATAATAATGATAGTTTTTCTAGTATGTGCTAGTGTCTTGTTGCTGGTTTCCAGCTGCCCAGCACAGCCAGCTGGGGTATTTAAATGCAGCTCTGTTGGCACTGGGATGAATATCCCAGTGACATAATCTGCCGATTTGAAATTTATGTGCACAGATGTTTGTTTCTTCCTTTCAGTAATACATGGAATGCTGTATGGGAGATCATTTGATATGAAAAATAAACCTTGTAATGGAAGGTACTATAAAATATGGGTTGACAATGAACACCTGGTTAGTAAGCTCGCTATTTATTTGAAAACTTTATAAACTATGTCTGATTTAAATCAAATTTACACTATGAAAAACTTTCTTTTCTAGGCTATGCTGGCCAAAATTTTGCTTGCTTAGACAGGATTTTGCCAGGTAGGATATACTGATGACTCTGTGCACTGAATTGTAGGACTTGAGAGAGCGTAAGTAGAAATGTTTGGTGAATAGAGATTAGAAAACTGAAGCCCCAGAGCTGTGCTGATAAAGAACCTGGCACTCTAAAGCACTGATATTTTAAGAGCCAGTGTCAAACTGCCTAAATTGAGATAGATTTATCAGACAACTGTCAGTGTGTGGGACAGGCTTCCTTTGGAGAAATTCCTTCCAGTGAATCTGTGCTAATTCATACCCAGTCTCACATAGCAATGCTAAGTGCTTGAGGAGGATCTCACCTCCCTTTGCAGGGTGTCTGTTTGGAAAGAAAGGGACTAAAAGCAAAATGCATTTCTGTCCTTTGCAGGTACACATCAACTAGAGCCTTCCTAGCCACTTTAAATGAAATGAATGACTATGCTGGACAGCACGAGGTCATTTCAGAGAACATGACCTCTCTGATCACTGGAGAGTTAACACGCTATGTGCAGGAGCTGAAACAGGAGAGGAAATCGGTAATTGATCCTTTTTTATTTATTATTCACAATGAATTGCTATTTAAGACAGCTAATTAGTGGTAGTGGAGTTCAATGTTAAGTGAGATTTATTTGTAGTTAATAAACATGAGCTGTGCTAATGAACCAGCTTTAAAGAAGTGGGTTATGTGCCCTGGCCAAGTCGCTGAACCGTTGGAATCAAATGTTATAAAATCAGACAGCAATGCCTGCAGGAGAATCCCTGCTAAATAAGGTCAGAGACCCATCTGTGCTTAAGGCTCTGTTAGCCAAAAGCTTGCTTAGGGAAGAGTCCAGCAGCACTGTGTAAAGCCTGAAATAAAGAGAGGAACTGCAGTGCTGAGGCTGATTGAGAGAATTGTTTGGATTTTGATTCACATTTTTGTGCTTCTCAGTCAGATCTGGTCAACAGGACTCTGTAAAAAAGTTACTCTAATAAGAAATAGGGGTTTGTCTTGTTTGGTGAATGTGGGGAATGTGGTTTTCAACCTGTTGTCATTCAAGACTGGTAGAATTAATAGCTTTATGTTACTGCTCTGTCTCAGCTGGTACTTTAGAGACCTATGTGCCTGCTGCAGCAAATGTTCAAAGCTGATTAATTTGCACATCACCAGCTCTGAAAAATGGATTGTTGAGATGTGATCTCCTTCCTTGCCTTGAACCCTTTTATCTCCTGGATGTGTGAGCATAGAAGAAGGATTCTAAGCACTACAAATACTCATAGAACAGGTATAAAATGACTAAGCAAAGTGCAAAGCGAGCATCAGGGCATTATATTTCATTTCCAAACTGTTGGTCTATTTTGGAAAGTGCAAAAATACTCCTGCAAAACTTACACACTTATAAATAGTCCCACTAAACACTAAGCATATGTTGAGGTGTTGTGTGGGACCAGAGCCCAGGAAATCACCACCTTTTCCTAAGTATAGTATTAGAATGATAATTCTGTCAACAGAGGAAAAGCATATATAGGCATACCTTTAATCTGCAGAATGGTGTGTAATCTTTGAGGGGCAGCATGGGAGGATGTTTTACATATAGCTGTGATGAGAATGTTTTCTCAGCCCCTCCATGACCTTGTATTCAGCATGGATCTATGCAAAAAAGGAGAGAAAAAAAAGATAGCATTCTAGTGTGGCATTTTTCTGTCAGCTCTAATGTTTGTACCTATTTTTTCAATTATATGGGCATATAAGGTGATTGGAATATCTATTAGACTTTTAAAGTAGGATGGAAGAGGGCTTGCAATGTTTCTTGTAAAGAATTTGAGCAGTAACTATTGGGGTTTGGGGTGTTTTTTAACCTTTTTAGTAAGTACAGCTCATATAAGTAATGGGTGAATGATAGGAAAATTAGTTTAATATTGGCCTAGTGATAAGAACATGGGAACAGCAAAAAGCAACTGACAGTGTATTTACCTGCTGTTGCTGATAATTACTGGCCTTTAACAGAAAACAGTCGTCAGTCACGGCTGTTTTGTTCTTGCAACATAAATAGAAGCTTATATGAATTAGGAATCCTTGTCTGGTTCCTGTAGATTTCTCATTTATGAGAAAATGGTGTTGAAAAGGAAACGGTTTCCCACCCTGAGGCATTTTTCGTACACAGCCTCTCACTTCATCCTGTAAAAGCATCGATCCTGCTGAGATCTGCAGGAGGGGAGGGTGGTTGTTGTGTAAATATCACAGAGGGCTGCAGCTTTGGCAAACCCTTTTATGATATCAATTAATGAATGATTTGGTATTCCCAGAAATTTTGCTGGCAGAGTTGTTGTGTTCACTGCTTGTTCTGCCATCAACTGCTGTGCTACAGGTCCAAAGAATCATTTGGATGAGCCACTCCTGGGGCTGGGTCCATGTGTAGGAGTTGGGAGACCCACATTCTTGTCCACTGAGTCTTGGATTAAATCATTCAGGTGTCCAAATACCTGGAAAATGGTACAAATTCCCAGTGATTTCAGCATGGCTGTGGTGAATAAGCACCCTTGCTCTTTTGGTTGTACTTTTCCCCTGGAAGATGGAAATGATACACTGAGGTGTCATAACTGTAAAGGTGTGAAAGATGAACTCAAGTTCAGCAGAAAGCGGTCAGGCAAATCAGAATGGGGTTGGAAGGGACCTTAGAGCTCATCCCATTCTCCCCCTGCCATGGGCAGGGACAGCTTGAACAGACTGCACCAAGCCCTGGCCAACCTATCCTTGAACACTTCCAGGGATGGGACAGCCACAGCTTCTCTGAGCAACCTGTGCTGGGGCCTCAGCACCCTAAAAGGGAAGAATTTTTTCTAATATCTCTAAATACAGCTGAATTTACAGCTCCTGTTTCCAGAGGAAACCCCTTTGATGCACAAGGGCGTTTGCTGGAGTCACAGGCGATGAGCGTGGCTGCTGATCTTTAAACACATGGGGGCTGGTGCCTGCCTGCTCTGCTCTGTTTTCATGCTCATTTAGCTCTATTGATTCAAGGGGAATTACACCAGCAGATGATCGGGGTCACACAGTAATAAATCACTTCTTGGGTTTTCCTTGACAAGTGCAAGCCCCTGGCCTGTAAGCGGTGCAGAACTGATACGGTATCACGCCTTACATTGGTTTTACACTGGATAAAATTCATTTGGCATGCAATTTTTACATGTGCTGGGTTTGTCTGGCTCTCTGAAAGATGTCCTTGATGGCTGCCTATGTCATGGTTTTTCTATAAAAGACAGTTGCTAGTGGTGAAAATAAGGAAAGAAGCAACTAATCAAAACCAGGTTGGACAAGTGGGACGATGTGCAAGTTCAGTGGTTTGGTGCTGTTGTTCAGAAGACAGATACCTCCTTTTTCCTCTGATCTGATTCAGAGCTTGGGAGAGTTCTGGGTTACCTTTACATTTTTTGCAGGTTATGTGCTTTGTTGCATGATGGCTTTTGACCATCAGAAATTGGTTACAAAAAATCAGGCAGACTCTTTGTGTGAAACTTGAATATCTTTAGCAACAAAGGTGAATCAATGACTTTATCATATTACACATTCCCCTTCCATAGCATTACACCTAATGTTGTCACTGTACCAAATGAGTTGTTTTACCCTCACAGACACTGAAATCAGATACACACTCTGCCTGCTTTTCACACAGGGAGAGGGAGAACTCCTTGTGTTGTTTCAGTTCTTCCCAGCTGCCCAGTGAAGTGAAACTCTTTATAGTGCAGTTCCTCACTTGAACTTCTTCTTGTATTCTCTTGATCTTACTGTGTCCATGCTCTCCTAGGAGAAATTCTCATCCTCAGGGTCCTTGTTAGCTTCTTAAAAGCTCAAATTTCAGTTCTGTGTTGTGTGAAGGGCATGCCCCATCCGTCTTCCTCTTCAGGTTATTGAGGTTAGATGCCTGTAACTGAATTCCCCTTTGCTGTTGCAAGATGTCACTAAGTCACACAAATGAGGTTGGAATCATCTCTGAGTGGTTCAGGGAAAGAACTTGCTTTTGCAGTCTTGCTTCATGTCACCCCAATGTCACCAAAGCCATACTTTGGGGTAGCTCTCGAAGGTGTCAAGTTTGAGCTGGAGGCCCTACAATATTAAAAAATTGGGTCTTAATCTTGTTCATCTGTGACAAAAGAAAAGGTGGTGATCCTGTCTACCAAGAGAGTGTTTGGACTTTACTTTATGAGCACTGGCATGTAATACACTTCTAGGTGGGAAATGTATTGAGCCAACCATTGAGAATTTGTTTGTTGGCTTTTTTATTTCCCTTAACACTTCACAGGACAGAGCTTGATTTATAGATCAACTATGGCTGAGGAAACCCTTCAATTCTGTAATTTGGATAGAAATTCAAGAATTATTTCCGGAGGCCATTCTGATTTAGATCTGTGGTCACAAACTAGGTCTGACTCACGGCCTCTGGCAGCAGCTGCTCTGTGTAGCCATTGCTCATGTCAGCTTTGCTAAAAATTTGGGAGTCATGAACTATCCCTCTTATTACTGCTGCTGCTCTCACCTCTATCTCCACCTCCCCTTGGGGCTGGACTGGCTCCATACAATCAAGCATGAAAGTCAAGTAGAAGCCAAGAGCTTCCTGCAGACTGCACTGGTGCAGCACTGGGATTCTGTGGCTGGGAGAGAATTTACCTGATGTCAATACATTCCATTTTGTGCGGGGATGGAAGGGGAACAGGGAATGAATGGATCCTTATGGGTACCATGGGGGCAAAACGGGTCTGGTTCTTTATGGTGGAGCATTTGCACCCTCCCTGTGTGCATTCATCCAGGGGGTGCCTGTCAGAGGACTTTCTGTTTCTTGTAGGCTCTCAGGTGTTGATGAAAAGTAAATAATTGGAGGAATTCTGTCACGTTCACTCATTCTGAATAGTGCCCTGTTCTGCAAATAGTCCTGTGGTTTTCCAGAGGATTTCTCCTGGTGTGGAGCAGGCGTGAGGCAGGATGGCAGCACACTGCCCTGTCAGGAGCACAATGGATTTTTCCATGTTGCATTTTGGATGTGCCTCAAGGTCTGTGTGTGTTTGGAGCACAGCTGAGCTTTGTGCTGCAGGGGCACAGAGACACAAGTGACAAACCAGTGGCCAAATGAGAGGTGGGAAGAGAAAAAAGAGTGACAGTGAAAGGAAGTGATTTGCCAAACTTCAAACTTCAGGTTGAAGCTTTCCCCAACTCTTGTTTTGGGACTAAGCCACTTCCAGCTCACTGCTCTATGAATGGAGTGAAGGTCTTAGTTTTAATCTAAACATAAAGGTATTTGTGGGAGATTATGTTGTGCTTGATAAATCACTGCACAACAGTCCTACTCTAAATATTCATCCTCTTTCTTGCAAGGTATTTGAGCTGTATTTCATTAAGTTAAATTGTACCAGTAGAGTGTTAAATAGTAATTATAAAAAAATAAAAGAATACGAAAAATTATTTAGGAAAGATCATAATAAATTCTGTGGATTCTTATGGAGTGTTTGTTGGTTTTCACCAAATTATGGATCTCAAAAGCAATGAAACTCTGTTAAATATTGGTGTGTTATCATGTAATTGTGCTGTGAAGGGCTATTCCATGAGGGAAAAAAGCAAATGCTTATTATGAAAATTTCCAAAGCATTGTTGTGGGGGAAACTAATACTAATATCCCATCCAACTGAAAGGTATAATGTGACCTTTGGATTTAGCAGGGTTAAAGTTGAGACCACTGAACTCAATATCCTGCTCTTCCCAATTTTGAATGGGTACATTGAACTATGAAATGATAGTCCAAATAAATAAATTTGCTTCTGTTTACCACGAGAAGGATTCAGATTGGGAAAACAAAATCTGTTTACTAACAAATGTAGTTCCATTTTCTGTGAATTAGCCTGAATGTTGCTCTGCAGAGCAAGATCCCTTCAGAGGGACAAGAGGAGAGATGCCTTCTATGCACAGTAACATTTCCTGCTCAGTGCAGGACTGAGAGATGCCTGAGGGTGAGAGGGTTGAGCACTGGCCATGGATGTATTCTCCCCTTTGTGTTCTGCCTGTACAGCCACAGAGATTGGCCTGAAATGAAAGAGCAACCATGAAGCCAGATGAGTAGTGCATATGTTAACTATGGAAAATGGTGTTCATCCAAGCCTCTGGTACATGTGGGCATGTTCAGCTGGCATTTTAGCTGACATTTAATATTTTATATATCTGATGCAGGTCTTGATACTCCTGTGTTGGTGAATGTGTGTATGAAGTTTTTATGGAAACAGCTTAAAGTATTTCCTTGCCTCTTGAGGCATTCACTTGTATATCTTCTAGTTTTTGTAGCGCAAGACTTACACAGGAATGTCACAGACCATTGGAAATGACATTTTTTAACTGTGGATCAATGGAAAAGGAGCTTGGGACAAGACTGGAATGAGAAGAGGTGGAAGCTAGAGCAGCGTGTTCCTCTATACTTATTGAAGGAAATAAAATCATAAACAACTTTTCACACTATAGTTTTTAGTAGTAATGTCGAATCTCCACTTGAAAAGCCCTAGGTGTGCTTTTGTGGAGCACTTGGGCACAGGTGAGTTTTTAAGGACAAGATCAATCCCTCGGGATGGGTTGGAGGAGGGTACATGATCTCCAAACCACCTGTCTCACCTGTGTGCTCACTGGTTCCAGGGCCTGCTGGCCTTGCTGCCCTGAAGGCAGATGGTTCAGCAGGACCTCTCCAGGAGCTGGCCAGTGCAGCAGAGTGCTCCCGAGGATCCCTTAGCTCATGGAGCTATGCTGGAAGCCACAGGATTGTGGTGCTGCTCCTGCACAGTGCAGGATTGTCTCTGTGCCTGAGAAGAAGTTCTGAGTTCCTGTTCCCAATAGAAGGACTTTATCTGTCATATGTAGCATGAAAATGACAAGTCACCATAAATATTCCTGCCACGGTGTCTTTTAGGTTTGTGCCAGTCACCAGGGAGTCACAGAATGGTTTGGTCACAGAATGATCTCGTTCCAACTCCCTGCCCAGGGCAGGGACACCTTCCACTGGAGCAGGTTGCTCCAAACCCCATCCATCATTCTGTTGTTACAGCTCAGTAACAGGAGGGGCAGCTACTTCAGGTTGTCACATGCAGCTGGTCTGGAATTTGAAGCCTGAGAAGCTTTGGTCAGAGTGCTTATTAAATGGAATTTCTTTGGAATGCACCACTCCGGGACCAGATACTTCAATCGAACTAAGTTCAACCTTGAACAGATATTTCTATAATCTGTTCCAGGCTTGACCAAGTTGATAAGTATATGTTAAGAACAATGTTCCTATGGATAGTGCAATGGAGAACAGGGTTATCCCTCAATATTAAGTAGCTGATGAAAGATGAATATGTATTAAAATTGTCATGAATTTCATGTCAACATTCACAGGACTTATGCTACTTTTATGTCTTATGCTACACTTAATACAACTGAGAGTGATAAGACCTCAAGAACGTGTTGCTATTTTTGGAAACAAAGATTTCTTCGGAGGAGACTGTTTCCTGTCTTTGCAGCCAGGAAAAGAAAAACATTTGACAAGGCTTTTTGCAAATGTTGCTGAGAAAATCAAGGAAAAAATAGTGTTCTCTTATTTCCGTCTCTGGTGTGCTTTAATCACTAGCCATTATTTTAGAAATCACTTGTAACAAAAATGGAGATAAGAGTTTGAATTGGAGGATGAAGCACTGTATTTATATTTATTATCAGTGTGAGCTGGGAGTACTTGTTACAGAAGTCAAAGGTAACTTTTGTCAGTTTGTTATATTTTCTCATATGTAAATAGAAAAGAGAATGAAGCACCCTTGCCTTAGATATACTTTTCGAAAATGTTTGAAAAGGATGTTGTCAAATGAACCATATGCTATGCATATAAATTAAGACTGTTTTTCTGATTATTTGTAATACAAACATATTATAGATGTACAAGTCTAAAGTTTAACTGTGTAATCAACTCCTGTTCGTTTAAACAAAACAAGGCTGTCTAATTACAGCCCTTTTTTAAAAGGTTTCACATGATCAGTTTAGATAGAGCCTAAGCAGCCCTGTTGTCATGCTGGTAATCTACATGTTTCAGGCAATTCTTTCATTCAAAACTGCCCAGGAGCTCCTCAGCAAAAATATTGGAATCTGTTGTGCTTCATTAGATGCTTTTAGCAACATCTTTTCTCCCGCTCCTCTCAAAAGGTCAGGGGAAAAAAAGATAAGATGCCTCTTCTAACAAGCTGTTGTTGTCTGCTGGGTGAGCTCTGGGGCTGTGTAAACCCTCGTGCATACCAAGGAAGTTTTGCAAAAATATCCCGCTGCTCCTAATTGTGGCAGTGTTGGCAGGAACAGGCTCTGCATTGTGGGTCCCTCGCCCGCTGCTCCCGGGGTTTTGATCAACACGGGTGAAATCTGAGCCCAACAAAAGTCAATGAGAGGTTTGTCTTTGATTGCACAGCAGCCAGGATTGCTCCCCAGCTGTTCCAGACACAGGCAGCATCCTAATGAGGAGAGCACACCAATCCTGATGGCTGGGTTTGCAAAGGGAAAAGCTCATTCCTTGAGCTGGGAGCTTTTTGGATGTAACAAAAGCTTTTAAAAAGTTGAGGTAATCCACTGTCCTCACATGAGTGACTTAATACTCTGATAAAAGTATCTCAAGTCTTAATTTCAGGAAGAATTTCTTTTTGGAAAGGGTTGGATTGGGCTGCCCAGGGAGTGGTGGAGTCACCATCCTTGGAAGTGTTTAAGGAAAGACTGCACAAGGCACTCAGGGCTGGTTGAAATGGTGGTGGTTGGTCACAGGTTGAATTTGATCTTGGAAGTCTTTTCCAAATTGATTCTGTGAACTCTCATGAGATCACCTAAAACCTGCATTATTGAGCTGGAATGGATGGAGTTGTCCAGTCAGAACATGGCCATTGTGGATTGTTCAGAGCACCCTGGGACACACTGGGCTTTAACACAGGAAAAAAGGACAGTTGTGGTCATGTATGGTTTGAGTTTGGGCAATGCTGCTGTGTTTTAAGCTATTTAGTTGGTTTAATACTTCAATAAAATTGTTCAGGGAAATCTTAAAGTTGGCATAGTGTTTGCCAGCCAAAGACTGCCAAGTATAGACTTCAAGGTGATTTAGGGAGGTTGACTTTATGAACACTAATAAACCCAAACCCATCACTTTACTGTGTTTTTAATGTGTGTTTAGAATTCTGTGGATATGGGTGAAAAGTCTGGAGGAAATCATGGCATGTGAGCCACCAACACAGCTGCTGCTGTCTCACTGGCACACTTGAAGTGTGATTTATTAATTGGGTATCTTGCTCGTATTCTGAGTTTGTTAAACAGCCTGATTGGGGGCATTAGTTTGGGCAACCAGTTTAGGGGGGAAAAAAGCAATATTGTATCAATTACTCTAAATTCATCATGTGTGCTGCTGAAATGGGTGTGACTAAGAGTGGAAGTTTTCCACAGGATTCGCTAAATCGTTTGTCACGTTTCCATTTGCTGAATGTTCAGGTGTAGAATAACCAATTATTTAATTTGTTCAAAGAAATTTATTTAAATTACAACTTGTAACTTGAAATCTTATCAAGGAATAGTTGAGCTTAGAGTTATTTTTGCTGAGGTTTTGGAGGGGGAGGAGGTGAAGGTAAAGGACATTTGCTGTTTAAGAGGATTGTAAAGGAAATGAGTTTGCAGAAGTTGAAGATAGTGCATGGTTTGAGGAAACTGGAGGCTTCCTGTATAACTTTAGGCAGATCACTTGACCATAGTGCCTTGATTTTTCTTACCCATAAAATACAGCCAGTGAAGAAATATAGATAGTTGGAAGGTCCCACTTAGTTGCTGTATATAAAAATGAATTTCTGGAAGGCAGAAATTACCATTTGAGAGCAAAAGATTTGCAAAAGCAGAAGTGCCTTAGCTCACAACAAGGATATGTACAGGACAACACAGCAGGAATTAGGGGTTATAAGTATATTTAGAAAATACTAAAAAAAGGCAGTACTGCATTGAACTCTTCAAGATGTGATGCCACCTGTATTTATTACTATTTAATATTTCACTATTTAATAATCTTCAGCAATGGCCATTTTACCTCTCATTGTTCCATTTGTGCAAAAGAGTTTCTAAAAAAATTAAGTGTCAAAATGCAGCAAAATCTGAACTGGATGTGGTCACACTGCTCAGGCTCAGTGCTTCTTGTGTGTACTTCCAGGAGCTTTGTTTTACAGAGAAGGCAAATTTGGAAATAACAGGGATGGCTTGTTAAAATTACATTATTCAACTACAAAGGTTTAAAAACACGCTGAGGGCAGTCCTGTTATCTGATAGGCTTTTGTTTCCAAGTTCATCCTTCAGCTCCTCTCTGCAATTGTTTTCTGTTAAATGAACCTGGTGTGTTGTTTTCCTGAGGTTTATGGGTCATTGACAGTATTGGGTTTCACACAAGCCAGCTGTTCCCAAATTCAGGTCCCTTCCTCCAGCCAAGTCGGAGCAAGGGAAGTGGGGAGCACACAGATGGGGGCTGGAGGAAGCAGGGAAGGACACGTGAAGACATTGGAGTCATTTTACTTCCAGCTTCACTGTTAGCACTTCCATTAATTTCATGCTCATTAGCAAAATGTTGAAAAATGTAGTGTTAAATTACAGTTGTTCCTTGGGACTGTTTTTGTTGCTCCTTGGGACTGTTTTCCTATAATTACAAAAGCCTGAAACGAGGAGCCCCTGGCAGGGAAGAGGCAGCATCTGTCACACACGGAGTTGAAAGCACGCGGGGATCTACAAAAGGAACCGAAATCAACTTGGAGCCTTTCCCCGCCACCCAGGAGTTTTACACTGATGTCAGGGGTTTTTTAATGTCACAGTGTGGTGAGGCAGTGTTTGGAGAAGGTCTCTCCTGTCCCAGCAGTGCCAGGCTGTCCCTGCTCCCCCTTCCAAGGCCCGGTGGCCACACACGTTCCCTCCTCAGAGGGCAGGAGCAGCGCCAGAGCTGAGCACGGCACATGCCAGGATTTAAAGCATTTCTGACACTGGGCCTCTCTAGTCTTAAGAATTTTCACATGGGGATAAGCACCATCCAGACACATAAAGCTGTGGGATGTCCCTGTGCTCAGTTCTAGGTGAGCATCCCTCCTTAGCAGACAGTGTTTGGGACTACAGTTAACAGCATCCAGAACACCCAGGATAGCCCTGGTGGCGTTCTGTTCTTGCAGACAAGTTGAACATTGCTGTGATTTTTAAGGCTAAATGAGCCTATCGGACATGGCATGATAGAGAATTGCAGTTTTGGGGCTTTTTGCTGTCATGTCCGATGGAGCCAGAATGGCAGCTCTGAAATGTCCCTCACTCCCCTGACACAGGAAAGTACCAGTTGCTCTAGTGCAAGATGCAGGAAACCAAGGAGCTGCCAATTATAAAGTGCTTGCAGGCATATTTTTCTAACTGTGGCATTTTGTAGCAGGTTCATGGTCTGGAGTGTGAGCTTTCTTTACCCCAACAAACCCTAGGTATCACATTCCTTAAGATTTATCTAAAGTCTGATTACATTTGGGCGTGAGAGCACATGAGTTCTAGTGGGATTATCTGGCAATATCTGGCCTTTATTTTTCACTTCTACTATGTGACACCATTCCTATATCTGAGTAAAACTAATTGCCAGTAAATAATCCAAAAGAAAGGCCTCTCTCTTCCTGTTTCAGTTTGCTTTGTTATTTATTTTACAAGGTGGTTTGTGGAGGGAAGTAACCTGTTGTAGCAGTCAGCTGGGTCTGCATTCACATTCCTGCCCAGAGCTGGGTCATTGACTGATACAATGGTCTGGAATGAATTGCTTATCCTGAGGGAAAACCAGGCATATGGAAGAACAGCTTGTCCAGAGAAGCTGTGGCTGCCCCATCCCTGGAAATGTTCAAGCCAGGTTGGACGGGGCTTGGAGAAACCTGGCATAGTGGAAAGTGTTCCTACCCGTGGCAGGGGGTTGGAACAAAGTGGTCTTTCAGGTCCATTCCCACCCAAACCATTCTGTGATTCTACAGAGGGATAAAATCTAATACATGTTCAATTCTTTGATAAAGAGCATTGTGTAAGGGCTAAGAACTGTTTTTTAAACCAACTGCAATTAAGAGTCTTGTTCCAAAAGGCACGCCAGGAGAGGAGTTCCTTGTTGTTTAGCTGACATCTCAATTTAAAATTTCTGTTACACCTCACTGTGAACACATACTCACCCCCAGTGTTTGGGAGAGGAGGGATTCTGGAGGGACACAGCACCAAAAACCTCTCGAGAGGAAGGAGCAGCTGGCCTTGCACACACAGCCAGTAACTAGGAAGAAGAGGGTCTTTTTGTTGAGTCTGAATGAAAATCAGGACAAACATCAGTTGTTAGAATGTGCCAATCAAGTTCATCTTGGTAAATTCCATGTAGAGAGAAATTTTAATTTAGAGCTAGTGTTCAGTCTGTCACCAAAGAAATACTCGTCAGATAAAAGTGCTTCAGATCCCATGATACGGGAAACCAATAATTATGAGATACAGTGAACAATACAAGGTAGAATTGCTAAAGGGATTAATTAGCCTTAGTCAAACTAACCACTATAATTGATGCAAATATCCATCTGCAGCCTGCTGAGACATTAGATAGTCATCACACACCTGCTCAATTTGCCAGCCTTGCAGAACACAGCTGTCAGAATGATTTCTGCTTGGGTTTTTTCTTGAGCACACTTGACTGTTTGTTCTTTTGTTGTTCAAAATGTTTTCTTTCTCTTTTCTTTTTCTAAACAGCACTTCCATGATGGCAGAAAGGCGCAACAACACATTGAAACTTGCTGGAAACAACTTGAAGCAGTAAGTGGCAAATTCCTCAGACGTGACATTTAAGTCGTTTATATATTGTCTTCAAAGAGATGGTTCCAAACGTTT
This sequence comes from Daphoenositta chrysoptera, assembly GCA_013397915.1. NCBI lineage: Eukaryota > Metazoa > Chordata > Aves > Passeriformes > Daphoenositta > Daphoenositta chrysoptera. The sequence goes on along the minus strand of VZRO01000006.1, from coordinate 65,198 downwards.
TATTTTGAAAAAGAAAGGTATATGGATAAAAGTTGTAGAAATTGGGTTTTTAAAACTCTGCTGTCTTAAATACAGTCGTAGTCCTGAAAAAGTCTGTTTTAACAGAACGTTTGGCTTCTGTGGGCTCTTTGTCACAAGCAGCATTTAATTTGATATAACTTGAAAAGTGTGCTAAGGATTGCTGAAACTGCAGAGTCCCTAAGGGTCCTGTTCAGATATTCCACTGAAAGTTGAACAGCTTCATAATGTGTGAATAAATTGAGCAGGACCGTCTCTTGAGTGAGGTGCTGCTTCTCAAAAGTAAATACATTGGAATTGTCATTCATGTGATGAATGAACAGTGAGACTGTAAGTACAGGAGAGGACAGAAAGGGGCTATCAGTAACCAAAAGTCCTACTTGCAAATTTATTAATCTTAGTAACTCCCTCGTTAATTTACAGAAATGAAAGGGTTAAGTGTTGGAAGAGAGTGATTCAAGAGTGGAAGTGATGCTAAAAGGGAAAAATACTGAAATATGAGCAGCCTGGATAATGAAAGAAAAAATGTGTCTCTGGTAACTCGATTTTTTGAAGTCCATTAATATGGAAATGTATTCCAGTGTAAACAGGAGAGCCCTAAAATCCTTCAGTTGTTACAACAGATTGTTTTAGTGGCAGGCATGAATTTTAGGTAGATTTTGTATCTTTTGCTTTCCATAACGAAGGTTTCTGGTTTTTCTTTTCAGAGTAAAAGGCGGTTTGAACGTGATTGCAAAGAAGCTGATAGAGCACAGCAGTATTTTGAGAAAATGGATGCTGACATCAACGTGACAAAAGCAGATGTTGAAAAGGTGAGCTGGAGGGTGGAGAGACTGTTTGTAAACATGGATGTGATAGGTTTACTGCCTCAATCCTACTGGTAGGATAAGCCCTCTGAGGCTTAGTGCCTTACTAGAGTCAGTCTGTATGTTAATTAAAAACAGGGAGATCTCTGCAGAAACCTTTATTTATATAAAAACTCTAAACAGATACAGTCAGGTTTTTTTAGTAGGTGATACCTGAGTTTAACAGAGCTGATATGGCTTTAAAGGAGTTTATGCCAGCTCAGTTTTAACTAGCACCCTAGGTTCTGTGACAGTCAGGCTTGTGAGGCCTCCCTGAGGGCTGCTTGCATTTTCCAGACATTTTTGTTCCCTCTGTGATCCAGGTAGAACCAAACTTCCTGCCCTTTGAGCAGCACTTCAAAGGTTTCCCAATGTCATTGGATGCAATGAAGTATTACCAGAATTGTTTTTCATAGTTGTAGGTTTGGAGCAGGACAGCTTTCCATGTGATACAGAATACTGGAATCCATGCTTGTCACAGATGGCACAAGGCTTTTATTTTCATTTCTCAGTTGCTGGCTGGTTGCAGAGTCATTTGTGGCTTTTTTACAATGATCTTCACTCAGTGAAGCTTTTGAACTAATGCTTAATTTTTAACATCCAGTCCTCTTTCTGCACATCTGTCTGGAAATACTTTCTCTCTTTAGTTTGATTCAAAATTGGATGTGTGGAAGGATGCTTAAAGTTTAAATTTTACTGGTCCAAGTCCAGTACCTGTAACTCAAGGCAGCAATGAAGAGGAAGAAAATGTTTTAAATTGCTTCTGTTTTTGGAGTTACACATTTGCTTAGAAGATGCAATAATGTAGATCAGAAACACCACATTACAATGTGTAAGGACAGTTTTGTCCTCCTTGAGTTTGAGTCAGACAGGCACAAAATAGCCAGAACATTTGAAAAGGTTTATTTCTTGAAGGGAAAAAAAAAAAAAGGCAACCAAAAGAGGAAGGAAAAAGTAAAAGCTGAAGCTTAAAATATACCAAAAATGTTTTGTTGCAGGGACAGGAAAGGAAAGTGAATTATAGGTAAGAAATCTTTCTAGTCTGAGGTCTCCTTGTAAAATGTAGGTTTTGCCTCTCAAGAGGTCAGTTTCATTCTATTCTCAGTTACTTCAGTCTTGTGATGATATGAAATATGAATTTCCCTTTGCATCTGTGGGATCTCATGTTCCTGGTGTGCTGAGCATCAGGACATTGCATGGCAGATAGCATCGAGGATGCTGTTAGAAATTAGGACAGTAAATCATAAACAAGCTCAGAAAATTTCCCCCAAGTGCTATTGCATATCAAAGGACAAAATACCTCTGTGGTCTTGTAATTTGCTTGGCTCTTAGTTGCAAATTCACCATGTAGATTTGATCCTTTGTTGCCTTCTGGATTTGCCAGGGCACTTGACAGATGAATGCATGTACAGATTGTTAAAGATGTAGCACCACATGTGGGTTTTTCTAACAGAGAGGGATCATCTCTGCTTTATCTGTATAAAGTGATTTTAGAACTTCTTTCATAGATAAAATTAGGGCTTGCCCTAGATTTTTTTTCCAAAGCTGAGGTCATGTCAAAGGGATACAAAGACATGACTTACTGTTTGAAATAGGGGACCGAAACTCTTTATTTCCATGTCCCTTTCCAAGGCTGGCCTTTTCTGGTCAGAGGAAAAAGGTGGCATATTGGTGATACAGCAATCTAAAAGTGTTAGGTAAGTTCTGGGAAGCAATTTCTTACCCTGGTGCTCTTTCCCTGTCAAGTGAAGCAGAGAGGCTTCCCTTTTAAATTCCTCTAGCTTTTTATTGTATGAATTTGTAAATTATTTATTGCAAAATGAGGCTCAGTGGTATCTTGAAAGAAAAATCTGTTAGTTATGCATGTTGGCAGCTCTCAAGAGAAGGCATTACTCCACTTTCCAGGCAGTCAACAGAGTAGATGAGAGAAGGAAAAGGTTATCAAAATGAGTGGAATGTGAAATAATATTACCGAACAGAGAGAACAGTGTTTTCCAAGTGCATGTGTTAAACTGGGTTCATCCATGTCAGGCTGTGAATAATGCCCTTTCTTTGCTCCCCCCTCTCCGTGTGACTGGGAGGCTCTTGCATAACTCCCAGTGCAGAATGGGATATTGTTCCACCAGCACTGCTGCTCTCCCTGACTCGCTCCAGGGGGATGCAGGAACTGCTCAGCTCCAAATGAAGCAATAGGATGACTTTACCCTCCTCCTTCTGCTGCACCACTTCTGATTTCTCTTGCCCCTTATGGCTTGGCTGCTGCACTCCTACTCCCAAAAGCTCCCAGAAATCCACCTGGCCGGGAGAATGGGCAGTTTGGCTGTGTCAGAGCTCTTCCCTTTGGCAGAACAAGGTGCTCCTCAGGCAGTGGGGCTGGTTGCCCTCATTTCTTTGGCTTGAGATTGACACCTTGGCTGCTTCAGCTTGTACCTGCCAATATGAGCAGACACAGGAGCTATTTTTTGCATCACACATGATAGAGTGGATGGCATTAATGGAATTAAAATTCTGCAGTGATCACAATGACACATGCAGTCAGAAGAGAATACAGCTGCAGTTCCCTAATGCTAAGCTGTGTGAGGCTCTGAAATGCTCACATCTCTTCATCTTTCAAGTCATTGTAGCCTTTGACAACTGCAGCAGGAAATTCTGTGCCAGAGCTGCCATCCACCAGCACTTATCCCTTGCCCAAGTTATTACAATTTGGGAGCATTAAGTAACCAGAATAGTGGCAGAGAAGCAGAATAAGAGTCACTTTCCTCCTTATTTCTCCAGGACTGCTTGGCAAAGGTGTGTGCTTAAAGGCAGGGCTGGATGTGGAGTCTGGGCATCATGTACCAAGGTCCACATTCATTCTGTGGGACCAGGTACGTGGAGGGCACGTCCCTTCTCTGCCCCTCCTGTGGCCAGGGTGGGCTCCATCACCTTGCCAGCCAGCAGCCTGGTAGCTGATCTTGGAGAGAGGAGTGTTTGGCTTTGTTTCCCCTCAGCTCCTTTTTTGGTAGTAGGAGCATGGAGCAGAAGCTGTGTTCAGTCTCTGCAATCATCACAGTATGCAGGAATAGAGGGAGTGGAGCAGGGCACCTGAACTCCCTTCCCTGTTTGCACTGAGCCTCTAAACCACCAGCAGCCAAAGTTTGCAGAGATGTTTGTGTCAACACAAAATGCAGTGTAGCAAAGTCGGGGCAGGAAGCTCACTGTCTGTGAGAATATCCTTATAAACTAAATAAATGCTGCAACATGCTGATGCTGCTTCCAGGAAGCCTTGTAGGTATCACTGAAAGCTTTATTTCTTTTGGATCGCAGTGGGTTGTGTGCTTTAAAGCACTTCTCTTTCAAAAACCACAGAGAAGCTGCTTCAATTTTTTGACCATTTGGGGAAATGGTCTCTGTCGCCAGCACGGAGCCACTGTACATATAAGGCAGAGCTCTATTGTTTCTGCCTTCTCCTCAGAGCTGCAATCACTAAAAAGCTGACATCTTTATGGGATAATGTGGTACCCAGTGGTGCCTTTGCAGACTTCTTGTAATAAAATTAAAAAATCAACAGGCTTTTCTAAGGGTTTCTTTTCAAGGTAGGCTTTTCAGAATCTGGTTTTAAAGAGGAAGTGGCTGAGGCCAACCATGGGAAGGGTTTGTCTCTTGATCTGCTCAGCAGTTGTGGGGAGGAGAGTGATTTGAAGCACTTGGTGTCAGGCAGGATCTGTCCCTTGGCTGAAGAGGAACTCGGTCATATGTTGACCTTAGGCAATAATCTGAGATACTTAGGAACTTATTTGCCTTTGGTTTTGAAGTGGAGAAACTGAGGGAAATGGAAGTGATCTCAAGCTCACTGAAATCCCTAGGAGCTTTCCCCAGTCCTCTGCAACTTTCAGGTTATGTCTGCAATACACAAGATGTTTTGGAGACCCAGAATAGCTTAAGATTTGCATAAAGCCTTAAAATACAATATCACCATGATATGAATTTTCTAGTCTGTAAATATAACTGTGAAGAGATACTCAGGTTTCATTTTCTCTTTTCTTGTGCCACATTACCTGGGTGCTGAATTTCTGCACAAAGTACAGAGTCTCTCCCCCTCCTTACCCACAGGAGACACACTTAGCATGGCTTGGGGTGAGCTAAATCACAGGCAGAGTCTGACAGAACGTAGGTGTAGAAATCCTGCTAATTGGAAACTGGGATTAGCTGTTCTTGCTGTGTGCTCAGTGGTGCTGTCAGGTGGTAACTGCTTTCCCAGCCCCTGGGCTGCCGTGCTGTGGGACACAAATCCCTTCACTGGGAGCTTACACATCCTTACAATGAGGGGTGTAATAAGCTATTTTGGGCTCTGGAGACATCTCAGGTGGGTGTTCTTGAAGGGAAGTCAGGACAGCAGTGGAGTCACAGCAAAGCTGGATACAATCACCAACACTCCCCAGACTAACCTGGAGGAACATCTCCAGCTCAGGGCTCTGCTGTTGCCACATCCCCGTGAGGTTTAGTCAACAAAGTCTGTCAGCAGTAAACTTCACCATAACCCCAGGTTGTGAGTATCTGCCTTCTGCAGACTGTACCTACTTAATAGGCCTAATTTTTCAGGAGATGCCAAGTCATCCACTCTGTGGTGGTGGGACCTGTATGTCTTCCCTTCCCTGCCCACATCAAAGCACTCACTGGCACAACGACTGTACCAGCATTTTAGAAAATCTAGTGCTATGAAAAGGTGGTGTTGGAAGGTGGGGAAGATTTTCAGTGCTTGTGTTATTAATGCTGCAGTGAGTGGTTCCAGAGGCTTTGCTTTTCCTGTTCTTTGCTGTGAATTTTTAGAGATACAGCAGCAGCATCAAGGTGAAGATGCAGGTGAGGTGTGCAAGGCCCAGTCCTGAGCATGGTGCAGGGGGGCCTGGCCTGTGCATTTCTTGTTGGAGAGTTTGATGCTGCAGAAGATTTTCCCTGTGTGGTGGTGAGTCTTTTGTATGTTGAGTAGGCAGCTTCTTCCCTTTTGCTCCACAGATGGAATGGGCTGTTTCTGTCTCTTTGCTTGTGATGTGTGTCAGATTTCCCATCAGTTCAAATGCTGGGTAATGTGATTTGGTGTTATTTCTCTGGGTTACAAGACCCCAATCTCCTTCCTGAACTGCTTCCTTCCTGAAGGATGATGCAGTGTGTGAATGCAGGGAGTCCCTCAGGAGAGCAATTTGCATTTCTGGAAGAGTAAGCCTTGTTTACAACCTGCCATCCCTGACGCTCCGTGCAGAGCAGCTGTTTCCCTTTTGGAATCATGACTAATTTAAGAGGGTCGATTTCTACTCAATCGAGAGTTAATGACTCCAGCAGGAGTGTCTGGGGAACTTAATAAATCTCCATATGTACCCTATACATACCTTGTGTTTGGTGATAAGAGATCCAAGAGCAGATCATGAGCCAGTTTTAGTGTAAGACAAGGAAATCCAGCTGAACTTAAATTTTTTCTTAGGAGTGCTCCTCTGCAGCAATGCTCTACGTGGCAATTTGACTGAGTTTTGTAACAATACAACTCTTTTGGGAGGTGATTGCTAACGGGAAGGAAAGGGGGTGTGAAAGGGAGGTTTAACGACTTCTGAATTAAGAATCATAGTTTGAATCACCAGTGCAATAGAACTGGTGTTCTAAGCTAATGCAAAGCAATTAGTTCATGCTGTACAGTTGGAAAGCTTCTTTATAGTCGTTCTTTTTCTGTCAAAACATTGGAACAGATCTTTTCACCTGTGTGAGAAGTAAGGCCTCAGAATTTAGATAATTTAGTTTGTAAGCTATTGAGTTTCAGTGAATCATAGAATATCAGGTTGGAAGGGAATTGAAGGATCATCTGGCCCAGTGTTCCTTGGCAAAAGCACAGTCTAGACAAGATGGCCCAGAACCCTTTTCAGCTGAATTGTGCCCCAGGTGGTAGGGGATTCCACCATTTCCCTGGAGAGATTATTCCAATGGCTCATTGTTCTCACTGTGAAAAATTGTCCTCTGGTGTCCAACTGGAATTTCCCCAGGGGTAACTTGTACCCATTACCCCTTGTCTTTTCCATGTGACTCCCTGTACAGTCTCCATCTTCTCTGTAGACACCCTTTAAACACTGAACACAGTGACAAGGTACCCTAAGCCTTCTTTTCTAAACCCAGGTCTCTCAGCCTTTCCTCACATGACAGCTTCCCTGTCTTGGATCATCTTTGTGGCCTTTCTGGACCTTTTCCAGTCTGTTCAGGTATTCTTTTTTGTATAGTGGGGACCACTGGACACAGTATTCCAGGGGTGGCCTGACAAATGCTGCGTAGAGTGGGGCAATGACTTTATCTCTGCTGGGAAAGAGCCCTTGTTGCTGCAGCTCAGCATCAGCATCACCCTGGTCACTCAGACTAATTCACCTTTCCAAGAGACAAAGTCATGTATTTTACCCATAAAGTTGATCTTCAAGTCTACAAAATTCATACTGGTAACTTTTTCAACCCTGACTGTCCCTTCTGCCTTGGCTGTGTTTGTAAATTCTTTCTTGGAGAGAGAGGACTAGAACCGTGCCCAGTATTCCAAGTATGAGCTAAGCAATCTATTACCCAGTCCTGAAATTTCCATTATTTATATTCAAGAAATAATTTCCATTATTTATATTCAATACCCAGATTTATACACAGCAGAGTTTAATTGCTTATGTAGTACAACTAAACAGACCTCCAGAAATCATTTAAACATTGTCGGCAGGTGCTCCAAATACATCTTTTCTTGTTACTTCCTCCATCAAATCCACATAACCTTCCATCCTCAGAGATTCTCCTTCTTTTATAATGAATTAGACTTGCCAGATATCCTCGTGGAACTGCATTGCTCTGAGCTGTGGGGAAAACTCCTGGGTATTTGCAGGGATTCACAGTTCAGTCATCCAGAGAGTTTGGTTATTTAGTGTTCATGACATGACAAAGGCAGTACAAGGAGACAAAGTTTTGGATCTGAGGCAGAGTTACTCCCTAGGGCCTTGGAGCAGTGTGCTGAGAGGTGCTGCCGTGCTGCTCTTCTTAATTTAGTCCATCTCTGTTGTTAGAGCTTCAGCAGGACTGTGTTGTTTGGGGATATCTTTTGTTAGTGTGAGTTTCTGAGTTCTGGCAGAATTGAGTGCAGTGAGACTGCACTAGATAACAATTCCTGAGATGTGGTGAGGAAGATTTTCCATCCTCTGTCAGTGGTTTGCTCATTTGTGTATTATATTCAGCCAAAGGATTTCAGGGATCCTCAGAGTCTCAGATTCTTCCTGCACCTCTTCAAGTGTTAAAAGAAAGGATTTTTCTTTTTGTTTCTTTCTCTGCTGTTATTTTGCACCCCCATTCTCCCCCTTTTTTTTTTTTTTTTTTTTCTTTCGGTGAAGCAAATTTCTAATCCTTTCTCCGCTTGCCAGTTCAGAGAGACCCAACTGCTTATTGTAAAATAGTAAACAGTGGAGCTTGATTTGGAGGCTATGTAAATGCAGGCCTGGAGCCCTGGCTGTGTTCTGAAGTCTGTGGCAGGATGCCCACTGTTATTAATGATGCTGCACACGCTGCCAGTGCTGCTGCTCCCGGGAGGCTCCCGGTGGGCGCAGGGCAGCCATGGAGAGAGGGCCAGAGCCTGCAGCTGAAAAATCTGTGAGCAACAGAAAGCATTCCTGAAATTGGTGAAGTATTTCTGAGTCTGCCTTTATCATTAAGCTATTTGAAGGGATTGGGTAGTTGAGCGGAGGGGGCAGGGGTGATTTTTTTTTTTTTTTTTGGTGTTTGCATTTTAGTCTGATCTTGGATTTGCCAAAGACAGATCTGTTTTGGCAGGCAGTGGCCTGGCAGTGATGCATCTCACATGCTGTCTGAGTTTGAAAGAAAAGAGGGGGTGCAGAATGGGAGAAAAGAAAGAAGGAATAAAGTGACACCAAAGTTTTGGCTGGAAACTCTGCCATTCTGGACAAGAGCAACTGCTCAAGAGTTGAACTGTTCCACTTAGTGTGGACCAGCTGAAAACCAGCCAAAGTTTTTTTCTGCCCTTTTCAGTTATTCGTATCACTCCCACCATAACAGCCCTGAGGAGCTGCATTTTTTTGTCTGTGTAAACCCAGAAGACAGTGTGTCTATTGACCCTCTTGCTGTTTCTGGAATGTGTCTCAGAAAATTGTTCTCAGCAAAATATCCTCATTCTTTTCTGCATTGGAGACCCAAATGGCAGATAATGTACTTGGTTTTTAAAAATTTCTCCTATATCTCATCACAACTTGCATTTCCTATCAAATGGGGCTTGGGGGAGAAAGTGTATGTAACAATATAAATAAATGTATTTAATTCTCTAAGAGCCTGCATGTAAAGTGTAGCAGTTTGCTAAAGTTTTCTTACACTTTCAGGGTTGACAGTGCTCATCATAAAGATGTCCATATTCCCTTCCTCTGTTCAATTTTCCTTTGCAAAGGCATAAAGTATTAGGACTGATTTAATTCAGATCAATATATAAAGCTTTACTAGTGCTGCATGTTTGCAAGGATTATGGATAAGTTCCCTTGTCTGTAATTCTTTGGTCTCATTCTGCTCTGCACTGATTGCTGAAGTTGCATCATATTGATAAACTGCAGGTGGTTTCAAGCAGGTGATAAGAAGGCTCAGACTAAATATATCTTTCTAACACGAGTTATTTCAAGAGTTTGCAGGGTTAACTTTCTTCTAATTTCTTATTCTAAAGTGAAAAGAAATACCCCCATAAATACGTCAGTCATGTCAGATTTTAGTGCATCAGTGTCCCACCCTGGCATCTCCTTTCTGGCATCTCTGAGCTCCTGGTAATTTATCTGAACTAACACGTTGTTATTTGAGAGTCTGGTTTTTGCAACTCAGTTGTTACGAAGAAAATCTGCAGGAGATGTAGTTAAAATCATCTTGAGAGAACAATGTTTGTGCTCTTCCCGCTGCCTTAAGAGAGAGATGCCACAGTGTGTGTTTCCAGCTCATATGGCCATTGAATTTAGTTTGTTTTTCACCTAAGGTGGGTGTGCTGCTGAGGCCTAATTTTTAAAAAAATATTTAAAGTACTCAAGATAGCCACAGAAATCAGCACTTAGCAAGTTAATCCCACTCTGCAGTTAGCTACTGTCCTGCATTCCTGCCCATCAACCAGCAAGGCTGTCTAAAGGAAGGGAAAAAGATTGGTTTTGATTTTATTTAACGGCACTTCTGCATAGATTCTGAGAGAGAAGGTCACATATAATGAAGCCCTACCTGCTGCTAGTGAGCTGTTCCCTGGTTCAGGCTATCAGAGCTACACTCCTTTACCTCGAGAGTTCTCTCAGAGCTGGGAAACCCTCCCTGGTGTGACTGTGCTCACATCTGAGTGCAGTGGCAGTGGGAGCCCAGCACTTACCTCTATGCTCTCTGCAAGGTGGGTGGTGCTGCAGGTCCTGGGCTGTCATTCGTTTTTGGGAGAGGTTTTCTGGATGAGATGAGCGTCAACATTTGGGACCTTTTGGTTTTAGTGCTGCCACATGAGTTCAGACAAGAGCTGCCTTAACAAAACCAGACTTTGGGCAGGAAGCAATGTCTATGTGCACTGTGTACACATTTATTTTGGGGCAAAAAACTGTTACAAAGGTGTGTTTGGGGTGGGAGATGTGTGAGATTTGTGGATCTTTTGCAGAGCCAGGCATTTTGGAAGCAAATGCTGCTGTTCTCCCCACAAACCCTCAGGTGTACATACCCTTTTTGCTTTTCTGTGGTGCTGAAAGGTGACCTCATCCTTTCTTCCTTTGGAGAGGGGATTTTTTGCTGCATTCTGAGTCCCTGGCCCTGACACCTCTTACAACTGAGCAATCTGTCAGTCTGTAGAGGTGGATTGTGTTTCACATAAGGGGCTGGAAACTGAGCCCTTGCTCACTCATCCCTGTCCAGTTAAAGGAGAGGATGTGTTGACTGAAAGCTGCATCCCAGAATTGTTCTCCCATATTTGAAGTCATCGTCTGGTTTTCCAGACCCAAATCATTCCAAAGCCTTTCCTCCTGGAAATACTGTTCAGAGCAAATCTTTAAGAAGCCCCTAAAAAACCTTCTCTGAAGCTGTTTGCATGCACAAGTGAGCAGTAAAGAAGGCAAAACCTGATTTTCTGTAAAGCCCAGCTATAAATTGCTCCTGAAATAGCTTCTGTGACTCTTTGCAGTTCTGGGCTACTGCATCCATTACTCTGAATATGAAACTTAACATCATTGACTTGTTTTTATCATTCTGTGCTTCAACAGAGTGCAGGAGTCTCACTGTAAAGTACAATTCTGTTAATACTAGAAGTGATGATGTTAGAGGAAGTGACATATGAAATGAAGTAATAAAAAAAAATTCTATATTTTAAAAAATATTTTTATTTTAGGATCCAAATACCTCATTGGAAAGATATTTAAACAGTTTGAAGCTTGCCAAATGCATTAAATGGCCAAGAGAAACAAAGCATCACTAGGGCTCTCATACAAAAATTTCTGGTTTTGGAATGCACCCAATTTTATTTACTCATCTGCTGCCCCCTCTTATTTGGGGCCAGTTAAGATCATTTTGGAAATTGAGTGTCTACTCTTGTATACATTTAGCTCAGAGTTACTTTGTCATATCCAGCCAATGAGTTTGCTCATAAAAATGAACTCTGATGGCTTTAATGCTTGCTGGGTCTGCCTGGAAATGTGTAATAATGGATTTCTTGTTTTTCTTCTTCAACAATAGAGTCAAGGGACAAATTCCTGAGTTGCATTATTTAAAGTTATTTTTAAAAAAAGAAAGAGGGAGACAGCTGTGTGAGTGGGAGTGGGGCTCGTGTAAAGTCAGCTCAGACAATGGGTTGCTCTTAGGTAGATGAGGAGAATGGGCCTCACAAATGGATATTGATCTGCAGCAGCTGGGACGTGAGGAAGGGGTTGGGAGAGGAGTGTGAACCACTCTTACAGCTGCCTGCATTTCCGTGGCTGACTTTGTTTTCCTGGTAAATTTGTGGCACAAGGATATATTGTTTTCCACTCGTATTTAATGTGTGGATGGTGAAGTTTAATAAGGTTTATAGTACTTGGGCAGGGAAATGATCGATGTGGCTTCTTGGAATTTGATTGCAGGAGGTGAATTTTCTGGAGTTAGGCACTCATCCTTTGCAGGAGCTAGTGGACAGTTAAAACTCCGGGGAACAAGCAAAGCTGGAAGTCTGTCTTTTATTGGATTCACTTATTTGGTTATAGTCACATTCTTCTCCATTTGATGCTACTGTTTCATCTCCTGTGATGCACTTAGTGCCCAGTATCTCCTCATTCTGCTCAAATTATTTCTGTAGAAAGAATGTGCAGGGAATCTGTGAAATTCCTACAATCGACTGCAGAAGCAATATCTGAATTGAGGTGAAATAAATTATTAGGTGAGATGTGCAAACTTGAAAAATGTTGGGGAAGGCTACTTCTTTACAAATTGAGATTTGAAACCTCCTGGCAGCATTTATTACCTTTCAGTTATGATTACAAAAACGTTCCATGATTTGGTATTCCATGGATTTATTGTCAGGAAACTATTGTCTGCTTGGAACAGTTCAAAGAATAACCCCATTCTGAACTGGTTTTAATGAGAGCCCCCTTAAAATGTGCTGAAATTCTTTGCTGTGTTGTGTCCCCTGAAACACGGTTTTTAAAGCTGCATTTCCCTGCCTTGTCTTACAGAATTATTCAGAAATTGAGCAGCAGAGGAGGGAAGGGAGGGAAGGCATAGGGAATGTAGGAAGGGAAGAGAAGGAAGAGCTGCTGTGTGAAGGCCAGTGTCAAGGAAGGAAAAGGCATCTAAACCAAACAGATGGGAGAGGCAGTAAGGGAATAATATTGGGCAGTGAAACAGATAACAGAAGGCCTTGGGAACAGAACTGTAAGGGGAGGAATCTGAAAACATGAAAGGGTCACTTGGGGACAGGTTATTCTAGGGAAAGAAGTGAGATTAATTGCCCAGTGCTCTGCTATGTTGGGTAGCAAAGCAAATCATCTGTGTGGGTAAAAATAGGAAGAGAGGCATCTCAGCTGCTGCTCAGGCTCCCCTTTCCTTGTGTGCTTCATGCCAGTGCTGTGTGAGGAGTGTGGAGAAAGGGCTCTGCATGGCACACAGAATTAAGAGGTTTTGTCATGATTATGTTGGCTAAAATGAGACAAAACTGTTGGGTTTTTTCTCACTTCCCTTTCCCCAGAAAACCCTGCTTGCCAACAGGGAAGCAGCTCATTAGAGGAAAGCAGGTGACATCCACCAGGGCATAGGGGGGGCAAGAAGTGTGTCCATGAATGTCCTGGGAAGGTGCCTGTCCAGTGGGCAGGTGGAGGGGCAGACTTGTTTTGGTGTTTGATGTCCAGTTCAAACAGAGGTTGTTCATGGAATGCAAAATGGTGCATGGAAATAGCAGATTGTAACCCCAGCAAGGATCAGCAGCACTGTCCACACAGCAGCTTAAATGTTTCACAAAATAGGAGTAAACCAAAAGCTGGTGCTCAGAGTCTCATATCCCGGTGTTCCTGGATAGTAAGATGAGGAGTACCACAATGCAATTGCTTTCCATGTAGCCTAAATTATAAATTTCCTTTGGTATTTCCTCAGGCAAGACAGCAAGCCCAGCTGAGACATCAGATGGCAGAAGACAGCAAAGCTGAATATTCTTCCACCCTACAGAAGTTCAACAGCGAGCAGCATGAGCATTACTACACACACATACCAAACATCTTCCAGGTGAGGGTCACTGGCAAGGCTCTAGAGCAGCCCATAATCCTGTGACAAGAACAGATTGCACATCACCTCAATTCTATGACCCTGGCTTTTAATTTTTGGTGATTTTTTGGGTCATTCTCAGCAAGTTTTACATGCAATCTACCACCTTGAGAGGTGGTAGGATAAATTTTCCCTTTTTCTGAAATTAGACATGAAGGGATCAATAATATACGAAGAAGGTGACGTTGAACTGTCGTGACAGATGAGGACAGTCTTTGGAATCCTCACAATCTTTCTCTGTTCAGCTCCTGTGCCCGTGCAGCTGGAGATGAGGGAGAGCATCACTGGCATTGTTGGGGCAGGAGGCAGCTGGGCATTGTTGCCTCTGGAAAGTCCCACAGCCCTTCATAACCTGTGTTCAAATCAGGCTGCACAGATGTTTAAATGCAAACCACAATGATTCTGCAGCAGTGAATCCAAAGGGTTTTAAGCAAGCTACTGATTGTGTCTTAGGGTGCCTAAGGACAGACTGCAGAGGAAGAATAAAAAAGCCATCAGATTAATTCTGAGTGAAGATCTGAGTTTGTGCTTGAATGAATGAATTGAGGTTAATGTAGTAGAGCAGAACTTCTATATGGCTGTTCCACTGTAATGGGTCATAAGTATCAGAAGTGGAAAATACCATTTCAAGGGAGGAAATGTCACATGCTTGTCATCAGATGAGAAGTAGCTGATATTTGCGTGGCAAACACGCATTTCCTTACCCACTGCTGAAACTTCTGAGCTAAAAGGACACCTCCTCTTTTGCCTCATGGTATTTCAAAGTAGTGCTTTGAGATAAACTGTTCCTGGAATCAAGTAAATACTGGAGCTGATGAGCACTCTGATCTGTAGGTGACCATGTTAAAGCCCTTTTCCCTATCAGTGCACCAGTGAGCTCCAGGGCTTTCTTTTAGATGTTGAAATAAGTTGTTTTCTAAAGAATTGATGTTGCTTGTGGATCAGTCAAGGCAAAGGGGATTTTTAAGTTGACTGCTCCTGCAGTCCAGTGGGAATCAGGCTGCTCCTGTTCATGCCTGTCTGTATCCTGCTATAATTTGTCATAACAGATTTATGCCACATTCAGTTTCCCTTCATGGTAAAGGAGAGGCCCCTGGAAGAGATGCTGGAGATCCTGGAACTGAGTCCACTGAGCAGTGAGGAGCATGTGTTGGGAAGCTGTGGTGTGAACAACATGTGATGTCTTTACTGTACATGAAAACATCAATGCAGGATGTACAGGACTCCCTAAAAACCAAAAATCACCTCGTAGGGAAAAGAAGGAGAGACATGAAGATCTTTGTTTCCTTGGTTTCTACGGTGGAATGAAAATAAGACTGTTCAGTACACACACAGAAAATGAAAGAATTTGATGCAGAAATTCTTTTAAAAGCCTTAGGAACAATCCTCACAAAAGTCTAAAGCTGGGAGTTTGACAAATCAGCATTTTTTAACATCAAAAGTTAATTGAAAAATTTCCAGTAGTAGTAAAAGAGATTACTTTTAGAATGACATTTTGATGTTTGAGGGGACAGCATCACTTGGTGCCTTCCTGAGAACAGCTGTCCTAGTTTGTTCTTAAAAATATATTTAATCCCTAAGTTGTAAAGTAGTTGATGTAAGCTGGAGAGGAAAATTGGGTGAAACTGTGACGTTAATCTTGATGTTTGACCTGAATGAAATGTAATATTTTAGAAAATACAAGAGATGGAGGAAAGAAGAATCGTGAGGATAGGGGAATCCATGAAAACCTTTGCAGAAGTCGACCGCCAAGTGATCCCTATCATTGGGAAGTGTCTGGATGAGATAACAAAGGCTGCAGAATCAGTGGATCACAAGAATGTAAGTGTTGCATTGTTGGTTGTCATATTTAGTATTGGTCTCAAATTTATGGAGACTCAAATCCTGGGTCCAGGCTGCAGCACAAGAGCTTTGCAGTCACAGAATGAAACCAAAGAACAGCTTCTTGTCCCAAGCTGCTTTGTCTGAGGCAGGATGTGCTCAGATTATTTCCCAAATCTACTTAACACCAAGAAATGCCTTTCCTGCCACACTTTTAAATTTTTGGTGGGTTGTTTTTCGTTTTGTTTTTTTACTTTTTTAAAGGAATATTCTCTCATTTTATTAGAATGATTACTTTTTGAAATATTGCAATTTTAAAGTAGGCGTCTGCATAGAGTAAGGTGATGTTGATGTATCATTTCAGATACTTAATCACCAATTCTTATAAAGCTGATTTCTATGTCTCACAGTCAGAAAACTGAATGTTTCAGAAATGTCTGAATTCCAGGTAGCTTTATAATAATGAAAATATGTAAAGTATTGGCTACATGAACTATTGCAAAATCTTTCTGTAAAATATTTCTTTGCAGGTTTGAGGTTTGCTGGCAATTTGTAAATGAGCAAATCTTGATTTCTGAACATCATTTTCCTTCATAGGATGCAAAGAAGCCTCTCTGACAGAAAGGCTGATAAAGATTTCAGTTGAGCTTCCTGTTGTACAGTGACCACAAGGGCAAAAGTGTTTTCTATTTGATTTGCAGAATAATCTGCTCCCTTCCTACATGAAGCCTCTGTTCTTCCAGCCTTTCTCATGGATCACATTAGTGCTTCAAATGCTGACAGCATGTGTCTTGCTGCCCCTTTGAATTTCCTGTACATGTTTTTTACTGGAATCTTTTTTGAGCTGTTCAATGCCCAGAGCCATGAACTGGCAGCATAAGCCCGAGGCTGAAGTTTTGAAATTAATCCTCTCCTCTCTCTGCAGCAATTGCTATCACAGAGAGCAGCATAGGAAACTCAGGCATCTGAAAATCACTCTCTGAGTGGGAAAAGGGGGAATTGGGGCACAGATTCCCATGTTAGAACAAACCCTGCTTGAGGTACAGCTTTTGGTGCTGCGTGGTGAAATCATGCTGAGGAGATTCATATCTCAGCCTTCACTCTGCCCAAGCCTTCTTAGCAAAACACACATGAAGCTTAAGCTGGGTGTTTGAATCAGGGTGAATTTTATATTCTTACACACAAATAAGTCCAATTGATGGCTCATACACAAGTGTGACATTGGAAAATAATGAGTTTGAGCATTGAAAACTGAATTTACCAGGATCTCCTGTAAACACTGCTGACAAAATTGTATTTAACCAAAACAGTTACATCTGAGCAGTTACAAAGGGTGTGTTCTATCTGAAAACAGTTACGTTCATAAAGAGTTCTTTTTTCTTAAATATCATCAAGGATTTTTTCATCTCTGGAGCAGTAATTTCTACCTTTGTTGATTCTAATGAAAGTGCTGGATTAGCTACTAAACGTGCAACTGTGTAAATAGGATTGCTTTATGCCCTCACTGCACTGCATAGAATTCCTGTTAATACCATTAGAAACTGCCTGGATTTAGCAGGGGATGCTGGTTAGCTGTTACCGTGTTTCTAAGGCAGTTTTAAATATGTTTTTTTCCATTTCCCCTTTCTAACCACTTGAACAACACAAAGGTCGTGTTGCAAGTGTGAGCTGTAGTGGCTGCCAGGTGAACCTGTGCAGAACCTGATTCAGAGGGCTCTAGCAGCAGATAAAATGAATTTGTTATGGGCTTGGAGTTCCTGTTATGACATTATCTCTGTGATATATGGAGCATGCTGGTTATTTTTAGCTCCATTGTAGTGGAAAGATGTTTTGAATAAATGGAAGGAACACTGTAAAATTCAGAGGGGAAAAAGTGAAAAGCTCCATGCGTAGGATAAAATACCAGTGGAGTATTTAATATAACATGATGTATTCTCTTAGAATCAGAGAATGGTTTGGGTGGAAAGGGACCTTAAAGCCCATCCAGTTCCACCCCCTGCCATGGGCTGGGACACCTCTCACTGTTCCAGGTTGCTCCAAGCCCTGTCCAGCCTGGTCTGGAACATTTCCAAGGATGGGGCAGTCACAGACTCCAGGCTTTTGTAAAAAGTCTCTCTCCATCTTTCCTGTAGGCTCCCTTTAGGTGCTGGAAGTTGAGTCACCCCAAGGCATTCTCTTTTCCAGGCTGAACAATCCCAATTCTCTCAGCCTTTCTCACTCTTTCCCCCTCTTCTCTAATCCTTCTTCAACTTGCTTTCATGTCTATAATTAAAAATATCTTCAAGTTTAGATCTCAGGAAGTTTTAATGTCAAACAAGGATGGGATAATGGAAAGTGTTGTTCTACCTCCCTAAAGCTTGTGTAGGAATTTCATGGTGCCACCTGATAGACTGAGGATCTTAAATCCACGTGGATCTTCACAATCCTATGAAGACTTTTACAAAGCTGTTCCTGTATCTGTGTTTTGCTCAGTTGAGCCTGGCCTCTGTATATTTTTATATCCCACTAGATTTCTCCTGAACAGCATTTTACCTACATCAATTCACAGAACATGGGAAATTATTTTTATATAACAGCGCAGTGATACTCTTCTCTAGAGAATAATAAGATATTTGTGTGCCAAGGCACAGTTCCTCTAGTGATCTTAGAATACAGTTGTTAGAGTATAACAAAAATCTCTCTTCTCAAGAAAACAAGTAGATAAGTAGTCTACTAGGATATTTTTTCCTGAGTCCATTAGATTTAAATCCATTTGGCAAGCTGAGGTCTGAATTTGATCTTATGTATAATTAATTTTGTTTGCAGACTTGAGGAGGAAAAATGCTTTGATTGTTTTTTTGTTTTTTTTTTCCCCTCTGTCCAAAACAAAAGAGCAAAGCCATTGTACAGAATCTACAGCCAGTTTGTGGCTGACTTGGATCCCTCCTAGCAGTGCCAAAAGGGAATGTGGGTTCAGTGTCTCCCACACCAGGGCGCCAGGCTGGTGTGACCTTGGACTGCTCAGATGTTGAGTAAACTTCATAAAACATTTACAGCCATTTACTGTCACTAAATTCACAACCAACTTGTGGCAGAGTGATCACACAAGAGCTCTGTTATATAGGAATATTTACTGGGATTTTCCTCTGATTTGCTAACAGCTGTGTCCCAGCAAATCTGTATCTTAAATCTTTGTTATGAGTCACTCACCTGTTCGGGTACTGAAGTGTGATTTGCTTTTCTAGTCAGTAAAGTTCATGAGCTCTTACTCCTTTTCAGCAGAAGATGGAGAGACTTGCACTGATCCTGGGCTCTGGAAGGGTGTTCACTGCCAGGAATGAGCCTGGTCACCCTCAGGGTTGGTCCCACACAGACAAACTTTCTTGTTCTGCCCTAATCTGCCACCAGTTTGATGCCAAGCCTCACCTGAGATATGTTTATGCTTGCCTTGCCTCTGTCCCATTCCAGGATTCACAGATGGTAATAGAAGCCTTTAAATCAGGGTTTGAGCCTCCAGGAGACATCGACTTTGAGGATTTCACGCAGCCCATGAAGAGGACAGTGTCTGAATCCAGCCTTTCCAACTCCAGAGGGGATGGGAAGTCAGAGCCCAAGTTTGGTAGCAAATCCAAGGGCAAGTTATGGCCATTCATCAAGAAAAATAAGGTACTGATTTGCAAACTTGAGCTTGGTGCTATTATGTGTTTTGTTAATAACCTGTGTCTTGTCTAGTAATCTTGGCTAGTTCAGTTTTTTAAAGAGAATTTTAGATTCAGAAATTTAATAACTGATGTCTTAATACGGTGTTTTGTTGTAGTCTTTGGTTACTTAAGTTTCTTTATATCTTTAATTTTTTTTCTTGTATAATTTCCTTAATTATGTTGCAGTTTTAAAATTAATTTAACTTAAGTTGTCACGTCTCTGCCATGGTCCATTTCTGTTCCTAACTCAGAGAAGGAGTTGTAAACCACTTACCTAGTGCCATGTGTGCCAACTAACATTGTTACCTGTGGGAAGCTTCAGTGTGGTGTTACTGTTTTGACACTCCTCAAACTCTCCTTGGCTTTCCATTTGCGTTGTCTTTCCAGTCTGTGCACTGGGGTCAGCAGGTGGGTGGCTGGGAACAGGGAATTGCTGGGGTTCACTCTGAAGCACAACTAATGGAGCGTAACTAACTGAGCAGTTGACTTTTTAAAGGACCACATTAACTTATGTATCCATTAAACCTTTTTCATTCCACTGTCATACTTTACACCATAATGCATGGCAGCATTTATCTGGGGTTACCAGGACGTGTCAGGGGGACTGGACTCAATCAGGTTTCAGTAACACTGATGGAAGCCCAGAATAGCTTTGGTTTTTTTGACCTCACTCTTGCTCTGACCCTCTACCAAACCACTTAAATTTGAGTTTAAAAAATCTCCCTGTTCACAGGGGTTCATTCCTGTAGTGCTGGTGTGACAGAGGACTCGCTGTCTGGTGCTTACATCAGTGTAGCCAGAGTAAAAACACAACCAGGACTAAATCCTGAGCAAATTCATAGAATAATTTGTACAAGTGAAGTGTGATGCACATTGCTGAGGTATGATTTGGAAGCAGGAAGGAATGTGGTTTGTTGTTTTCCAGATAATAGAAACGCTACTGGGCACTAAGGTACCTTCCTTATCTGATCCATTTAAATTCAGGTATTTGAAAGCTCTATCCATATGCATTATTCCGAGCTGTCCACAGAGCAGAACAGGGCAATTTATGGGGATAGTGCTGCATGGAAGAGTCTGCATGAGCTTCCTTCAAAATACTTTTCTGTTACTCTTCTGTTGCATCACTTACTAAAACTTTCATTTATCACAACTCTTCATTTAACACGACTCTTAACTACTGCTTTCTCCCCTCTTTTGAACCATGGCCTTTAATATTTAATTATTTAATTGGTTTTTTCTCTGGATTTCAAATATTGGTTTTGATGCTTATTTTCGTTTTGTGTTTTATCTTTTTATTTTGGTTTTTATTCTGTCACTTCTCCATCTCTTATACGTAGCTTATGTCCCTTTTAACATCCCCCCATCAGCCCCCTCCTCCTCCCCCTGCCTCTGCCTCACCCTCTGCTGTTCCCAACGGCCCCCAGTCTCCCAAGCAGCAAAAGGAACCCCTCTCCCATCGCTTCAACGAGTTCATGACCTCCAAACCCAAAATCCACTGCTTCAGGAGCCTAAAGCGCGGGGTAAGTTCTCCTCTGGATACCTCTCTCTCTCTCTCTCTCTTTCTTTTCTTTCTTGCGCTTTTATTGCACGTTCTGTTACGTAAAAACTTTTGTTTTGTGAACGGTTCCATTGTGTTTTATCATAACATGCAGACAAATCCAAAGGTTCCCAACCTATAAAGCCATTTGTAGTCAAAACCCCCACAATGAAACCACAAAAAGTACAGTTGCTGATGGAAATTACCCATCTGAGTGTCTTGGGGGTGGAGGGATTGAACAAAATACAGAAGGAGGAGCTGAACATTGAGTAATGCTCATGTAGAAGTCAAAGTCATTAGTTTTTCTCTCTGCAGGGTGGGTTCAGCTCGATGTCTATGTCAGAAGAAGAGTAGATTAGGAGGGATTCTAGAAGATAATTGTGATTTCAACTGGTAAAAGTTTAGTCTAGAATGATCTGACACCGTCCCTGGAGCAGTGGGAACTTCTGTTCCAGCCTCTTGGGCTCAGCTCGTGGTTCAGGTGCTGCAGTGTTAGTTTGTGTGGTAACTCTGAGTCTTGGATAAGAAACTGCTGAGATGAGAAAGCTGAACTGATTCTGGGTGATAGTAAAGTCTTTTCCTTGGTCCATGTGTGCTTTAAACCAGGGCTGCCAGGTCAGGGGAGACTGGGACACAATTCCCAGTGCCATGATGCACAGTTTAAAATTATATTCTGTGTGCCAAAGCTTTGTCAGTGCAGTATTCAAGCTCCAAAGGACAGAGGAGAGGTTCTGAGGGAGCAGGATTTGGGATTCCCCTGCCAGCAGCTGCAGTGCAGTGTGTTAATGCTGGTTTAAGCACTTATGGTGGAAAAATGCTGAAAGCCTCTGTGGCTGATTTGTGGATTCACCTGGCTTTAGGTCACACTGGACCAACACTTTGTGACACATCCACACTGCTCCAAGCTCAGTGTCCCTGTCTCCTTTGCTGCTGATAAAGAAGGAAATATGGCCTGAGTTTTTCCAGGTCAGCTGCTGTTCCTGTTGCTGCCAGCAGCTGTGGTTATATTCATAAACCAATGTTGAAGTGTTTGTGTTGAATTAAATCCTCTTATTGGTGGTCTTCATACAGTAAATAAAATGTCAGGTCCCTGAGATAAAATTTTCCATTTTTCAAACAAAAATAAGACTTTCTGTTCCCAGAAGCTCACACATGGCATGGTTGTACTGAAAATTTGCTGGCACAGCATGGCTTTGCCTCCTAGGTGAAGGTCCTTACAATTATTTTCTCCTGTAAAAATTACAGGAAGGAGACAAAAGCGTTCAGTATTTTAAATGTTTTTTAGAGCAGACAGTAACAGTGAGGAAGTGACTACTTAAAAAAGCCCAAATTCTGCTCCAGGCACTCATTTAGGACAGAGGACTGGAGCTGTATAAAAGCAAAGATGATTTCAGTGGGGAACTTCGGCGGTTGGTTACAAAGAACTGAGAACAGTGCTGTAAACAATGCACTGTCTCGTCTGGTTACAGACAGAACAGTTAAAAATAAAGACGTTTTAAACAGTTTCAGTTCTTTGCTAGGAAATTGCTGTTTAATGGGGCACTCAGAACCCAAAAAATCCCATTTCTTCCCATCCCTGTTTCGTTGGGGAAGTGGGAAGTTTCTGAGCAGTCCAAAGGCAGGTACTAGGTACTGTTTGTGTCCCTCCTTTCCTCAGTTGCAGTTTGGCTCAGAGTATCTTTTCTCAGGGCTTTTCCAGGAGGAGACAGACTTGCAATTCTGCTTGTGCAGCAGCAGAGCTGAGGATGTGCTGGGGGGAGTGGTGGCAAGTGGAGTGAGTCCTCCTTGTCCTGGGCAGTGCTGGGTCACTTTGGGGTGAAGGCACTGCTGGAGGTCAGGGGGTGTGTTGCAATCTAATGCTCCATAGTGCCATGCAGAGAACAGAATGTTGAAAATAGTGCTGAGTATTTCCTACTTGAATTAAAAATACTGGTTTGTAGTTCCATGGGCACTTCACCTGTTTGTATTTCAAGTGTACAAATTCTTATTGAGTGATTGCTTGGCCATATAAGCAATTTTAATTAATTGCTTTTAATACTTCCTGAAGGAAGGCCATTATTTTATGTATCAACTATCTAAGAAATCCAAGCATACCTTAAGAATTCTGAATGCCATATTGTTCTAAGTGCTTTGTGTGAAAGGCAAAGTAATGAGAACAATGTCCTATAGTCTTCTCTGGAATCCCTCAAATTTCTGCTGACACATTCATTGAGAATGTGCAAGGAAGGGCCGTTGCTAAATCTTCATTTAAACCTTTCACTGTGTTCTTTTTCTATTTCATTTCCTTCCCCTGTCAGCTACCAGGATGTTTTTATGTAAATACTTTTCCTGCCTGACTCATCCTGTGGATTTGGAGTCCTGTGTTCAGATCATCATCTCTTATCCCAGAGGATGAATTCAGGCCCCTTGGATCATCCAGAGATATGGAGGAGGAGGAGATGCTGCAAACCTCTGGCAGCTTGCTCTGTCTCATTTGAAGACTTGTCAGATTCACATTTTATTGGTCCTTGGTGATTTGTATTTTAGAAATGGTCAGACTAAGAGATCATCAAAGTGCCATACGACCTTCAAAAATAAAAGCATTCTAACCAGGCAAAAAGGAAATCAAGAACCACCCACAAATCCTTTTAATTTATTGGGTGAAAAATGAGTGGTTGGTATTTATTTCAGTTGATGTGATCCCTATTATATTAAGTACAGCTAGACAATACTGTTAATTCTGCTTTAACCTTACTAAGTTTAGTAAAATTCACTTTTCTCAGTTCTTTTCCATTGCCCTGTAAAATCAAAAAACATCTTAATTTTGCTCAGGAGCACGAGCATTAAAGCCAGGAATAGTGGATTGTGATGTTACCAGAGGAGTGAGGAGGATGTAGGGCAGAACTCTCCTCTGCACAGAAGAACATTTGATCTGCACATCAGGGAAGCAACTTTTTGGAAGGTCATGCAGGGACCAGCAGGGCAGCACAGTGTAACAGGAGTTTGGTCTCTGGATCGTTTCATTTGCTCTGAATTGTCTCTGCACTGCTGGGTTTGTTCTTGGCAGAATTCCACCCCAGACACCTTCAGAGAAGGTGCCCACGAGGCTCCTTAAGTCTTATTTTAGAGTATTCAGCCAAATTGCCAAGCAGGTGCTTCCTGGATTTCTTGATAACCTGAGCTCTCAAATCTTACAAAGCCAGAGAAAGAAGTTTGCTTCAGAAAAAAATGGGATCACACTTTTTTTGCACTGTCTTAAGGAATAAGGGAAAGAAAAGAAACTATTTGACACGAGCAAGTCCTAAGAGCGTAGCGGGATAAATTCCAGCAGCAGGAATTGCACATTGTAATTGATCCTTGAAACATAACACGTGAATGGATTCCCATACAACTCCTCCATGAAATCTGTGAGATCAGAACGTGTCTGGAGAGGCAGTGTGTTTTAGCAATTTCCTTTAAAAATTTTGGTTTAGCGTCTTATGTTGCATTTGGCAAAATCACTGATGACTGTTAAAACAAATTATATAATTAGCTATGATATATCCTGTGCCCAGTCTGGTTTTAATTTTGCTTCCAAACCAAAAATCCAATGAATCTTGTTTTCGTGGAAGGAAACAGATGCCTGAACAATTCACAACAGATGCAAGGTTAATGCAGAGGTACCAATACCAGTATCAGTGGTCACTGCCAATATGAAATCCTAGTCTGTTTAAAAAAAAATAAATTAAATATTTAGGTGCTGACTCTTGTCAGTGTCCATGGTTTTCTAATCACATTTTTGTATTTTCCTCAAAGCTTTTTTATTATAACCCCAGCAGCAGAAATGGCCATTATAGAGAATACCATAAAACTGTTAGAGCACTTATTATGGATCAGAACCAGGAGAAGGGGAAAAAACTCTCATACATTTTTGTGAGTGTTTTTTTCTAATAGCTGCATAAAAAGACACTATAAAATTAGTGTAACGCTTCAAATCAACTTCATCTCTTTAGGGAAGTTAAAGCCAGAAGAGCACAAAGAATGAGGAACCAGTTACATAACTTATAATTTCATTTATGCTTGCTCTGCTTTTTCTAATTCCATTTTGAGGACAAAGGAAACTCGGTATTCTGCTGGTTGATACTAATTTTGTGTTCTTTTGTTTCATTGCTGTAGCAGCAGTAACATCAGCACCTTTTTTTAAAGAGCAATCCTCCAAACTAACAACATCCAGGGGCAGAACTTACACCTTTGAATGACTCCGTGTGTGCTGTGTGGACTTGGCTTTCCTCCCTTGCCCCGGAGCCTGGGCAGTGACTGAGCAGGGAGGATGGTCTGAGAGCTGGGGCAGATATTACTGCCAGTATCCAAGTTCCATAAAGCACACGGAGGGAATTTTGTGGTTTCCTTCTTAGTGGAAGTTGTTGGCTTCATTACAATGTGATTTTATTTCCATTGCATCCGTTGCTGTTGTCTCTCCCTGCCACTCTGCACTCCTGTCCCTCGACACCGAGCTCTGAATCTGCCCCACTGATGAGTACTTTGTTCTGTGAGCATGCAGAGACAGCAAGCAAAGCACCCCCTCTCCAACCTGCTCTGTCCCCTGCCCTGGGAATATTTGTTGTTCTAACCTAAGTGTCTCTCCCTGTGCCAAGACTGGGACTTTTCGGTGGGTGGGGTCACTAAAGCCATAGTTTGTTCTACCACTGAGAGAGATGGGTTCTGACCTTGGTATTTAAACAAGCACTTAAAAATACCATATTTTCTGATCTCTCTGAGCATGCTGAACTCTTAATATCCACCTGGTTCCCATGAGGCTCCCACTCTGCTCTTTGAGGGCAGTTAAACACCAAGCTGTCTTTTGCTGTAGAAGCAGTGAACACAGAGGTGCCGCGCTCGTCCCTGGTATAACCAATGTGTGTTTTCTCTTGCTGACTCACCAGCAGACACAGTCTTTGTATATTCACAAAGAACTCATGAAGAGGACTTTAGGGACACCTACGTGTGCCATTGAGGCTAGGGAATATGTTGTAAGTCTGAGTATGGTGTGATCAGCCCATACCGTTGCTACACAGTCGCTAACCCCACTTACAACGCCGCCCCGAGTGTGCTGTGGGAATGTGCTTTGTCAAAGAGCCAAGGAAAATTTGGTGGGAGGGAAGTGGCAGCTTACGGTGTGATGTGCAGGAAAGATAATGTCTGCTAGTCCTGGAAATGCTGAAATTGGCACAAATAAAGTAGCTGGACCTGTGAAATTCAAAGTGTTGCAAACATGTTCTGCACATTTATTCTAAATTATTTAATGAATGCAGTCTTGAGCATCACGAACAACCCCTGATGGACAGGAATTCTGTGCCTTGGTTGTGGAGCACTCCATAGAGCCTCTGGAAGCTTCTATGAACTGTCTGTAATGATAGTTCATGGAATCAAGATATATGACCTCTAAATCTGGTATTTGGATAAAGCAGAGCATGGGGAAGATTGTTATAGGGCCACTAAAAAAAAAAAAAAAAGAAAATTATCTCTTGGTTGTATGAAAGTCCAGTGATTTATTTCAACCCTGTTTTCTGTAAGTGAGGTTAGTGGCCGTGACTGTCCAATAACACATGGACCTGCTGGCTTTCATGCTCTCTCATGTGTTATTGAAGCTTGTGGCTCTTAGACTCTTCATTTTTTCCCTGCAAGACTAAGCTAGGCTTGGTTTAAATTGACAGCTTGAAACGCATTTGCTCATTTCAAGGAAATGTAATTTATTTGATCATTCGGGGGGAAAGTGCCTTTGTTCTCCAAGGAGCTGTGAGCAAGTTTCTAGCTGTGAAAACCCATCAGAATGGGCAAAAGTAGTTATGTAGTGTTTAATGCAGATTTATTTTCAATCTGCTTGTATTTGTTTATAGAAACTGAATCACTGTCACGTAAAATTACCAATAAATTTCAGAAATGGAAAACTGTGAATATTACTTATTTCAGCATTTCATTGTTTCCAGCCTATGAACTGCTTTATTTATACGGGTTATAACAATCCCTGATGTACAGTTTGGAAATGCTATTAATAAGATCTCTATTTTTGTCGTACTTAACAGCATAAGAATTGGGCATACAGTGTCTGTAATCCCTTTCAAATTTGCTGAATTTGCAGCAAAAGAATAGCCTTGATGCAGATGATTCTCCGCAGTGTTTAGTGCCTTTAGAGTGAGTAGTGTTTAGCCACTAGCGCATGTAGCATACATTTGTGCCTTTCTAGAGTGCTTCATAGGTAAATATTTATTCTGCACCATGAGTCTTGTCTGTATCTATGTACAAGAATCTCAATTTGTGCTGATCATGTCTATGCTAAAGTTCACAGGAGTGCTAAAGCAATGATGCAAACACAAGCTGCCTACGCTGAATTTCTTCAGACCATTCTTTCTCCTTCTATAATTACTCTCTCCAATGGATTGGTTTTGTTTGCTTTATTTTTCTAATGGCCTCTTTAGCTCAGAAAGTGAATTTCTTCATGGCACTGTGATTATTATCATGTGTTTGTTCCCTAATGGACTGGACTGCAGAGGGAAGTGTCACTACTGCCTTGTCACTGAATGATCAGTTCACGTGCAGCATTTCACTATTATTTCAAGACCATTTAGTTTCCTTTAATGGCTGGCATGTGTTACTGTACAAATCCTGATAGCTAATGGGAATTGTTATTTTGGAAAAAAAAATGTATTTCTTAAATCAGCTGCCCACAAGAAGTATGGAGCCTTTATTTAAAATCCAATCCTAATGAGCTGTGGTTTTGATAAAAATAGAGCATCTGTTTGAGAGCACCATTCCCAGGAGCTGTTGGTAGTGACAGAGAACTTGAATGGAAAGAGGTTCTGGCAGCACAAATCCTTGCCTGGAGAGAGGCATTTTCCAGCTTTTGCCTTTCAGCTGTTGTTAACACAGGTTGTGTCCTTTTATGCACCTCAAGTCTGTTGGGTAGTTTGATTTCAGTGCCCATTGCTGGAGGAGGAGGAGGCTGGGTGGAGTTTGGATTCTCCCTTTCTACCTCGCTTTAGATCTCGAGCAGCAGCTCCCTTGTGCTTGGCACAGAGCTGAGCATTTGTGAGTCTCCCTATCTCTTGGAAAACCTTCTGAACTGCAGCTGTTTTGTCATTTTTCAATGCTGGAAGAGGCATTGGGAATTTTGGTGGTTGGGTGCCCAGGCACAGCTGTTCACCTGGGAGTCTCTGGAGCACCTACCCAGAGCTGTGTGTGCAGGTGAGGCAGGGCAGAGATGAGGTTCCATGGGCACACATTGCTTTTAGTCTTGCTTTCCCAAAGTAACTAAAAGATAATGTTTGGGCTCTGTCCCAGGAAATGTGGTAACTTCTGAAGAATTAGATCATGTATATCATTTAAGGAGGTTGAATAATGTCTTACCATGCTGTCACAGAATCAATTTGGTGTCAAGAGAATAGATATTTTTTTCCTCCTCCTTGGGCCTGACCTTGTCTGACTATGGCCAAAGTACGTTTGAGTCTGAGTATTTGTTTCTGAATTGTTCAAGAATGTGAAATGGCTTTCTGTGCCTGCCTGGGCAGCACTCTGCAGTCCACAGGGACAGTCCAGGGTGTTGTCCTTTGGCTGCAGCCAGTGAACCAGGCATTCCCTGGAGGCCCCCGGGTGCTGGGTGCTGCTGGAGCCACTCCTCCCCTCTCCACCAAGGTTTGGCTCAGGGCTTACCCCCCTCAAGCCCTTCCATGAAGTGGCTGATGCAATCCAGCACATTTTTGGTCTGAAGTGACCCTCATAGATTTGCAAGCTGTGAGTTTTTTGCAGCTCAGTGCTGTTGCTGTGATGAGAACTCCCACTGTTGTTGTTGTAGCTGCTGTCAGTCAGTCCAGGCCCGATCTCACCTGTGCCCAGCTCTGCAGCACTTCCCATTCCCAGTTCTGGCCAGGCCATGGCAGCTCCCGAGCCCATCTTGTGAACTTTTGCACAGATCTGTTAGTGTGACCCATTTTGCCTTCCAACAGCAAGGGGATTGTGTCATTTTATTGTAACATCAGCCTGAAAAAGTTCCTCTTCTACTGATGCACTGTTGTTTTTTCTCTCTCTCCCCCCACCCTGTATCTCTCCAATTTTACATGAAGCTTTCTCTCAAGCTGGTAAGCACATTTATAGCATGCCTGTCCTGTGTTTTAATCACAAATTCTTGTGTGTGTTTTAATGTGCACTGTGCCACATGTGACATGACACTGAAATTAACTGTTAAATTTGTTTCTTCTTTGTGTTTGCTTTTTTTGACCATTATCAGATAAATCTGAATACACAGGTCTGGAGTCTAATAGAGGTGATCAGAATTCAGTATTCTAATAAGCTGCTAAAAAATTAACTCTAATACATAGTTTAGTTTTCACTTTTATAATCTAGGGCTATGAAAATGTAGAAAAACAGTATCGAGTAATTCTGCTACTGTATAAGTATACATTAAAAGAAGGGGAAAAAATTAAAATAAAGGGTCTCTGTGCTTGCTGGACTTTCCAGAGAGCCATGCATGTCTTTCTGTGTAAAGTAGCTGCAAAGTTTGCTTTCCATGTCCAGTATTACTGGAAATCTGCATCATTATCACCTACATTTTACAGCCCTATGTAGTCCTTCAGAATAACCAATAATGACATTAATTAAAGTCCTGTAAACCTTAACCAACAAGGTTAACTCACTGTGATTTGAATTTGCAAATTGAGACATATGCATATATGTGAATCCTAAATTCCATCTTGGATGCAGCTGGGAAGGTTACTTGAACTATGGTAAGATAAAGATGTTACTGAGCTGGAAAGGGAAGGGGTGAACAGACCTGGGAAAGCAAATTACGTGCTGAACTCCATGCACAAGGTACTGTTTTGCTTGAGACACTCCACGCCTTGCTGTGTCCCTGACAGCCTGTCCACATTCCTTTGGCCCTGGAGAGCCCCTCACAAGGAGAATGTGCCTGGTTTGCTGCCCCACCTTGTGCAAACATGCGAGAGCCTCAGCGAGTGATGGCATTTTTAGAGACCTCAGAGGATCCACAGGGGCACCTAAACTGTGTTAGCTTCCAAGTTCTCTTACTCCTCACAGTTTGTGCCTTTGGGTGCTCTTTCCCTTCCCTGTGAGGGTGGTGAGGGCCTGGCACAGGGCCCATCCCTGGAAGTGTCCAGGGCCAGGTTGGGCTGTGCTTGGAACAACCTGGGATAGTGGAAGGTGTCCCTGCCCATGGCGGGGGGTGGAACGAGATGAGCTTTAAGATCCCTTCCAACACAAACCATTCTGTGATTGTACCCATATCTTGTTCTTGGACACATCATTGTGGGCCTCTTCTGCTCGTGGCATCTCATCCAGGGGAAGCACGTGGGCCACCAGAGCTGCCTGGAGTAGCTCTGGCAGTTTTGGGTCCTGCTGCTGCTCTGGCAGCACAGTGACTTTCTTGGGCTCCTTGGGCAAGGTTGCTTCTCACTGAAGACCTGTGGTAGGTCTGAGGAATGATGGAAGTGCCTGGAATACTTGCAAACCTTCTTTTGGCTGTTACCGAGCCACTGTCCTGGGAGTCCAATGCATTTATACTGGATTTCCACTCATTTTCTTGGTCACAGTGCTAGGGTGCTGTGTAGCTGAGTTAAGCCTTTGTATGCAGGAACAAATCCTCCCAAAATGGCTGATGTGGTCTTTCCCCAGGAACTGCAGAAATTGGAAAGATGTGCAGGGAGGGCTGAGACCCATTTTCACCTCAGATGGAGAAAAGCAGCTTTTTGTAATCTCCTCTTGCATCCTCGCTCTGAGAGAGCCAAAACTGGGGCTGAAAAAGCTCATTCTCTCCTCACATGTAGCTTCAGCCCAGAAACTGGTCCTAACACAGCCTCTGTTTTCACAGTCCTTCCTCTTGGGACAATTTGAATCCTAAATCTCAATATCTTTCTGCAAGGAGACCTTGTGAGCAGCACATCAGCAATAGCACAGCTTTCCCCTCCACCTCACTGCTGCAGCATTTCTAAAAACGTAGGCAATGTCCATGACTGGGGAGGTAGCCCAGGTGTGTTTGTGCTTGAGAGCATGAAATGTGCACAGCATGTGCAGAAACTGCTCCTTGGCTCTTCTTTCTGGAGCAGGGACTTCAGCTTCTGATGGGAAATTCCTGAGCACGGACTGAAGTTGGAGTGAGATCACCCCCAGCCTTGGGTGTGCAGCTCTGCAACACTCGTGCTTTGCTCTGAAGCATTGTGATCAAAGCTGCTGGATTTAGTCCAGCTTAGAACTCTTGAATGAAGTTGAAAAATCAAAAACAAGATACCAAAAAGATGCTTTTCCAAATTTCACTCTGTTTCATTCTACTAATGTACGGCTGGGGATATTTTCAAGCCTGTCTCTTCTGCTCAGAAGTGAGGAGGATATGTCAGAATGTGTTAGCTAGACTTTCCAGTAACTGCTTGTTTGTTTACAAAGCTGCCTCCAGATGCTT
Organism: Daphoenositta chrysoptera; assembly: GCA_013397915.1. Lineage (NCBI taxonomy): Eukaryota > Metazoa > Chordata > Aves > Passeriformes > Daphoenositta > Daphoenositta chrysoptera. Next base: position 34,115 of record VZRO01000006.1, on the reverse strand, counting down.
TGCCTTAAAAAGATGTGTGGCTCTAGTGTAGATTATCCATAAAATAGATTGAATCACTCTCGTGTCTGTTGTGATGTGGGAGTTGCTGTCAAGCAAAATCTAAACATTAATGAATAAATTAAAATAGATCTCTCCTTTACCAGGCACAACAAATAATGTAAGCACTGTTAGGACTCCGTGTGGGTAAAGTTTCAGAATCAGCATAACTTTCTCAGTTTTTTGTCTTAAATTTGCTTTCTCATTGTCTCACAAATGGAATTTTAAGTGAATTTTGCACAGATGATCAAGGCTTCACTAGAAGCACATGCCATCTTTAAGACTGGCAATCAATACAGCAGCAGTTCCATCAGGAATGGGCAGTGCAGAGGAGAAGGTGACCTGTGTGTGATTGTCCTTCGGCCCTCTGACACCCCCACACTTTGGTTTTGAACAGCTTGTTCTGCAGCTGCAGGAGGAAGTCACAGTGTCCCAGCACATTCAGTACAGAGCCAAGGGTCTAATGAGCAGCTTTTGTGGCAGTGTCTCCTCTTAAATCACTCTCCTCAGAGAGAAATTTGGTGTTTTAGCAAGACTGATGGCCCAGCCCTGCTCACAGGCTCTCAGTAAGCTGATGGACCACTGAATTTGGTTACTCAGCTTTGTGGTTTTGCCCTTCTTTCTCCCATATTCCCCCTTAGAAATGGGACAGGGAATGAGCAGAAACCAAAACAAGCAAAACCTGCCCAAATTCACGCTTATGCCCAAGCACCTCAGTCCCTTATGGTGCAACTAATCAGTATTGATGTGTGCTCAGTATAGCCCACCCAATCTGCCCCACTGCCTTCTGGCAAGACAAAAACAGGTGTTACTGTGAAGAGTGTGGATGTATTTTATGTGTCATCTGTCTGCTATATCAAATTGAGGCAATCAAGAGGAGACATAGCAGAAGGCACAAAAGGGGTTTTCAAGCAGAATCACACAAAGGTAACCACTGCGGTCTTCACATTTTTTTTCCTTTTGGTATGATTTCAAACTGACTGATTCCATGGCTTTGATATAACTTCTGGTTTTTATGTGAGTACAAGTGAGAGAGGAAAAACTGAGAGACTTTGGCGTGGAATGTGGACCCTGGAAAGTAAGCAGCATGTTTTTTAAATTGCAAAATCCAGTGGGGAATGCTTCTGTTAGCTGGTGTGTTCAGGAGAGCCCTGACATGAGTTCACTGTGTTGGACCAGCACTCAGTCAGCAGTGCACAGGAGAAGTGCAACTGTGACAGTGGAATAAAAGCCAGGAACTATTTTTACAGGAATGCTCTTTGCAGCAGAGTGAAGGAAGGCAGGAAGGATCCGCTTTCCATGAGAAGGGAACTCTGTTAAATAAAATCTGGTGATAAAAGTTAGATAAAAATAATTTCTCAGCTTTGCTGTTGAATTCTGGAATTCTCCAGCTGATCTTCTATTAGCCACTGTTAGGGAAGCAGGATGTGGTCCTGGGATCATTTTGAGGGCATCCAGATTTTCCTCACTGTTCAGGGACTGATAACACAGTACAAATGATAACAGTGCTTCAGACCACTGTGATTTTGCACAGGTTTTTGTGAGCTGTTTTCAAAATGCAGTCCCAAAGGATTTTATCAGACTCTGATTATTAATTTTTTTCTTTATCCCCCCCACCCTCCATTCCATTCTGTGCAGGGAGCAGGCCCAGAAGACTTCAGCAATCTCCCACCTGAGCAAAGAAGAAAGAAGCTTCAGCAAAAGGTCGATGAACTAAACAGGGACATTCAGAAAGAGATGGATCAAATGTGAGTCAAACCTCTCCAATGAAAAGTGAAATTGCACTGAGCAGAGCCCCTGTGTGGGATGGATGTGGGCAGATCCCAACAGGAGAGGCTGTTACGAGATGATGGCATCATCCAAAGTCTCTCTGATCCGTAGCTTAGATTTCCTGGAAGCAGGAAGATAATGAATCCTGTGCTTTTGTGAATGCTTTTTCTGCAAGGCTGCATTTATCATTCTGGTTGAGAATAAGGCTATTTTAGCCACACGCTTTTAATTGGTTCTGGCAGCCTGTATTTGTGCTTTGTGTTTGTTCACATACTGCAGTTGCATTAAAGATTCAGCGTGTTTTGTTTGTGAGACACAGAACTTTTCTTCCCTGAAGGATTTCAAGACTGATCTATCCCTAAATACTGCTTTGCATTTGTACACATGTGCCTACATTTTGTGTCAGCTTGCTTTCAAGAACCTGTTTATTTTACCTACTAACCCAAAATTTCTCCTTTATATTTCATATCATGAATAATACAGGAAAATGGCATGTGGTTATATGATTTTTCATTGCTTTGTTTTTTTCCTCTGTGGTAACTTAGGTTTTTCTTTCTGTTCTGTATTGATTCTGAGGTAACCCAACATTAAAATCAAATATGGAATCACAGCAGAGTAAAGTTTAAATGAAGATAGTTTATGATGGAGTAACTAGCACCAGCAGTTAAATAAGAGTTAAAGAGTAATTAGTGTGACTCATGTGTTTGCAACATTGTCCCTTAAGGCTTCAGACACAGAGCAGTCCCACTTCCTTGCCACCCACACTTTTTCCCAGTTTCCATACACACAAGGCAAAGGCACAGGACTGCAATTGTCAAGAGTTTGGTGGGAAACTCTAAAATATAAAGAGTGTTAACTTGAGCCGTGGGACTCGCATTAACCTCTCTCCCACCAGCTAATGCCTAGAGAAAATCTGAATAGTTGTGCCTAAAACCAGCCCCTAATTCCATCTTTCAGCTCTGAAATGTCCATCAGCAGCTGAGTGAAGCTGCCCTGGGACTCGGCCGGACACAGGGTCACATTTTGTAGCCTCGAGTCTGTCTGTCCCTGTGCTGTGACAAACACAAACCATCTGGAGCCAGCTTCGTTTGAAGCAGTGTGAAACAAATAAATATCTTACAGATTATTTGAGTTGCTAAAGACAAGCTGCAACAGGCAGGGTGAGGGTTTCTGGTTTGCACTCCGTTTCTGTTATTGATATATCTTTGTCCCAGTTTCTCAACTGGAGTCAGACCATGATGGACAATAATGGTTCAACTGTTTGTCTATGCCCCAAAAACTGGGAAGATACTAGTGTAGAAAGTTGGAGCTGTCATAGGTTGCAGTGGTTGTGAGATTTATTATTATTGTTTTCCCCAGGGCAGCAAGTTGATTCTGTTGTACTACATAAAAAACCATGTCAGGCTAAAAATCAATATTAAATATCAACTCACATTGTAGGTGACTCGCTGTTTTTCATCTCTGACAGTGTAAATCATCTTCTGGCAAATAATTTTACTGCTCTTTTTTAATGGTTGGTTCTATACAGGGCAAAAGCCCCATCTGGGTGTTCTCAGTTCCTTTTGTAACAGCTTAGGCTGAACCTCAGAGTGAAGAAGAGACAGTTTATTAAAGGCATTTACCCCCAGCTGCACTAAATGTGTTTTATTTTTGTTTTGCCCTTCAGAGATGCCTTAACAAAGATGAAAGATGTGTACATCAAGAACCCCCAGATGGGAGATGCAGCAAGTGTGGACCACAGATTGGCAGAGCTTGGGCAGAACATTGAAAAGCTGCGATTAGAAGTTCAGAAATTCGAGGTATGAGAAGAGACATTTGGGTAAAAAGCAGCTCAGCAAATGCTCAGGTCTCAGCAGGGCCTTCCTGTTTTTTCCAGATGTATTGATGCCCTTTGGTGTGTGTGGGCAAGGGCTACGTGAGCACTTGCATCAGTCGGGGTCTTTGAGCTGATTTGTGTAACATAAACGTTACCACCATCTCCTGTGGCTGTCAGCCCACAGTTACATTTGCCACAGAAAACAAATTGTGCTAAGTGGAGGTGAAGAGAAAATGTAGTGCTCTCTGGACTGCCCAGAGGGCTTCAGATGCTTATTTAATTAATTAAATAAATTGAAGCATCATATTACAGACGTCTGTGGAAAATCAGAGTGACATAAATGCAAAGCACCATTTAGAGACTAACAGCAAGACAGAAGCCATCAGATGAAATATGTTTTAAGGAATAGTCTGCCATGAACAGGAAGCTGCTTAGTGATATAAAATCTCCAGAACAGAAGGGGAGTGTTTGGAATATATGAAGCCCATTATAATTACATGAGAAGGATTAGACAGCTGAGAAAAGACTTCACTTTCTACATTATGCTTTGAACATAAACAGATACAGCCCATTAATTTCAGATGTGGTTTTACTATCCATTGCTTTCCTACCCATTTGAAATCAGTGGCTCTTTTGCTCTCCCCAGCTTTTGTTCTCATGCAATCAGCAGTTGCTGAGTTTCTGGTGTTACTGAGACTAAGCAACCACACATCTTTTTACTTGATTGTGACTAGAGCAGCATCATCTCCTGCTGGCTGTTAACTGCTTCTCTGTCAGGGTGTTTTCAGCACCCCGTGCCAAAAAATTGTTACATTTTCAATAAGTGTGTTTTTCGGCAGGACAGTCAGGAATTTGAACAACCGGCCACTGCCACTTAAAGGAAAATGTGTTTACATGTTTACAAAGCAGCCTGTTCTGTCGCCTGGCTGTCAGGAGTGTCCCAGCAGGGTGAGCTCTGTCTGTCTGTCTGTCTGGCAGGGCTGGCTGGCGGAGGTGGAGGGGCGGCTGCCGGCTCGGACGGAGCAGCCCCGGCGCCAGAGCGGGGTCTATGAGAGCCAGAACCCCTCAGGAGTGAACAGCTGTGCCCAGGACCGTGAGAGGTACAGTATCTGTACGGGGCTGGGACTGCCCCACAGCCCCTGCAGGCACACACCAGGGCTCTGCAGCCTGCTCTCACCCTATCCCAACTCCAGGAGCTGTTTCAGAATGTTTCTGAACTGTGTGAGCCCCCTCGCTCACTGCTGCAAAGGCCAGGGCATTTGTACAGCTTCTAGTGGTAAAAATGAGGGTTCTCACCCATCTGTAGTCCCAGCCAGTTCTGAGCAAGCTCTGGAATCACTGAGCTGCTCCAGCTGGAGTTGCTGCCCTTGCCCCAAGCCTGGTGACAGAGTGGTTCTCTCTGCTGCTGAGGTTGGTCGCTATAGTTGCTGTGTTTTTCCTCTCTTGAGCAGCCCCGATGGCAGTTACACAGAAGAGCAAAGCCAGGAGACTGAGATGAAAGTACCTGCAACAGACTTTGATGATGAGTTTGATGATGAAGAACCACTACCCACCATAGGAACGTGTAAAGCGCTCTATACATTTGAAGGTATCACTCAAACTTTACCCTCATTTTCACTGACTGGGTTTTTTAAAAGTTCATATGCCAAGGGCAAGTGGGAAACCTTCATTTAACCTTAAATAGCCAAAGGGCAAGTGGTGCTCTGGGTGTGATTCTGTAGAAAGGCACCAGGACAGGGATTTGTCTCCTGTTGCACAGGAGCTCTGCAAGAGAAAGAACCAAACCTCTGCTGTCAGGGTCACATTTATCTGGTTCTTTATGTGCTCACTGCTGACTCCAGAATCACAAACCCCTGTTCTTGCTGCCAGTGATGCACCAAAAGCTGTGTCCACCCACGGTGTGAGTGTGCCCTGAGCTCCCTGCACCATATCTGTGGTTCCTGCTGTGCAGCACAGCCTCAAGCCCCTGTTGCTGTGTGTTTCAGGTCAGAATGAAGGAACAATCTCTGTAGCAGAAGGAGAGATGCTCTATGTAATAGAAGAAGACAAAGGGGACGGGTGGACGCGAATCCGAAGGAACGAAGATGAGGAGGGCTATGTCCCCACGTCCTATGTTGAAGTCTATTTGGACAAAAATGCCAAAGGTGCTATGACCTATATTTAATGCTATTATTATTGTTTTACTTGCTTTCACAGAGATAATCCAACCCTGAAGCTGCTCTGTGTTGCAGATAGAGCCTTTTAAGAGTCTGTACAATGCCACCAAGTGCATTATTCCGTACGTGGACTAATTATGGCTTGTTGTACTGCAAAATGTGCTTTTCTTGCTCAGAGAAGGGTAGTGTGGGGACTGTGAAAGCAGAGGGGAAATGCAGCCTTTCCTGGACAGTGTTTGCTCAACTGTCACTGCCACTGCACACCCAGCTTAGTGCAGGAAGCACAAAGCCCTTTGGGATCATACAGGCTCTCCTCAGATACCCAGGTGGCATCTCAGACACATCCACAAGGCAACTGTTTGTCCCAAAGTCACTCGGTGGAGCTTTCTGGAGGGAATATTTAGACTGCTGGTTTGTGTCTGGGGGGGAGCTTTTCAGAGCCTGTTGTGTTCTAGGAACCTTTCGGATTGAAAACTGGTGGTAATTTAGTGTAGTGTGTGTGGAAGGGAAAGGAGAAATCTTACCAAAACCCCTCTACACAGCACTCTGTGGTCCTTGATAAATGGGTAAAACATTAAGAAAGCTCCTCTGTTCTTTCCCACCTTGCTACATTTCAGATGTATTTGCTGTTTCAGATGACCAGAACTAATGGTTTAATCTTTTGCTCACACGAGATCAATGGAGACATTCAGAGGTTGGACTCCGTAAGCTGCTGTTTGTTGCTTTTAATTCCTCCCAGATAGGCTGTGTTGTGTAAGGCAGCAGTGCTACAGGGCAGACCTGGCTGGAGTAAATGCCAGTGCTGAACACCTGGTAATGGGATATATGGAGAAATCAAAAGATTTTAGCCCTGTTTCAAATCGGGAAGTTAGAACTCCACTGTTTATTAATTTGTGTTTATTCAGTCATTAATCCTTCAGATTTTTGTTGTGTTTCCTCGACCCAAGAGTTTTTGGTGTGAAACAAGCAGCCTTATCCAAGTCAAAAGCAAACTGAATCATTTTTGTTGGGGTTTATGGGCAGCAGGAAGAGAGGAGTAGGACTGTGTCCATAAACCAGCACTGAAACTTGAGCAGTTCAGTGTTGAATTTGGTGTTAATCACTGCAGTGCCTTGTCTGCTGCAGGTGAAAATCTGGGCCTTGTTTTATTTTGCCATAATACAGTAGTTTTATGTTCCTGTTGGCAAATACACGGTCAGTTGAGATGCAAAAGAGTGCAACAAGTTCAGCCCCCTCTGTTGGTTTTTATTAACCTTTAAAGGAGGAACATGGATCATCAATTCTCCTTTATATCCAGAACAAGGCTGAAGGATTGGAAAGCATGGAATCACAGGCTGGTTTGGGTTGGGACCATCTCATTCCAACCCTCTGCCATGGCCAGGGACAGCTTCCATCAGAGTAAAATGCAAACTGTGCTGAGGGTGAAGGCTGATACAGCTGCAGCCATTTCTATAGCCATAGTGGAGGTTTTTCAGATAATTTAGACTTTTTCCATTAATTTTGCTGGATTTCAGGAACAAAACCACATGTATCTGTGAATATCTAATGTATAGGAACTATAATGTTTACCTCTTTAATTTCTCAAGTCTCTGGTTAAAAGAAAAGCTAAAAGAGAACTTCTCTTAGAACGCAGCATAAAGATTTGGAGAAAATGCTACTGTGTTTAAAAGGTGAACTTTGTTGCAAGCTGCAAATTGGTTTTCAACATATTGGTAGAAGTGTCTTGATTCAGTCCTTGAAATGGAAGCGATGACATTCCTGAAGAGAATGCTGTAAATACTAAAGCATTTGCAAACTTCAGTAATCCTTTCCTCTTTTTGGAAAGAAGGTTGAGCAGCTGGCACCACCAAAGGCTGGGAGCTCACAGCAGCCCCTGTGACTGTCCCAGCCAACAGGGTCAGTCCTGGCTTGGCCTTACTTGCCCAGCCAGGCTGTGTGTGAGCCATGGGCCAGGGGCAGCTCAGTGCCACTGCTCAGTGCTCTGTGAAGAGCTGCTTTTTCACTCAGCTGGAGCCTGTGCTGTCAGGGCTCTGCTGCAGAACTGAGCTGAGCAGGACAGGTAAGTCGTGTGCTGCAGGTGCCCTCCTGGTCAGAGTCTTAGAGGAGCCAAGCTGGGGCTGTGCCCTGCAAGTCCCTGTGTGAGGACTGGTGATATTTACAGGGGTGCCTCTGCTCAGAGGGTGTTGGCAAACCCTGTCACAAAAAGAACAGTAATGTCTATCTTGTTTTGCCTTTTTTTTTTTTCCAGATGTGCACAAACCACTTCAGAAAATCTCTTGAGTAGGTTTGCATAGGCCTGTCCACCCTTTATTCTCCTGGTTTGCTGCTACGGTTGTTTTAAGAGCTCTATTTGAGAAGGTTTTCTTTAGAAGAGATGAATGCACATGTCATATCTCCATCACTGAAAGACTTTGTTAGGTACCAGGTCGGCTCTGAAATGTCACTGCCGAGGAAGGTGCTGCCCCGACTGTGTCCATTTAGTGCAAACAGCACTGTTGTCCTGAATAGAAATGAGAGCTGCAGGCTCTGCTCTTGCTGGGATTCCTGCAGGGAACTGTTCTGTGCACACCTGGGCGTAGCATCTTGCAGGGCTTTTCTGTACCTGTCAGGTGGCTGGTGCTGAGAACTCTCAAACACAGGAACTAGTTGGGCCTTTCAGCTCACGACTGACCACCCTGTGTTACTGACTATGGTACCTCATCATCTGCTTGAGAACAAAGCTGTCTTTCACTGAGGGATGTTCTGAAATCGTGTCACACACAAAAACCTGCCTGGAGTGACCAGCTCTGTACAAACCCTGCATTGCACCCAACAGAAACACCACGTTCCCTTCCAGCAGAAAGCCTGGATGTTTGTTTGGGTGACATGCAGGAATAGAGGCTGGTTTGGGAAGTTAAACTTCTTGATAAAAACTATTTTGGAGCTGTGGGCTGATGAGCATTTTTGGCTCCTTTGCCGCCGTGGGTCTGTTCCCCCTCACCTCTGATGATATCAGTAATTAATTCCCTATGCACAGCTCTGGGATTCCCAGTGCTGCAGCTCTGCTGTTTGCTGTAACCATCATGCAGAGCCTTGACTTATATAAATAAATAGGTAAAAGTTAACCACGCTGATGCACTTTTTATCTAGGATATATCTGATTATTTAATGCTTGCCAAATTATTTAGGAATTGGTAATTATAAACTATACTGTGGCTTTTTAAAATCCTTGTGTTAAATACGTGCCCTTAGTTCTCCCAGTATAAAAAAAAATTGTACATAACATAACTTAAAGACTAAAGTTACTTGAATTTGAATTGTTTTTATCCTTTTACATGTGTATAAATATAAATGGTTTTATAGGCTGTTCTGCTTAACCCAGCTGTTTTGGTAACTACTCAGTCCCTCTGATGTTGATAAGTGTTTTTGGTCACTCAGCTGCCTGCACCTGGACTTGCATAGGAACTGCTGTTGTGTGTTAAGGTTTGTTCAGTCTGGCCAGTGTGGTTGTCTTGTTTCTATTCTTATTTTTTAAAGAATCATCATCTGTCAGGAATCTCTTTATAGCTTGATGTACCATGGTGTCTTCTTCTAATAAACATTATATTTTCTCATTCCTGTGAGGTTTTGGTTTTTGGGTTTTTTAACGGCAGTCACTTGTAGATGGCAATAATTAGTGGCAAAAATAGTGACATTTAGCTTTCCTAAGGGACAGCAAATGGCCCAGAGCTGCTTCCCACACTAAGCACAAATGCAGTTCTTCTCAAGAAAAATATTTTATTGTGGCTCTTTGAAAACTTCTTTGTGCTGTCATTTGGAAGGATTTGATGGAAGTGGGTGCAAAGGAGGTGAGAAGGTTTCCCTGGTCTCTCAAATGCAAGGGAAGCTTGGACTCATCCTGTGTTCCCTTGGATACAGCAGCGTGGGCCAAATCACGCTCCTGGATTGTGGCTTCACTTGGCCAAAGGAAAAACTTGTCCTCAGCCTCCACTCTGTGGGAACAGGGATGGGCAGAGGAGGCATTGGGAGGCTTAGGCTGGTTCACTGACCTGCATATTCCTGGCTTCCCTTGAGAAGGAAAGGCCTCTGCAGCCTGTGGTGGAAAGGAAAGCTCTGGATTCCTCTGCAAACCCTTTGATTTAATTTCCTGTTGTTGTTCAGTGTCATTGATGGTCTCTCGAGCTGTCACTTGAACAGATGCAGTGCTGCTTTGCAGACTGAAAATGAAAAAGCTGTTTGTTTCCTTGGCGACACAAAGCAGCTGCTGGCAGGGTCCTGCTCCTGAGCTTTACTCCCAGAGCAGAGCAGAATCCCAGTGATGCTCCTCCCAGGCTGGAGGGAAGGGCTGAGGGTGAAGGGTTGCTGTCTGAGTCAGGAGCTTACCTCAAGCCCTGTAACCCAGTAGATACTTCATTGCTTTATTTCCTTTAACCTCCTGCAGGCAGAGCTGCACTCAAGGGACCCCATTTTCCCCACCTCTTTCTAATCCAGTCTCTTTCTTTTTGTCTTTCTTATGTTTTAGATTCCTAAAGGTGTTTGTGCTGGTGCAAGAACCTCGGGGCGAGCTTGTCACAGAAGGAGAAACAAAATGGTCTGTTTACCCTGCAGGCAGTTAAAACACACCCATGGAAAGCCAGACTCCCAGTCTTGTCTGGAGTTCCCACTTGAAAAATTCAGACCTAAATTCCATCCCAGTACCATTCAGAGGCTTGCTCTTTTCCATGGCATGCTACTTGTGGCTCGGATTTCCTTATCAGCCTTTCCCACTCTTCTGCCAGCCTGGCACAGCCCCTCTGTCAAACATAACACACACTTCTCCCAACCCAATCCCTCCCAGCTTCTGTCAGAGAGCTGCTGGCTGCCCTTGGATGCAGGGGGTAGCCAGAGAGTCCCAAGCATGTGCTGGTCTGTCTTCTGTCCCCTTGTCCCTCAGTCCATCTGAATGTACACACTGGTCCATCAGCATTTCACACAGTGCCTTTAGTGCTGAACCTGCAGCTCCTCTCACCAGAGAGCTTGGGAAGGAGGTGGAAAACCTCCCCTGGGAACAGTGTTACAGCAGCTGGACTGGGCTCCCAATTTGTCAATATTAAATCCGATCCACATGCATTATTCAACATTCTGCCTTCCCCAAAAGGTCACTAATACTTGTCAGCCTTTATTTCTCTTTTTTCAAATCCAGGCTGATGCTCATTCCAAGTATTAAATCCCTCTGACCCTGCTGTTTCCTGAAACCCTTCAAGCTCACGTATGTACCTGTTTTCCTGCTTGTTCTCTCTGCCCCCTCCCGTGTCCCTGCTGTTCCTCACACACACACAGACACACACAGACATGGACAGTGGCATTTTGGTTGGCAGCCCTGGGTGCTGCCCACAGGCCCCGTTTGGCTCTGGTTTCAGCCTGCATGCTCGCCCTGTTGCCTTGCCTGCGCCCACCTTCCTCAGGGTCACGTTATTTTGTGGCTCGTGGTTTAATCTCTTTGCAGTTTTCTTTTGGTTGGTTTGTTTTTCAGCATTTCAGACCTGCCTTCTCTTTTTGCATGACCTCCTGTGCGTTCTCATCAGTTCATGTTGGAATAACGGAGTTTTTTTAGATAAATAAAGGAGGAAAGAAAATTAAAAAAAAGAAACTGCACTGTTTCCTTCTCCCATCTTGTCGTGGACTGGACCTGGACCCAGCAGCCAGACAGGAATTGTGACCACCCTGTTCTCACATGGTTTGGTTTGAAGCAGAAGTAGGTTGATAAGTGATTCTGCACTTTATCATGTCATACAGTGGTGAGAGAGCTACAATATCTCCAAATATCACATGATCTGGACCTCAACTGCCTAAAAAAGGGTCAATTTCCTCTCTAAACTTCTACAAACTTCTATATTCTAACTTAGTTTCCCCTGAATTGTTACCATTGCTTGGGTTTTACAGTCATGGATAGGTTTGAGCCCTGCAAGTGTCAGTTGCCACTAAACAGCTCCTGAGGGCCAAATTTATTCATGGATCCACACCTCCTTTGGGGGAATGTACTGGCTCTAATCCAGCTTCAGCATATTCTGTACAATCCCCACAGTCTGAGAAATTTTACATGGAAGCCACTATGGGCAGTGACCCCAAAATGAAACCTCTCAGGGTTTGTTTGCAGGCAGGTCAGTGTTGTTCTGCTGCCTGCTGGGCTGTCCTGCAGGGTCAGCACATCAAAACACACCCCAGAATCTCAGACTCTCTGTGTTGGGGATGGCCTGGGCCATCCCCACGAGGGATGAAGAGATTTTTGAGCTGGGCTGTGTTGTGTTCATAACTCTGTCCCTTTCTCTCTATTCAAATTGCCAACTCTTATTTTTACAAAGTCCCTTGGTGCTGCAGTTCATCCTGTAGCTGTTGTGTGATGGTGCTTAGGAGCTGCCAGCATCAACCAGCAGAAGGTTTGTGATTTAAACCCGACCCAGACGTGCTGAGCACGGGCAGCACCAGTGCTGGAGCTGTTCTGCTGCAGCCCTGGAGGGTCAGAATCCATTAAATCACCACCCTATCACTGCTGCTGTGGTCCCTGAGCTGTTCAGATCCAGAGCAGAATGGGATCCCCACGGTTGGCACCTGTGGCTTTGTGGCAAGATTTGTGCAAAGGCTGCACCTGCCACGGGATCTAAAGGATTCAACAATTAACAGATGTGCAAAAATATCCTTAAAATATTTTTAGCTGCAGTATTTTTATTCTCGTGTCCAATGCACTGTTGAATCAGCAGCTAAGAATTCATTTTCACCTATTGTTGTGCCATCTATGTAAAAATTAGATCAAAGTTTGCTTTTCTATATTTAATCTGGGTGGACAGTATATTATTGTCAGCCTCTGTGGAACATTGGAACAATTGCAATGTCTGTGTTGCTAAATTGTGCTGTAGAAGGAGCATTAGCTTTAGCTGACTGATTGATTCCTGAAGTTTTATTAAAAGACCATGTATGGAGTTTTTATAAACTTGGCAAGTAGTTCCCAAAAGCCTGGATCTTAAAACTTATTTAAGAAATAGCGACAGTCATATCTCATAGTCTGCACACGTTTATTCTGCTGCCGTTATTCAGGGTAATGAATAATTTTTGTAGAATTTACCTTTGGCAAACGCTGAAGAACTAAATATGTGACTGGTTTATAAAAACTCTGCTTGGATTTACTAATCTTGCCCAGCAGCGTGGACTGTACATCCTATGAAATTTCATGATCCCCAGCAAAAGTCTCTAATGCCCTTTCTTAACACCTGTAAATAGAGAAGAAACATATTTACTGATACTCAAAGTTGTGTTTAATGCTGAGTATTTTTCAGAAGTTCATTTAGTTCGATGCATATTGTTCTTTGGTTTTTTGTTTTCCTGCCTGAAATGTCAGAAGACCTAAAAGAAGCCAAATTCTATTTTAACATGATGATGTCGAGCACTTTTTTATTTGTATATGTGTGTGTATGTGTGTTTGAGCACTGATCTCGAGATCTCGGTGGCATCTCAGTGTTGTGATTTCATTGCCAATGTAAAAGGTTCTGGTGTTGCCCATTCATTTCTGGAGACAGAATTCAACCAAATAAAGTGCTTCCATTTGAAAGCGAATATTGACCTTGTGGCAATGAAACAAAGTCATCTGCATATTTAAATAAACATTTAATTCCAGAAATACAGTTTCACTGGACCCTTTTGATCAGCCAGAGGAAGAAAAATGGGTTTGTTGCTTTTCTTTTCCAATAGAAAAGTTGGTGCCTCTTTACTGGGGCTCCTGGGGCTGTGCTTTCTCAGTAGGAGCCTGTGAGAACTGGAAACTTGGGGAAAAGATTTCAACTAAAGAGGGATTTGTACCATGGAGTGCCTGTGGTGAATGCTCTGGTCTAGCTGGAGGTCTTGGCAGATGTTTTTGATGCTGGTTGGATTTATATTCAGACTCAGGCTGTTGGAAGCCTGGTAAGGAAGGGGTTTGGGCAGGGACGTGCAGGTGTGTCCAGCAGCAACGCCTCCCTTCACCAAACAATCCAAACCCCAGGCACACCTCTGCAGCTCTGGCTGAGATGTACAATTCCATTCTGCTGGGCAGGGTTGTGAATAATGTCTGGCCCCAGCTCTTGGCCAGCTTCTCCATCAGGCCATGGGAAAGAGCTCTTCCAAGAGCCACAAAGATTTTCAGTTCTCCTGCTCAGCAGGTGACACCTGGTGGTGCTTTTATCTGAGAAATAATCTAGAGATTATTTTTGTTAGTACAGTCAAGCTGCTACATTTCTTCAGCAGGATTTCAGTTGTTCTTTGCCAGCACTAATTAACATCCCTGTCAGTGCGGGACAGATCAGGGCTGTTTGTGACACGCTGCTGTTCTTTGGGTTTGGGCAGTAATGAATAGGAGGGGGTGTCCCTCTGGCTCTGACTTGGATTTATCTTTCACAGAATCAGCACTGCTGACTTTAAATAGAAACGGCACAACCCAAGGGGTGAGTGAGAGCTGGGGGCAGAGAGCTGAGCAAAAAGGGAGAAGAAAAGGAAATAAGGTTTTTTCTGGGGTGTTTGTGTCACAGTTACAACACAGGAATGGCTCTGCTCCCGGGAACAGGAGCAGCACACAGGAACTGAACTCCTGGAGGACTGAGGGGAGGGAGCAGATACTCCAACACTGAGCTTTGCTCCATCCATCCCCAATGCATGAACAGTTCTTTCAGCTCCCCTTTTTCTGCAATTGACAAAGGGACCTGATAAAAAAAGGGGAAAATGATTTGCAAAGAGAATTGATAACTGATACTTGGCACTGGCTCCCAGAGCCGTGTCTGAGGTGTGCTCAGAAAGGCCGTGGCTGCAGCCAGAGGAGCTGGAGGAAAGCAAGGCTGCAGGCAGATCTCAGATGAAATCAGGATGCAGAACTAACCCTCGAGTGCTTGAACAGGCAGAAGGTAACCCTGAGCAGAGTCAGGGCTTTGCCAGAGCGGCCCTGGAGCTGTTTGGACCCTGAGCAGACCCACCCTGGGGGAGGGCAGTTCTTGGTGTCCCTGGGAAGGTTTGGAGATGTTGCTCAAGTGAGGGATTTGTTTGTAAGATCCAAGTTTGGACAGTTGACTCCAAGCTGCTCAAGAACAAACTGCATGTTCTTATCACCCAGCTCCAGCTTCTTCAGACATTTCAGGCTCCAGCTGAGGCTGCATCACTCACTGGGGCAGGGAATTCCTGCTGCTCCAGCCCCTGGGGCTGCTTTAGAAGCTCTGTTAATTCCCAGTGCCAGGAGCCCCGTGTTCCCTGGGGACCAGGCTGCTGACGTGTGTTACCAAGGGAGGGCAATGCACCAGCAGGGATATTTGGCCAGGCAACAGTGACAGGAAACTCTTGCAGAATCCTGAACAGCTCAATGAAACTTCAACTCCTTCCCTTGCAAGTTACTTCCAGGATAATACGGCCAATGAGTGGCACATCCAGACCCCCGAGCTTTCTGAGGCACACTCAGGTGAAATGGGGTTAATGAAAGGTGAAGGGAGCTCTGTGAGCAGAGACTGAAGGGGCAGGTGCCCTCTGAATGGGCACAGGATGGTTTAGTGGCCTCAGGCTCCTGCTGCTGCCCAGAAGGATCTGTCCCCACACAGCCTCTGGTCAGCAGGAAGTTTCGATTTTATTTTATATTTAAATTTTTAAAAATTTTTCTTCCTTCACCACCCCGCTCCCTGGAGCTGTCAGCCCCTCTCACCAGGCAAGACAGGCCTTGTTGAATGCACATGAATTTATTGTACCACTTTCAGCACAAGGTCTAACACTGAAGCACAGGAGTGTCATTACAGTCTGTACAGCACCCTCTGGAACACAGACAACACGGACACGCAGCCCTGCAGCGCTGCTGCAGTGGGGAACAAAGACAGCTTGGAACAATGAGAATCCCAACAGTGGCTCATTCTCTGACCTCCCCTAGGGCCTGGCTGGGTCTAAACAAGCATCCCATGAACAGGATTGTAAAATTAATATGCTGAATCAATTCTAGACAATTTTTAAAGAAGTTGCTTTTTGCTACAAACACTTCATCTAAAAAAAAAGGAAAAATAAGAAGAAAAAATAACATGAAGGCCATGTTTTTCTTCCCAAGTTCTCCTGTCCTACCCCCTTCTATCTCTAAGTCAAGGAGCAGCCTTTCCTTTTCTCCCCCTTCTTCCCGTTTTCCATGAGTTCAGGAGGCCCCAGCTCCATGCAGTGTCTGGCACCACTGGATGCTGTGCAGTCACCCACACCATGAACACCCAGCTGGGTTCCTCAGGCCCTGGGAGGCAGCTCTGCCTTCTCTGCCTCCATTAAACTGCACCAAAGGCTTGCAAAGATTAAACTCTTGCCTTGCTGCAAGATGAACAAAAAACATTTTAAGAACAGTCCTGCTGAGAAAAGTGGAGTTTGGCCCTTTTTGCCTTCATTCCTGTCTCTGCTGCCTCCATCAGCTGCTTCTTGGCTGCACTGGTGGCAGATTGGGGAGCAAATTCATTAAATGAGCCACTGTAAACACAAAGGACATCTGGAATGACCTCAGCACACAGGTGGGGGGTTGTTTGCAGAATGCAGCTCGTTCCTGAAAAGCTGCTTCAGCAGCCTGGGCCCTGCTCAGCCAGGCCCCCTCCCCAGCGCCGGGTGGCCCCTCTGAAGGGGCTCTGTGTGAACAAAGGGGTCCCTCCTCAGCTTCACCCCCCTCAGCTTCTCACCAGCTGAGGGGAGACAGACACAGCCTCACGGCAGGGTCAGTCTGAGGAAGGCTTTGGGAAGGAGGACTCACCTTCCAGCTTTGTTGTCCAAAAACGTGCTGAACACAGGAGATCAGACACAAGGAGAAAATAAAATTCTACAGGACCATGAAGGTGTGGGTTGGGAGTGAGAGGAGAAGGGAATAGCTTCTTTCCAAATTTCTTAGTTGATTGCAACTGAATTTGCAAGAATTTGATAAAGAGCAAAACTAAGAAGTTGTGACAGCTGTGCACCACCAGCACAAAACCACAGGGAGACCTCGTGGCTTTCCTCAGCCTCAAAAACAGGTTTCTCTGGTTGCAACACTGCCCGCTGGCAACATAAATAATGTCTCATTATCTTTACACGTTTGAGTTAAAAAGAAAAGTGCCAAAAGCAAAATCTGCAAAGGAGCAGAGCTCAGTGCACTGGGGACAAGCTGGGAGTGCTGGTTTGGTGTAAGCCAAGGAAAGGGAGAGGGCTCAGGTCAGGACAACCCCGTGCCTGTGGCTGCAGCCTCAGACCACGGCTTCAGCCAGAGGTCAGGTGCAGTTTGTCCCAGGCTCTCCCAGCACCACCCGTGCCCGGAGCCACTTGAGAGGAGGAGGAGGAAGCCTGCCTGCCCCGGGAGAGCTGGGGGAGCTGCACGCACCTCGAGTCCCGACAACAGAGGCCGTTCCACCCCTCAGGGTTCCCAGCCTCCCGTCCCCCACAGAGGTACCTGTGCCGTCCCTGCCCTGCCCCATCTGCACAGATCACACTGCTCGTGTCTCTGCTTCAATCTTCTGCTCCCCGTGGAGGTTTTCCAGCTCCTGCACCTGGGCCACGTTCTGTCTGATGGCAATCTCGGGGCCCCCTCCGTACAGGGTGCTTAAATACACCCACGTCTCCTCGGAGATCTGCCCGTAGTCAGCACCTGGAAGGGACAGCACCAGTAACCGGATGCACCAGCAGGGAAAGGTCAGGGCACCACAACACCGCGGTTTCCTCTCCAAACACCTCCCCTCACAGGCCCATCCCAGGAGGAGGAGACACCGGTGGTCCCCCCACAAAGCCCCTGCAGTGCCACCTCCTGCTGGAACACCGGTGTGTCCTCACTCATCCATGTCCCCAGGCACCACATCTACACATCTTTTAAATCCCTCCAGGGGTGGTGACTCCACCACCGGGCAGCCTGTTCCAAACCCTTTCCATATAGAAATTTTTCCTAATATCCAATCTAAACCTTGCCAGGCACAACGTGAGGCTGTTTTAACTTCAAAAGACCACATCAAAAGCAACACAAGATCAAAGCTCCAGCACAAAGGGGAATGGTGGAAGGGGCCTGGGGAGCAGCAAGGCAGGAGCTGGGGGTCTGCAGGAACCAGTCCCAGCAGCAAACTGGTCATGCAGGAGCTGCCACTGGAGAACTGGCTCACTCAGGGCAGGGGCTGGGTAGAGAACTGTCATCCTCTGCAACACCATCTTGTTCTGTGACTTCATTAGGGACAGCCAGATCCAGTGGAACAGTCTCCTTTACCTTTTAGAACACCACAGGCAGCAAGCACCAGCCTTACCCTGCTTGACTTGCACGTGGCCACCTGGTTTCGTGAGGGCAATCTTGGTGTTGTCAATTGGTCCAGGGGGCTCTGTAGAAGAACAAACATGTCAAAAAACATCTGATTTCCTCACTGCCTCCAGATTCATCCGCTTTCCTAACTTCTTCTCTTTGTCATTTCTGTCCTGCCCTGGGGACCTGCAGGCAGCCCCAGTGGCTGGTGCCTGAACCCTGCCCAACCTTGTCGCCCCAGCCAGGGGCAGTGCTCAGCCAGGACCCAGCAGATGGACTCGTTTCCATTCCCCCTCTCCCCCTGACAGACCCCGGTGTCTGATCCTTACCATTATCCTTGCCCTTGACAAAGGCCTCCCACTCCCGGAACCACTGCATGCTGATACAGTAGATGACACTTGGAGACTCCTCTGCCTGGAAAGCCTTGTTCAGCTGGGAGAGCAGAAACAGAGGTACAGGAAAGACTTAGTCACTCCTGAGATCTTGGGGGGGGGCCCTTCTGTAGGGCAGTCTTGCCATTCTCTAGAAGAATCCCATGTAATTCCTTCCTCACACCCTGTTCCTGCTCACCAGAGCAGGCACCAGACAAGGATGGTTTCACACTTTCTGTCTGCACAGCATTCTCACACCCCAGCAGCCCCTCTGCAATGGGGAACCCCCAGGCCAATCTCCAGGCCGTGCTGTAGATCATGTTTTGGAAAACAGGCAGGAGTTTTCCAGGTCTCCATTTCCCACCCCTGCCCTTTGCTTTGCTTCCAGATGATTCCCAAGCCAACCTTGATGAAGGTGTCGATTTCGATCCTCCTGCGCTTGGCGAGGGCTTCGATCTCCACTTGGCAAATGGAGCACACGTACAGATGGTTCACAGCAGGGCCTCCCCCGAACCTGGGCACAGGGAGAGGGAGTGCAATGGAGAACTGCAGCAGAGTGGAAACTCTTCCCAGCCCTGCACCCTACAGAGAGGGATTTTTGTACTGCTCCAGACACTGGTGAGGGAGGTGCATCTGCAGCTGAGGGCACAGAGCTGCCTTTACTCAGCCACACTTTGGGTCTTCTGGCTCAGCTCTTGCTATCCTTTTGGGACAGGCACTGATACAGCTCATCCTGGCTTAGATCAGGACACTCCACAAATACTGGGAGAAAGAATGGAATGGCCATATTCACCTGTTGTAGAGATATTCCCACACGTTTTGGGGCAGAATCACAACCAGGTCATCGATGTAATGGTATTTATTAGGAGGGATCCCTGTGGAGGAAAGGCAAGTGGAAGAGTTAATCAGGGATCTCATAACTGTTGTGTACAACAGATGCAAATAAAAAGGCAGATTTTCCTTTCTGAGAACTCTGATTCCAGAATCTGCTTCCTTTGCTAATGGAAGACAGTCATGAGTTCATTAACTGTGGAGGTTTCTCAATCCACAGCCTCAATTTCTAATCAAGTGCCTCATTTCCAATTTAGAAGAGAGATTTACAAACACTGAGTGCTCCCCAGCGTGGCTGATGAAGCAGCAGCAGAGTCAGATGTGGTATCAGATCCCTTGCACAGCACGTGCTCCCTTCTCCAAACAAACCCCAAGGGCCAGCCCTGCTGACAGGTAACACAGATAAACCCTGCCCTATCTGCTTTCTACACGTTTGTTTTTAAACACAGAGAACTGAAAACTGTTGTTTCCCAGCACTAGACATCCCCCAGGCCTCCAACCAGCAGCACAATGGGTAATTGTCTCCTCCCTCCCTGAGCAGGCTGGAGTTTTGGCCAAAGAGGATCCCACTGCAGCTTCCCCGTATCAGGATGGCAGCTGGAGCTTTTTCCTGCCTTTGTTAGTGCACCAGGAAGCACAAAGGGTGCTGCTCCCAGGTCCAGCAGCCTTACCTCCATGGGAGCACAGAAAGGTGTGGTTGGTGATGGGCCCAGGCTCAGCAAAGGTGTTGAATTTATTGAGCCACTCTCGAGAGATGTAGAACTGGAGCAAACTGTGCTCCTTCATGCTGGCCAGGGACACGACCTTCTGACGCTCTCGCACAGCCTCCTCACTGCTCTTCCTGCAGCAGGGAAAGGAAAACTCCATTGGTGAAATGCATTTCCAGGTGTTGTGTGCCCAGGAAGGGGCTGAGGGCACAGCTCACCTGTAGAACAGCACGTAGGCCTCTGCATTCTGCACCACGGTCTCGTGGACCTCGGTGACGTACTGGTCATCGAACTCGTACCACTGGCCATTGATCACGTTCTGGCAGTAGGCAATGTAGTGGCCACCTGCAACAGAAAGCACAGCACTGCTGGGATCTGCAGTGCAGACAGAAGGCAGCCCTGGGATAATGTCAGCAGCACAAACAGGATTAGCTGCTGGCACAGAACAGAGAGAGAGAGAAAAAATAAAAGGATAATTCCTGTTCAGGCAAGCTTTGCTAGAGCAGCAGAGCCTGGCACTGTCACCCTGATTTCCCTTCCTTGGAAGAGCCTCTCAGCAAGACTGAACAGCGGGAAAGGGTTTGAGCCAAGCCCGTGGGGAGGCTGAAAGAGCTGCAGGGGATCTGTCAGAAGCTGCTCAGTTCACTTTTCAAAGGGCAGAGGCTGCTTAGGCTGAGAATGGAGGGGTCTTGTGCTGCCCTTCAGCCCAGCAGAGCTGTTGGCTACTCCTGCCTCAGTCCCACTCCTCCCACCCTGCTCCTCCTCAGGGAAGGACTCACTGCCAGCCGTGCCGTGGTGACAGATGACTGACAGGAGGTCGTAGGTGGTGATCTGGGACACACACTCCTTGGCCAGGAAAGGTCGCAGATCCAGCCCTTCCAAGGGGAAGGAGACGTGGCTGTTGATCTTGAAGGAATACATCACCTCGTGCCGGAACCTTTTCAAGTGGATGCAAAGGATCTAAAAGACCAAGGACACCAAAGGGCAGTTTTGCAATGGGAGCTCTGGGAGCACAGCACCTCTCTGTGTGTCTGATCTTTGCAGGAGTTCTTTGTCTGTTTCTCATGAATCCTGCTGGCTCATCAGCTTAGACTGTGAAAGTCTCTCCTGATCTAGATACAGGACTTTGCCACCAAAAAACCTGCTGGTTTTATTTTACCTCTAGCCTCCTCCCCTCCTCAGTGCCTGCTAGAGGAGAATTAGGAAACAAGATGCTTTTACCCACCTCTGGGAGCCGGAGGACTTTGCAGTACTTCACTCCATTCCGCAGCCTGAGGGAGGAAAAGAAAGGAGCTGTGAGGACTCTCTACAGCAAAGGCATGGCTGGGTCTTGCTTGCTTTGGAATCCAAGACAAATCCTGAATTCCAGCAGAAGAATCGTCCAGGCAGAGAACACAGCAAAATATCTGACAGCAGTACAGAGAAATAAAGTTCCAGAAATAAAACTCCAGACATGCAACACAATACAGATAACACCAACTTACTTCTTACACCGTTCACAGCTGTACATGTTGTCCCCTGTAGAGAGAAGAGAGCCATTATGCAGCTGCTCAGAAAACACGAGGCTGACACAGCTACATTTCCAGACAGTAAGCAGATTAAGAGACTTTTGGGCAGGCCAGGATGAGAAGAGATCAAAACAACTCCTCTCAATAAGTGCAGGCAAGAAGAGGCTGCAGTCAATCAGCAGGAAAGGAGGCAAGTGCCCACCACCACACCTGAACTGAAATGGTGTGACTCTTCCAGAGCTGAAGGATGAGAAAGTGAAGAACTGAGGAGCCACAGCACTCAACCAACCAACAGCTCTGCCTGCTCCTCACTGGGGACACTCTCACCCAGATTTCCCACTCCTGAGTAGGTAGAAAAGTTCCCTCCTGCTCAGAGATGCTGAGCTGCCAACTTTTGGCATTGCCAGTCTCTAATGACACACCAAGGCAGGATTTCTAGGAGATTTAATCTGCCTTCAAAATGCATATGGAATGCTCCTCCATGCCGTCAGACCTCAGCAAAAAAACTCACCCTTCAACTCATCTGCTGCAAAAAAAGCAGCAAGGCAATCCTCCAGTGTCACCACAGGACCCCAAAACCAGCTAGGGATACAGGACACCACAAATCTGCAGAGGAGAAGGGATTAAGAGTTATAAATAAAATAGCTGCATGCTTTGGCACACAAAACCCCAAGTGGATAATAAATTTCCTTCTAGCTGTAGGTCCTAAGCTCATCCCACATCCCTGGAGAGCAGAGAGAGCACAACTGCTCTCAGCTGATGTCCCTACTCAAACAGGAAATGATTTGGAAAGCTACACCAGGAATTCATTTGCTCTGGAGGGCAAGTCTGAGCTAAAGGCAGCAGTGAGGGGTGATCAGCTGCACAAGAGCTCTCAAGGTGTGTGAGAGATCTAGAGGAGCAGTAACAACTGCTCCACATGAAAAGGCTCCAAGCCCTGTGAGATATCAAATATGGTTCCAGTTGACATTCCAATGTTAACACCACTGGTTAGGGACAGCTGCCTTCCAGCCCTGCAGGGCAAATCCCACAAAACAGAGGTCCTGCAGAGGGAACACACCTCCGGATATACTCCATGATGAAAGCAATCCAGCCTTGTGAGGCATAGTTGTCCCCACATGCCCCTGTCTTAGCTGGCACATTTTGGTAGATGGCAGAGTGCAGCTTGGCCAAGTCCTCTTTCCCTGGGATTGGGAGTGACAGGTCCTGGAACGTCTCCACTGTTGTAGAAACCTGGAAATATCCAAGAGGAAGAGGTCTGGGTTTCCCGTGTGTGTAATGGAGCTGGGACCTGACCTTCATCACCTTTTATCACTGCTTGGATTTTGTCTAGGCTAGAAATCTGAGCTGGCAGCAGGAGCAACTCCCTGTGGCTAATTATTCTTCCCTGCTGTCAGCACTGACTTCTGTCATGGGTTTTGTGGCACTGGACTCAGTTTTCTAATGTGAATGTGATACTGCTGGGTCAACTCAGTAGCATAGATCAGCAAACAGGGAAACACGTCTCCTTGGCATGGCAGTTCTCACACCTCCCCTGCCATCCCCTATCCCCATTTTAGCAGGTGCTGCATCCCACAGGGTTTGGAAAGAGCAGCACCATTCCCATGGAAGAGATCTACAAGCACAAAGGCTGTGCTGGGTGGCTGGGAGGGCCCAGGACACTCACTCTGTCGCAGGTGAGGCACTGCACCAGGCTGAGGATGGAGCCGTCGAAGATATCGGAAATCACACTGCGGTAACGGAGCTCTTTCTTCTTTTTCCCAGAAGCCTGCATCTGGGCTGGAAAACAAGGAATTTGTTCTCTCTCAGTGTCGTGTCTCCACAGAGTCACACAGCCACACAAGAATACGGAACAAGCATTGTCCTGATGTTCACACCCCGTTCCAGGGACATGGTGAGGCAAGTTGTGAAGGGACACAGAGGACTCTGCTGCTGTGTGTGGTACAAAGGGGAGGCAGGCAACTGAACCAACACCAGTCAGCTCTCAGGAGGCAGAAATTGTCATACTGGAACTCCTGTTTCCATCCTTTTACATGCTTAGAAGCCTGGCCCTGCCACAGACAGTCCCTGGTTTTCTGAGGTCTTGTGACATTTTGCTCCAAGCTTTGCATTTCACTTCCTCTCCCCTTCACCTGCTTCTGTACTTTGTCCATTTTTTTCCCCTCTGATATTTACCACGTGTTCCCCAAGTGTCTTGCACTGGAGAGGATTCTCCACAGCAGTTTTGTTTAACAACAAACCCTGTCCCCACAGACACGTGCAGGGAGACAGAGTGGTTTTCATGCAGCCAGAACATCTGCAGCTGTGCTGACCTCAGCCAAGGGGCTGAAGAAAGAACATCCTCATGGAGCAGCTGGAGGGACAGTGGTACAAGCACAAGCCATTGTGTTTGCAGACTGTGCAGCACTGAGGGATTTTGATTTGCAATTTGCTCTGGGATGAAGGGACCAGTTTGATAACAACACAAGCCAGGCTCTGCTCTGCAGCCTGACAGTGCTCCCAGCACTGCAGGGACATCTGCAGCCCTAATTCCATTCCTGTGAGCCCAAGATGTCCAAGAGGCAGGAAGCTCTGGCAGTAACAGCATCTTACAGTTCTCTGGCCCACATGCCATGAAATTCAAGTCTGGCAGACAAATGTTTATGTATCTCCACACTCCCCTAAAGGGACAGAGCTTGTGCCTGGGACTTCAGAGCCATTTTATTAACAACAAACACAGCACACAGATGCAGACATGGATCATTTCAGGCTCCATTATAAGAACACTCTAGAACATCACTGTGCCCAGAGCTTGACTTCATCTGCAGGTTTATTTTAGTCTTTGCCAAATACTATTTTAGAACACACTGATGTCCAGGGGAACCAGCACTTCTTACATCTGTTAATCACGAATCATGATGGATTCCTTCTCTCCCCTCCTCTACATGCTCCCCCCTTTGCCTCCCAGCAATCCCTCTTTGCACTACCTTTCTTGAGGATGTAGGAAGGTCCAAGCCTGGCAGGACTGGAGCGGGGAGGACTGCTGGAGAGCTTGGAGTGCATTTCATGATGGACTGGACTGCAAGGGCGCGAGGAGCAGCGCACATAGGCATCATTGTCAGGTTCTGCTTGGGAAAATGGGGAGGGAGAAGGGCACTGGTGAAAACTCCAGTTATGAAAGGCAGCCCCACTGCAAAGCATGTCAGCCAGCTCTGTGTTCCAGCACAGAATCTTTCCCAAAGGCACAGTTCAGTGTCCATTAACTGTCCTGCTTGCACAGGCTGGCAGACACAGCTCCCTCAGTCATGGGTGAGAGTGCATACAGAGCTGTACCCAACAGCTAATAATTACATACTAAAAAACCCCAAAAAACAACCTGCCATTTTTTCACACTTGTGACTAATTAGTTTTTGCAGCTTGCTCCTGTAGCCCTAATCCACACAAACAGCACTGCTGCCTTCAGTGCCAGCTGGCAGAGTAAGACTCTTACATAAAGAAGCGTTGAAAGATCGGATATGTTCAGCTTGAGGTGACTCCACACTGCTGCTCTTTTCTTTTCCCTGAGACACAGAAATGCTCAAACTGTGCCTCTCCCTTTTCTCTCCCCAAAGCCCACAGTCCAACATTAGCAAATACCTTCTGCCATGCCTTTTCCACAGCTAATATTTCCGCAGGCCAGCATATCAAATAAAGAGACATACACATACCAAATCTTTTTCTTAAAGGGCATCAATACAGTGTTTGCAGGCTTGGCAGAGGCAGCTCTCACTGCTGTGCCTTTACTCAGCTCACAGCCTGGCTGAGCACCTCTCTGGCACACCAAGTACACTTCCTTACAGAAGCAATTGTGCACAAAGGCAGGGACTGAGGAAAACCTTGGATGTGAAATCTTTTGAAACCCAGAGAAGGAACAATCACATTACGTCTTTGCCACTGCACTACACCACAGTCCCTGCGGAGGATGGTAACGTGTCTTCCTGGAAATATCCAGACTGGAAGAGGGGCATACCTGGTGTCCTGCACGGGCTGGCAGGACGGGGAGCTGGCAGCACGTCAGGTGAGGCTCTGCCATCGACTGGCATCATTGTAGTATCAACATCTGCATCCTCATCCACCTGCTCCGAGTTGCTGCGCCGGTGGCCGCAGGAGAACTTCCTGTCCTTCATCCTCTCTTTCTCTGAGATCCCTCTCCCTGCTTCATCCTGGATCAGCAGCTCTGTCTCTGCCAGGGAGCTGCTGCCCACGCTCCCTGAGGTCCGGCTCTGGCCCTCTCCTTCACCCCTGTCACTGCTGGAGTCACAGGAGAGGAACTCGTCCTCCGAAGGGCTTCGGTCGCCCTCCCGCTTGTCCTCCTGGTCGCTGGTGTCCACATCCCTCGTCTCTGCAACGACGGGTTCCTTCAGCTCTTCGTGGAGCTGATCCATCAGGCACCGCAGGAACTCCTGGGTGTCCTGGAAACCAAGAGGCCACGTCAGTACCCAGCCAGAAATGGGGCAAATGAGAGGGGCAAAAGAGGAGATGGCTCCGTTCACAGCTGATTCCAAGAGTGCCCACGAAGGTGAGCCAGCTCTGCAGAACACAGACCCAGCTAAAGCAGGGCCACGCACCAAAGGGCCTGTCTGCTACAGAAATGCTTTAACTCCTAAATAATTAAAGGCCCAATTTTTTCCTCTGAGTATCTTCAGCTGAAAGACATTGAAAAGCCAGAGAACAGCTGTAGAAGGCAAACCAGGAGCACATTTGTCAGGGGTTTGCCTCAGATAACAGGGAAAAAGCAAGGAGAAACCTGATGAGAACAGCAAGCCCTGGAGAACAGACTCCTACCCACAAATACATTTTATGAACACTGACTTTGCTCATGGCAAAGCATCTCTTAGAGAAAGCAGATAAAAATCTTTAATAAACAGGGAGTGGAACCAGACACCCAAGGCTATGCAGTCTAGGTGCAAGCTCCTACATTCATAATACATGGCAAAAGAGCTGACACATTGGCTTCAAAGGAGCTGCTGGAAAGCAACCTCGTATTTTGACAACTCCAGAAAGTTAATTACGACATTTCAGTTGTTTTATGAAGTTTGGCTTTTAGCCTGCCCTGCCTACCTTTCAAATTTATCTCTTCAGATCAGAGTTTTCCAATCCAACGTATTTCACATCAAAGACAAATGCAGAAGTTCTTTCATTAATCATTATTTTTATTCTCTGGTTTGATTTCTTGCCACTATCACAGTTTTGATGTACTGTCACTTCTCTAGTAAATTTTCTAATCATAGTTTGTTGTTTACATTTTATTATAAAGAACAAACAGAAGAACTACGCTGATAAAGACTTCAAAGGAAAAAAAAGGATACTACCTTTAAATAAGACTTAGTTTGCTATAATTCCCCAGAAAAAGAATACAGAACATTCCTGTATTTGACTTTTTAGTGTAGATTTATCCAGGTTCCTCAGCTCTGGCATGAATAAATAATATCAAACTGTTACAGAGCAGATATCAATAGATCTCAAAGCTGTTTATAAAGGATTTGACCACCATAATTTCAGAGGTGAGCAAGCTGACACAAGAAAATGAACTGATTTGGTACCAACAAGCCAGAGGCAAGCCTGGAAAAGAATCCAGGTCTCCCAAATCCCACCCAAGTGTTCTATCAGATCACTGATATTGACACAAAAAGGCCATGACCCCCAAGCTCAAGCTCTTCCTCCTGAACACAAGCACCACCACTGCAAGAATTAAATTCCCACCGTCTTTGGAATAATGGCATGGGTTTTTTCAGGCCCCACCTGCTGTGCATAGCCTCGGAACATGGGATTGACAAGCTTAATTCCATGGGATAGACTGCTTGGAACAACATAACTCGGGCTGTTCAGACATGGAAAAAGAAAAAAGAAAAAGTCAGTTTGCTTATCGGGCCCGGAGCCAGTTTGTCTAACAGGCCATAACAGAGGGTGTGGCGTGTAGTTAAAGAGGACAAAAGATAATTATGCACCTGCAAAGCCTGGGCAGAGATTTCTGCATGAGCTTGATGACAAACACACCGAGAGACAGAAAACACCTTGCAGTCATTTCAGTCTGGCCTTCCAGAGAGACCCTTCCCCAAAACACATTTCACTTACAGCTCTCTCACACTGAGTGTGAAAGTGATTCCTTCCAGAGCAGGATTTGGCAATTTAAACATAGTTTTGCACTGTCCTTTGAACTGGTCTAGAATTTGAAGCAATAGCAAACATTTCCCAAAATGTCACCTGCATTTTCTACTCTATTCAGTAAAAATCTCTGAATCACTTTTTCCATCCAGATCATCAATTCCTCTGCTAATCAAGAGCAGTGCAATTAAGTGCTGGTCACTGAAGTCCATGTAGAATACTTGGAGATAGCCCCAAGTATTCCCTTACTCTGTCATTTCATTGCCAATAGGGGAACTATATTTTAAAAAAACTCTTCCTTTTAAAAATGGTAATATTAAGAATGAATTCTGTTCATTGACATCAACGTGCCCATTTTATCACCAGCAGCAGGACATGGGATCTCCTGGATCCAGGGGAATCCCCCCATCCCCATCCCCGCAGGGGGTGAAACGACTGCCTCAGACACTGCACGTGTCCCTGAGGATCAGATTTCCTCTCTGCTGATGCCAGACCTCAGAACTAACACACCTCCAAAACCTGGCCAGGTTAGATCAGGGGCACCACGCACCGTTTCTTGTGCCAAACCTCAGACACCAACTTCTGGTAACTTTTGCACAGGGCAGGTTTCTTATCTGTACGGACCAGTCCACCACATTCCAGGAAAAACTGTGTGAGAGGTGGGCTACAAGAGAAGGAAAAGAGAAGAATTCAGCACACAGAAATTTCTCCTCTGCTTCTATTTGTTTATCAAAACTTCATGCAGGCCTTATCAAAAGCATGCTTAAGGTACTGATTTTAAACCAAGGGAAGAAGTGATTCCAGATGCAGACGTGACTCCTCACTTGAAACAAATGAAAAAAGCTGATCTGAACCTGTTCCCAGTACAGAAAAGACCCTGGGATTAGTTTTTAGCAGGATGCTAGAGAATATTTTAGGATATAGGTTGTTAGAATGGTATTAGTGGGGAGAATAAAGAGGTGTGATATGGCTTTCCCTGGGATAAATATTTTCTGTTGCAACAGAAATTATGAAGTATTACTTCAAGCATTTATCTAAACGTGAGTCTTGTACAAAGCCACAAGCTGGCTGGTCACTCAATTTCCTACTGTAACACTTCTGTTGCCCTAAAAAACCACTATCTTTTTCTGTCCCCAGCCTGGCTAATCTCTCTTTGCAAGATTGATGAAGGTTTCAGATCAGAGTGACACTTTTGGTATTCAGTGCAGTCAGTGACGACTGAAAGCCCTAATACCTACCAGTTTGAGAGAGCCTGAAGTGCTGCATTCATGTAGCAGGAGTTCCCAAGATTTTTCATTCCAGTAAGGCCTAAAGCACAAACAAGAGAGGGATGAATCGCTTTCCAGATGTGCTGCTTTCTCTATTCCTCCCCAAGGAGAGGGAATCCAGCCCTTTCTAGGCAGTCTCCACAATCTGCTGCCAGGAACCCTCTCAGTGCAGGTCCTACAGACTGCAGAGTTGCCCTGCCAGCCCTTTCATCAACTCAATGCAAAGTTACCTCTTGGTTTCAAATCATCATCCTCTGATTCAGATTCACCTTCATCAGCCACTGCAATCGGAACAGCTTTCAGAGGGTGAGCAGGCAAAGGAGAATCCTAGATTAAAGACAGAGAAATAAGCATCAGTTAGAGGCCTGCTTTGAAAGATGAGCTGTGAGAGATATTATCTCACACACAAATCAAGCCACGCTTCAAGAGAAGGAGAAGGAGAAGGAAGAACAGGTTGCACTGTCTACCCTTCTCACTGAGCCAGCAGGGAGTGGAAACAGTGCCTTTACTGCCTCCAGTACAGGTGATAAGAAGCATCAGGAATGAGCAGCAGTGTCACAAGTACATGGTGTTTCTGGTCTGACAGCTGAAATTTCCATGGGCCATGCATTGGAAACGAAAATGTGACAGGTTCTTCTCACATGCAGACACCCCATTGTAAAGGTTAAAATAAAGTCAGAATGGATATTCAAGTCATAGAATCACAGCATCATAGAATGGATTGGGTTGGAACAGACCTTAAAGGTCATCTAGTTCCCACCTCTAAGTCACCTGGAAGTCTTTTTGCCGGGAGACCCTGTAAGTCAGGGCTAGTGGTCCTCTGGCTACAGGCAGCCACTTTGAGTGAAGGTATCCCTGTCACAGCAAACGCTGCACCATCAGAAATCACTTGGCTAATTTTACAGCAGGCAAACAAAAGGCTGCCGAGCATTCAGCCCTGCCCTGAGCGACACAGACCCACCGGCTCAGGGAACTTGGCGGGGGGGGATGGTGGGTGAGCTGCCAGGCGCTGCTCCAGGAACACCTCCTTCTCACAGGCATAGCACCACACACGGAACGTGGTCAGATTCACCGTCAGGTTGTGCTTCTTGGCCTGGAAATTAGAAACGAAGTAACACATCTCCTCTGGCTTCAGTTGGAGCACAGGACTAGCAGAACACGGAACAGGGAAAATCCAGCTTTGTCTGTTTAAATGTGGGGGACAGAGAAAAGCTTACCTGTGCATGAAGTGTGCTGTGGTCAGCGAAGGACTCCCCACAACCAACATAAGGACAACCAATCTAGAGAGGGGAAAGAGCCAAAGCACGATGGGCACATCAAGTTAGACCCTTTAGAAAATAGCTTGCAACTGCAGTCCCAGCAGCAACTTCAAAATTATCTTGCCAGTTTTCTAACCTGCTTTTTATTCAGGGCCCAGAACAAGATGGAAATTTAGAAGTGATGAAAATTTAGAAGGGATTTAAGGGAACCAGGTTCGCACCCAGGCAAAGTCTCTGTTTCAAATCCATTGCTCCAACAGGGATCTCATCTGAGCAGCCCCAAACCTGGGCATGCCAGTGTAAAAATGAACAGTCCCTGCCCACCCGCATGTCCCAGGGCATTCCCTCCCTCCTCACTTCCAAGGTGCCACCCTGCAGCCCCTCCACAGGTGCCAGCAGAGGCAGCACCCACCAACAACCAACACTGGGCAGTTTATTCATTCCTACGGGGAATTGTTGCAAGGGCAATCCCCCACAAGGAATGAACTGCTACATCTTGTCAGTTTGTGACAGCACTACCCTTTCACCTAGAGAGTCTCCTCCTTGGAATCCATCAAAAATCAGTGTATAGCTCTACTGGGAGCCCCTTCTTTGCTTCCCACTCTTTTTTTTCAGTATAAATGCTATTTGAGTGAAGTCCCACCACATCATGCACACCAACAAGTCATTTTTACCTGAAGACAAGCCCAGAGGTTTGGTCCCACAGCTCCACAAGACTGGCAAGTTCCCTGCATATTCATGATAAAAGAAGTTTTGTTTTCTTGGTTGATTTTAAGTAACCAAGTCCTTGAAGAGTGAGAAACCTCTCTATGAAACAGTCCACCCTTCAGCTCATAGTATTTCATTCATTAACGCCACACTTCCAATCAAATACACAGTTGCAGCACTTTAGCTCAGTGACACACTCAAGCAGGATAAAACGACAATGAGAAATCTGTGGGGTCACAAGGGTGAATTTATGGGACATGTGGGTACATCAGTGGGAGAAGGAGAGTTTCTCTCTGGAGATAGGCACCATTTTCTTCAAAAAGCAAACATGCAAATCCATGCACCACAGCTAAAAGGGAAAGGACTGAGAGGCACAACCCCGTACCTTGGATTTGAGCAGCAGATCATCCCTGGTCACCTCTCCTATGGAATCCAGGTGAGGACAGATGTCCCTTGTATCCCCCATTTTCACCAACACTCATGTGAGGAGGGTTTCCTAGGACAAGCAAGGATGGTTCCTTTCACTACACGTCAGATTTGCTCTCATGATTGTAAGAAGATACCTGGGCATGTTTTGCATATTAGAGTTCCATATCTATCTTTAAGGTTCAGAGATTGAAACAAATCTAAACCTGGAGCCCCACAAGCTGGCACAGTCTGGCCCCACTGCTGAGTGGCTGCATTATGGTATTGCAGGGAAGGAGCAAAACCCTGGGGAGGAGAGGGAAACACACAAATAAAACTAATAATGCGTATCGTGGAATGTGCCTTCAGAAATATAGGGAGGTGTTTGGCACACAGGCACGGCTTCAGCTGCAAAAATACAAATCTAATTAGCTCATTTGCATGAAACTCTAATGAAAAGTGAAAGGTGCTGCAGCCCATGACACCAGTACTTAGCCTGTGGTGTCTATGAGCTTCATGCACCCAACTGTGCTGATCTGAATCCAACATTTCGCTGTTACACTACTTCATCAAACATTAAAAATATGATTAGTTCTAAATGAAGCTGGGCAAGAGGGAAATAGACTTAAATGAACTGTAACACAGATAAGCAGGCTTCATTCTCTGAGGAATTTACCATTTCATGGGTAGATTTTTAACAGTATGGGCCACATAACTCCAAGTCAGTACAAAACATAACACACTGTTCCACCCAGCTCATACATCCAAGCAACACAAGAACAGATTATTTCATAGCTTATGAACACAATAAACACTTTCATGGTGGTCCATGGATGTGTAAAAGACTTTAAACATGTCTCAGTAACATGCAGCTAGAAAAAAAATCAAAAGAGATTGTGTTTCTTAAACATAGTTTAAATAACCTTGCTCATGGCTGTTAAAAAAATAGAAAAGAAGATAAGTGATATTAATAGCACAGACAAGGATCCAAACTATTACAGTTGGCTGGAAATGAAGCAGATGTGAAGAGCCCACATCACTGCAACAAAGAAGTGGAAAAATCTGATGAACTCAATGTTAATGACTCCAGCACCAGCATGGCTGCTAGACTCTGTTTTTTTTCACATTTTGAGGACATTTGAAACAATTCCCACTGTTATCTGGTCTGAATCACTGACAGTAGGGAGAAAAGAAAGAAAATTTATCAACAAATATGCCACATCAGTAACACTTATCTTGGGAGTGGAAAAGCTTGCCTAGCACCTTGTCTTGGCAGAAGATAAACCTCAAGGATAATTTGACAATGTTTTCCCAGCACTCTTTAGAACTGAATAAACTGATGGGAGGAGCAAAGGGAGAAGAAATCATATGTGCATGGTAGAAAACACCACAGGGGTGCTGACCTGGATCTCAGTAACCTGTGAAGAGATGCTTAACAAACAACAGAGCAATTTCATGCAGCTTCACAGAGAAGGAAAGCAGCACCGTGTAACACATGTTGATTTAAAAGACAAGTGACAAGAGCACAGTAGCTTGGACTAACACATAAAACTGGGACATTTCAGGCTCTGAGTTCCTTCATCAAAACCGACCCCTTTGCCCAAATGCATCAGCTGGTCCAATTAAAAAAAAGGTATCAGTTACATTTGCTATTTCACCATCCTTGATTTCTTATCTCTCTCCCAGATGTTTCCCAGAAAATCTAATGAACAAAATGCTGTTTTTAAATTAATTCCAGACCCCGTATCTTCACCAGCTTAAGCTAACTGGGAACTGGTTTTGAAGCACACTTTGTTAGGTAGAGTCTTGTGGATGTGGATGGTTTCAGTGCATTCTGCAGGACCACTCCTCTCCTCAAAATTAAAACCATGCCTTTAGACTTTCCAGCACTGGGGTGCTGATCTTCCCACACAGGGCTTCCCTTTCTGAACAAAACAGGGGAAACCTCATTTTTGTCTCTCAGCCCTGACAACACACACCAGAAATAGGTTCGTGACTGTTCAGAAGGAAATATTCAACTTCTGCCTTCCCACAACTCTGCCCTAAGAGCTATAGCTGGCACATACAGCTCTAATTCTGCTCAGGAAGCCAGGAATTTCATAAAAGCACTGCCAGAGAGCTGAACTGTGCTTGTCAAAATGTACTGTGTATGACGGGAAAAGAAGTTACCCTAAAACAAGTCCTTCAGCCTGTCTTTCTCAAGCACCACTGTGGGAGAACAGTACACGAACATGTCAGAACAATTCCTCCGTAACTGCAACCTACTTTCAGTCGCTTCAGCTACTGCCAAACCCAGCGGCTCTGCCTTCTACACATTTCTTGGTTTTATTTGGTTGGGTTTTTTTCTTAAAACAACTGCGTGGTTTTGTACCAAAGCTAGAGCCAGCTGTCAAGAGTTTCAGATCCATGCAAGCTGACATTCTGTGGAGCAACTGCACAAATAAAAGAAATCTTTGTACTGTTCATCCACAAAACAACTACCAGGTCTGGTCTTGCATAACCTACTAAGAGAAGGAAGTATCTGCAGTTGTTCTGGAGACATTTTATACTTGAGATACTGAAGAAAGACCTATTTACCGAACTGCCATACTAACAAGGCAGAAGCAGAAAGCAGGAGCTCCTGGCTCGCAGCTGCATCAGGTATGGGAAAACCAGGAGGTTTATGTGGAACACGCAAAGGAGAGCAGGTCTGAACACTGATTGATTACGGGAGGTCACAACACAACGACTCACCTAGAGATTTAGCTTTCAGGCACAAAACACCTGCGGGAAATCCCCCCCCTTGCCCGCTATGTCGCTCCTCAAGCGCAGCAGACCCCCAAAATACAAGTCCTCTCCTGACAGACGCTACAGCTGCTGGGCACGAGCGAGACTGAACAGAACCAGCCTGAAGCCGCAATGTCCCGCTCCCGGGGCCGGCACCAGACCGGGGGG
>VZRO01000005.1:107728-152535 GCA_013397915.1 Daphoenositta chrysoptera | reverse complement strand
ACCCAAAAATGTCTTACTGTGAAAATTCGGGGTTTTTTAATCTGTCAGACACAGACTGTGGCAGACAGGAATGAGGAGTCATTTAAAAGGCTCAGCTGTGATTAGTAATTAGCGTCCCTCAAGAAGCTTGGGGAGTTTCCCCATTCCAGTTTCCCCAGTTACGGACACAGCTGTGGTGTGTTGCCTGCACCTGTGTTAGGCTGTGTCTCAGAGTGTCCCGGGAATGGCAGCAACACTCCCTGATGTAGGAGCTCTTCTTGGAGATAGCTTTTAGTTAACAGGCAGCATGCTACGTGTTTTCCAAATAATTCCTCTTTTTTTAAATGGGTTTTTTTTTTTTTTTCTGGTAAGGCAACTAGAGGTATTATTCATGTATTTAGACTTATGATTCTGTTTTAGTCTGTGTAGTATTGGTGAATTGATAAGACCATTCCTTTTTAGCTATTTCTTCCTTGTATCGCTTTCAACTTTAAGGTTATAGTTGGCCTTAAACTCCAGCCTGTCTTCTCCACAACTCAGCCCCTCTGCTCTTGTGGGAAATGCATCAGTCTCTAAGCTGGAAAAAAAAAAGCATTTAGCAAGTGATGACTATCTGATATAAGGTCTTTCAGTGATATTAAATATTCCATTTTTTTATTTGTTTTATCAGCAAAATTCAAAAACCTCTGCTTTATTTTTAGTTTGAACGAAGCTGAGTTCACTTTTCATCTGTTAACTTCAATGAGAAAACTTCTTTGTGTAAATGAGGCATGCAGTTTCCCAGGACCTTCTCTTGAAGCTTGCAAAATTAAAACAGGAATAGGAAACTAATTTTTCTCCTTGATTCATATTTATCACCACTGCAGTGAGCTGTAGATGTACCAACAGTAAGCAGTTTTCCATATCTTCCTTCATACTACTTGTCCTTTCTATCTCCAGAGCTATTTTTATCCCAGGTGCTGTGGCTGCATCTGCAGGTGGCCTGCTCCAAAGCTTTGTGTATTAATAAACTATTTCCTGTGATTTATACCATCTTCACCCCTCAGCACAGCCTCATGTTGCTCTGCTCTGTGCGCTGCCTCCCTTTCAGTGCTGGGGCTCTGCTTTGCCATAATCACCAAACAGATTGGGAGCTGCAGTTGCTGTTTTCCATGGAGCAGACGTTGTGTACATGTTTATGATCACCCAGTCATTCATTTTTCCCAGTTCTCACTTCTTACTTGCCGTGTTATGTTTTAAAGTGCTGTTCCCATTCTGCTCAGTTCAAGGCTTTATCTCAGGCCTTACTTCTGCATTTAGCATAAATAAATTTATTTCAAGCTGTTGTGCTTATGGGTACGTAAGAGTCTCTTGTGAACCTTTTGTTCATTTTTTAATTCAATTTCCCGTTAGGCGTTGGTTTCTTACAGAGCAAATGTGAGGCAATGTGAAGCTGCAGTGACATTCACCTTTTGTGTCACTACTCTGCCACTTGTAGAAGTTGTTCTCATTGCTAACAGCCATTTTCCAGTGCAGACAGGGAAAAAGTCCTTAAGCATGTTAATGTGACATAGCTTTATTTCTAAATATAGACTGCACCAATGCAGATGTTGCAGTGGGTGTAGCAGTTGCATGGTACCTGTATGTAGCCCTGTATTAAGAACCTTTGATAACACACTTTGATATCAAATGAGGGAGAGGCTGGTTTACTTCTGCTGGTTGTCTTGTCATGGCAAGCCTCAAGTAACTGGCTGCTCCCTGTATACCAAGTATCTTGTTATCAACCCAAAGAAAGGCCTGCGAGTTCTGTACTATTTCTGTTTCCATCAGGGCTCATTTTTGACCTAAGAACAGGAGAAGAATAGAAGTTAAAAGCATTAGAACACATTGAGAGGAAATGTAATGAGGAATCAAATGAAGACATTTATTCTCTATGAACATAAGAATAGGCCAGAAGGAATAAATTTGATGGGATTAAAGAAGAAAAGGCTTTAAAACCTGGATTATGGTGGGTCTGGCAGGAAGAACAGTTCTCTGCATGTTGCTTTTGGCAGAGAGTCCACATGAGAAAAGGCAGTGTGTGGCCCAGACCTAGAGCTCAGTGATTCATCCCTGAACTGCAGCACTTTCCAAAGGAATATCCCAGCGTGGAAGATGCTTGAGCCAAGGAGCAGTGCATTTGCTTTCCAAGGTGTCGGGATTGCATGGATTGGGATGATTAAGAGATGTCATAGAGATTATTTATTGTAGAATCAGTCTCATGTTTATTGAAGGATAAAACAGGAGAGATGCTGTGAACAACATCTCTAATATCAAAAGTAGTAACAGTTACAGTAACATCAGCAGTAACAGTAACAGCAGCATCGGTAGGAGCAGCGTCAGCTGCAGCAGGTGCAGATGAAGTAGTAGTGTAGTTAAAGTTCAGGTAGTAGCTGTCTCTAAACTTTTTGTTACAAGGCCTTATATTCTTTTTTTAAGCCAATAAGCAAATGCCACAAAGCGTGCTAATACATTTGTACCAATCATCACTGTACGTGGTTTACTGCAATGCGTACTTTCTTGACCAATCATCACATTGTCATTAAGGTCTATAGCACAGGCTTATATCTTAACTTTCTAACAAACTTTATTATAAGGTCTACTGTTAAACTTAAAATTCCTTATTCTACTACTTATCTTAATTCTTTCTTGTATAAAATGTGTTTATACTTACTAGAAATATATTTCTACTTTTATAAAGCATATTTCTTTTAAACTACAAAACTACATTTTTGTTTTAAACTGTAAAAGCTCATTGTTCTAGTTTAGGCAGCCTTCACCAAGGTCTCAAATCGAAACGTATCCGTTTCTACATTTTCCAGTACTGTGCTGCGTTTGTTCTCTGTCAGCACCTTCGAATTTTCTGTAACTCTGCTTCCCACACCAAGGCCCCTGATCCATGACTGGAAGGCAGTGTAGGGTCAGCTGCCAGTGCCTGTAACACACAGGGCAAAGGGTCCTGCTAGGACCCATCGTTCCCCTGTACCCAGGAAGGAGCAGGATGGCTCCATCTGCATTTCTGAATATCAGAGAATAAAGGTAATACTGACTGTGTTTTTTCTGCCTGCAGAAGAAATGTGCCTTCCCTAGGGAATGGTATTTGTAAGAAATATGAACAGAGGCAGAATTTTCTAGGAACAGGAAATACTAACCTTAGTTACAAGTGCTCTTACCTAGTATTAGGCAGTCCATGTGTAGGCATCCTCTGGATCTTGCCATCATGGATCTTACAGACAAGGACAAGGATGGATAAGAAAGAGCTTCCAGAGAGGCTTTCTCTTGCAACTTGAACCACTCCTAACAGTAGATAATTAGGGAGGATGTCCTCTGGTGACCCACTAGGGAGGAGGGAAGGTGGCAAAGGGAGACGGACATGGGGAAACAGCATTTAATAAAAGGGTGCTCCACTGATGATCTCCACACTGCAGTCAAATAGGCACAAGCCAGACAACACTGGGCCTCGTCTGGGAGAGTAATTAGAGGAAATCATCAGGATGCAACAGCTTCCTCACAGGACTACTGTGATCACTGGGCAGAGCTGCAGTGGCAAAATGGGGAGGCACTATAGAATGGACAGGAGTACAGGAATTAGATATTTTTCTGTTTGGAAGGTTCTGCTTTCATCATGGAAAAAAATGAGGGCTAGACTGAGTCAGTGTTTGTGTGTGTGTGTGGAAAGAAGGTGGCTGGAGGAACTGTCTAAGTTCTCAGGGAACAAGCAGCTTCACAGTGTTCTGTGACCCAGGAAATATTCCCTTCCCAGCTGTGCAAGCTAATTCCCACCTAGGGACATCTTTTCACACTTCGGATGGGAAAGCACCACGTAACCTCACTGGAGAGTCAGAGCAGAAATCCCTGCAATGGAGAACTTGAGGCTGCCTGTGCCAAGGGTATCCCTAGCAAATAATTTTAGGCCAGCATGTGCAAATGGCTTACAGTGACCATCTTTATATCAAACAAAAGCGGTATTGTCTGGATAAAATCTGGTGATCGAAATTCAATTTACTGATCAACAAGCTCGGAAGTTCTGGAACTAGTTTTAAACAATTGTTCCATTTCACATGTATTCATCTGTGAGAGAGACAAGAGGTGGGAGATGCTTTTGTCTTTTGTGGCATATGCTTTACTTAGAAAATAAAGTTCTGAGAATCTCTTAAGTAGTAAGAAGCTGCCCTTAGTAACAAAATAGTGAAAATTGTCATATTTTACCCAAAAGGAAGGGGGAAAAATAATTTTCTAAAGTAATAGCTTGTAATTTGACAGCATGAGTCACTTGTGTTATTATGAGTGAGTCATAAATAGAAGAGGCACCAAAAGAGTTATTTTTCAAAATGTATCAAGATAACGAAGAAACTACATCTCCCAAAATGTTGCTAATAAGGCACCAGGCCATCGAACAGACTAAGCTTATTTGAAATACTAGCTCACTAAAAGTGCTTTTTTGTCTTTGGTTTTTTGGTAAAAATAAAGGAAAAGGCTTTTTTCAATTATCTTTTTCTGTAAAAGCCAATTAGCCTGTCTTTAGTGGAAGCTGGGTCAAACCTCTCATTAGAAGAATATTAAGCCTGGAGTTTCAGTGTTATGATCCAGCCGTTATCATCTCCTGAACTCTCCTGCCACACACAGTTTGGTCACGTCACCAAACACAGCCAATAAAGCTGATTTGGTCTCAGCACTTTGTCATTGTTCCTATGCATGTTCATCTTTTCAAACTTCCTTTCCTCATGCCTCACTAGTCCTCTCTGGATCTGAAGCTGTGGCCGTGTCCTGGTGGATATTTGGGGGTTTGTTCATTTGCTAGATTAATAGTTCATTTCATGCTGGGTTAAGACTGGCCAATAGAAATATATAGGCTTTGATTCTAGCATAATTAAGTATCTCTTGTGAAGCAAAAAGAACTCTGTTGTCCTGAGCATCTGACCCCAGCTGGTGCATTCTCTCTGCCAGCTGGTTCTTGCATGGGAGAAAAATTAATAAAATTGCCAAACAAAGAAGTATTTTCAGCAAGTACCCAAACATTGAAGGCTAAACATCCTCCTTGGAGTGCCAGAAGTGGATTCCAAATAAGCAGCTGAACTGAAGGATTATTTTGATAGCGTTGTAGAAATACTGGTCTACTGGAGATGTTTAAAGGTCAGCTGGAGTGTTTTGTGGGGGTTTTGTTGGTGTTACTGGCTTTTTTTTGGTGTCTGACTACTTAGTTCTGGGCATTGCTGCTTTCTTAGGGCATCACTGACACGCTGGGGCTCTAAGAATCTGTGTTACATAGATTATCATCACCATTGCTGTAGTTTCCGTATTCCTCCCCTACTACAAATAATGGGACTTTTGTGTGAGTTTTTTTTGCATCTCTGGTATGAGATTCCACCTCCTTCAGCAGGAAGAGATTGATGAATTGAAATAATTGAAGAAGTAGATAGTAGTTGCTACCACTCTCAAATTACTTCATTAACTTATTAACAGTTTTCCCAGAGCTATCCTGGGGTGCTGGGAGAGCAGAAGGTAGTTTAGGCATAAAACATGATACAGCAATTTAATGGGAGTTCCAGCTTTACTGACTGTGCTTCTAAAAGCAGACAGGTTCAGATCACTTCTGTCTGATTTTTAGATTTAGGATTACAGTGACAGTGCAAAATGCCAGAATTACGAGTAAGTTAAAAAGCAGTGCTGAGTTGTAAGGTCACAGAACCCTGTTAGTGCTCACTCCATGATCTGACTTAGCAAATCACAGCTTCATATTCTCAGCAGTCATGGCATAAATCACTCCCTCTGCTTCATGATATTCTCGCCTTTCATCCTGACTCAGCTGCTGTTTAGGAAAGGTCTGAAGTGCTTTGTGTCCTTGACCCAGGTGACTGACCCAGCCTGCAGGGCTAGGAGAGCTGGGTACAAGTGTAAACATACCTTTAATGCAGTGACTTATCAAGTAGTAGGATTGACATAAGAGGAAC
Organism: Daphoenositta chrysoptera; assembly: GCA_013397915.1. NCBI lineage: Eukaryota > Metazoa > Chordata > Aves > Passeriformes > Daphoenositta > Daphoenositta chrysoptera. The sequence goes on along the minus strand of VZRO01000005.1, from coordinate 146,587 downwards.
TATTGTTCCATGAAACACGGTAAAAGTAGGGTGGAAATACATCAGGTGTTTTCAAAGTAGTATTTCCCGAGGGGAATCCTGTTCCAATGGCGAATCACAGAAAGAGGTGGTGTAGAAAACACTGGACACTGAAGTTTCCTTCCTAAATAGAGGAGGACAGGGAAAGGCAGTGTGTTTGTGCATTTGGAAATTACACTAAGCTACAGTTTTGAGTTTAACTGTGGAATGTTTGATATTGGTGAACTTTAGATACATGACTTAGATAAAAATTATATTCACAGAATCCCAGAATATCTTGAGCGGGAAGGGACCCACAAGGATCATCCAGTGCAGCTCCTGGCCCTGCACAGAAACCCCAACACCCCCACCCTGTCCATCCCTGGGAGCGGTGCCCAAACGCTCCTGGAGCTCTGGCAGCCTCGGGGCCGTGCCCATTCCCTGGGGACCCTGGGCAGTGCCCAGCACCCTCTGGGGGAAGAGCCTTTCCCTGCTCTCCAGCCTGACCCTCCCTGGCACAGCTCCAGCCATTCCCTGGATCCTGTCCCTGGTCAGAGAGCAGAGATCAGTGCCTGCCCCAATCTGTTATTTCAGGAAACCCTTAGAGTGAGCTGTTTTCCTTCCAGACCGTGCAGGATTTTTGTATCTGTTGTGCCTGTGTCTGGCCTTCTGCCTGAACTCAGCATTTTTGTATACACAAATACACATCCCCTGGGCATTGCTCCTAATGCACCTGCCAGCAGCACTCTTCCCTCTGCCTTAGCAGGTGAGCTGATCTAATGATATAGGAGCACCTGGTTCCCAACCCTGTAAATTCAGGGCTTTCTGGCAAATAGCACTTAATTTAGATAATAACACTCTTACAGCCCAACAATGACGGCTTCACGTCCTTCAGACTTATTCAAATATCTCTGCAACCTTGTTCAACAACTACACCTTGTCATTCAGGCCCCAATAAAGGAGTTGGACATTTTGCCAAAGGAAGATTTCCTTGTGCTTTGGCTGATTTGCCTAGGAGGTGTAAGTGCAGCCATTTTGATAAGAGCTGGACTGTGTAGTGGGATGAACACATATTTTCATGAAATCTGTCAAATGTCATTTTAAAAGTCATCAAATGTGCTCTACAACAAAGCAGGCAGAATTACAGAGCAGAATGCCTTTTGTGACTGCTATTGTAAATGTGTCAGCTCATTCTGGCTTTTCCATGTGGGCTTATCTTCAAATAGCATCCTGCTGTTATGATTAGTGATTGCTATCGTGAATAAAATCTCTTTGGTTTCAGCAACAAAATAAACCACTTTATATATAGAACCCACTGTTGAATAGGACCTTAAATATTTATTTTCCCATTATTCTTGCCAAATAATCTTCAAGGTGAAGCCTTTCTTCTAATGAAACAATGTCAGCAGTAAAACCAGGTCTTGAGGCAGTTATGGTTTTAGAAAGGGAAGTCAGCACCAGAAAGCAAGCTATTAAAGTTACTTGTCTAAATGAAACATCCTTGAAATCCTGTGCTTGGAATCAGACAATTGTGTTTTACTGTGATGAGCTTTGTGGTGATCCCAGTGTCCCCCAGCATCACCCCCTGTTCCAGGCAATTGGTAACTCCATAGGAAGTACCTTGACTCCATGTGTCACATGTGTCACCTGCTGTGTTTCCACAGAACTTTCAGTCTTGCCACTTTTAAAATCAGTAGTGCCAACTTTGAGATTTTTGAATTGGTAGAGCACTCACAAAAAAGTTTCTTCATATAATTTGGCAAGCCATTACATGATACAAGCCATTATATTGTATTATATTATTTATATATTATATGCTATTTGGCAGGGATTTGGATTAGATGATCTTTAAAGGTCCTTTCCAACCCAAACTCTTCTCTGGTTCTATGATTCTGTAAAACATTAATATCTAGTTGTACAGTTCACATTTTTCCAAATTAAATTATGCAAGAAAAAGCAAAGCTTTTTGCCTCTTAGGCTCACTATATGAAGACATTTAGGCTTTTGGAGGATTGGAATAGTTCCGGTTAAGACTAACAATCCAAAATTTAGAAATAGTTGGAACTAGCCTTTGAGGAGAGAGGAAAGAAGGATCCTCCTAAAGCGAGTTCCTAAAGAACTCCCATTTAGGTAAAAGTTCATAAGAAGGCAAAAATCTCTGAAAGTAAAATAAATTCATGGCTTCTGAGAAGAAGCCCCAGAAGCACAGCACTGAAGGCATTGGGCAATGCATGAAAATGAGATACAGAGAAGTAGAAGACAACTTTCACTACATCAGTAGGTTTGCATGACACAATGAGACTGGCAAAGGAAATAATGTCTTCATTTCCCAGTTTTATGAGAGCCTGCATGTGTGGAATAAAGCTCTGGGAGAAGACAGCAAGGAAGGAGAGGAAGTTTCCCGTGAGTAATCTAACTTAAAAATTGGAAGTTGTCTTAAATTCTGCATCATCTCTCTCTCAGGTTAAATGGTGAATCTTTGTGTGAGCCAGTTTGTTTTGCTGCTGGAATTTGACCATAAAGTTCCTAGACACCAAGTCTCAAGTACTGTGTGTTCAGTTTTGCTTCAGGAGTTCTCTTATCATTATAAATGTCTCTCATTCCATCTGCATGAACAGATAGGGCTGTGCTAAGTCTGTTATTAATTTTTTAGGTTGTTTCATTCCAGATAAATAAAATATTTAAAGTGAGTATTTTTCCCAGCACCTGCAGCTGCTCAAAACCACAGCACATAATGCAGCTGAATTCAAGCAATAAAGACTACTAACTTAAAATACTTTCAATGCCAGTGAGCTTTAGGAATGTTGTCTCTGAGAACAGGTAATTGCTAAGTCACTGTTCTTTGAATACTTCAGATATATTGGTGTACTTGTACCTCTTGTGAGTGACTAAATGATCTATTTATATGAATTTGTTTATCATCTTGATTAGCCTGTTGTTCAGGCTTCTCATTGAGCAGACTTTCCATTGCTTTAATGTCTGCGCTCTCAGATCAGCTCTTTTTTGCTCAGTCACTACTTCTGTCCACAGCCAGGCTGGACAGGGCTTGGAGCAACCTGGTCTAGGGGAGGGCGTCCCTGCCAAGGAACAGGATGAACTTTGAGGTCTCTTTCAACCCAAACCATTCTGGGATTCCAGGATTCCATAATTCCGCTTGCTAATTGAAAACCTTAGCAGCAGGAATTGAAGCGTTGCACTCCCAAGCTAACAAAGCCCATGCAGAAACCTGTACTTGCTTTCCAGTGATGGATTTATGGGAGCGGCTGCTGGACTTGTGGCTCCAAGAGGAGGAGAGCGCCCTCCCTCAGAGCCTGCAGCCTGGAGTTTTGCGACTCTACAACTGCTCATATACAAATTCTCCTGAACAAAGTTTTAGTCTTTTTTTTTTATCAGCATATCTTGATTAGTGTGACTGTGCAAACCTGGGGATACATTTGGTGATTCGGTGTCATTATATGGATTTACATGTGCAAGCAGACAAGTTTGCTGCTGGCATCGTGGTGCCTTGATTGCCTGCAGCTGTGGAATTTGCATGTGCCTTGGATCCTAGTCACTGGTAAAAATGTAGAAGCATTTATTCAAAGTTCATAAATAGCTTCTAATTTTTAATTTAATGGGAATTTAAACATGCAACCATGAGAATTAATTTCACAAGTGTCCAAAGAGAGCTAACAGCCTGGTCTTAGGCATTAAAGCAGGTTTTGCTATCTCCTGATATCCTTTCCCTTGGCTTACCAAGCTTGTAACACAGTTTATCTTGCAGTACCACATTTGATTAGGCTTGCAGAAATGCATCCCCAAGAAGAACAATTAGATTTAACTCATGATCCCTCCTGGAACTGGCTCCTTCTTCCTCCTTTTTTACTATGCTTTATTTTACAGACCATCATCTCCCAGCTGTTTTATACTGTTATTTGCCCCCCCCCCCCCATAAAGTAAACATTAACATTTTCATATTCTGTAAGATACATTTTATGAAATATTAAAACCTATAAAACTTATCAACTGAGGACCTACTTGTTTGGATTTTTGTGTGGAACAGAAAGTAGAAGAAAGAAGGGAAGGAGAGGTTATTTTGGAGCCCACAGCACTATGTCAGTGCTTGATACAGAACAGTAAAGTATTTTGAACTCTATTGTTGAGAATCCACGCGTGATATAAATCAGAATTATTATCCTTATCTCATCTTTGGGAAGGTTGCAGCGCACAGAGAGATGATTTGTCCAAGGCCCCTGTCAGAGCAGAGGCAGAGCTGAAAATAGAACCTGTGTTTGAGCAGGGTTCAGTGCTGGGTCTCTGACACGATCACAACGCAGAGAAGGAGTGTAAATGGAAAATGCTGGTGGAGGTGGGAGTCACCCAGGGATACAGCTGGGATACAGCTCCTGTCAGCCCCCTGAGGTACACTGCTGCCTTTCCATGGAAAATAATTCACCTGCAGTGGTGAAAGGCTAAAGCCATTGAGGAAACTTGTTGCCAGTCAATGGTCAATAAACCACTTTTAAACTTTAATATAATAACAATACTACTACTCCTGCTTTCTAGCACATCTGAACACTTGAGCACACTTCCAGGAGTCAGGCAAAATTTCCCTTTCCTAATGATGAGTTGTACAGGGAAGAGCAATGCAGGGCTCAGGAAGAGGAGAAACCTGCTGGGTTCTGACAGTGTGCCCTGCCCCGTGTCAGCACAGCCCTGCTGAGGCCCTGGCAGAGCCAGGGGTGTTTTATTCACTGCAGCTCAGCCAGGCAGACCGAGCAGGGCAGTGCCAGAACTCCAGTGCTGCTGCTCCTGAAGCTGAACTTCTGGACTTCCAAGTGGAAGTTGGTGTTTTATCTGTTCTTATTTGTATTACATTTACAAGTGTTTTACTGTTAATACAGTATAGTTCATTACCCATGGAAGTGAGAATCTGATTCCCCTGGGTACACTGCAGCAGCAGCATTATGTATTTCAAGTGAAAATATGTTTCTGAATCTGATGTTTGACAGCCTTTCACAATGATATTTAAGTACTGAGCCATTTAAGCATCAAAACTTCTTATCTTGGATAAACTGGTATATGTGTTTACTTTCTGCTGGCTTCTCCCCCATTTATTTATATTTAGAAACCAAAAATGTTGTGCCTGATTCATCCAAGAAGTTAAATATGTATCTAAAATTATGCCTAGTTAGTTAGTTCCATTTAAAGTTTTTCTGCTCAAATGCATAAACTTTTCAGCATCCTGCTGTTATATACTAGATCAGAGCTTTGGGAAGAGAAGGAGATACATTAAAAATTACTTAATTGCCTAAAATTTTAGTCTGTATTTCAAAAGCCCCCTGCTATGTTTAAAGCCCAAACAACAAATCTTTTTTTCTAATAATTAGTTGATGTGTACATACTCCTGAAGGATATTGACATGTTTAATCCAGCAGAAAATTGCTATCTGGTGGACTACAGGGAAAAAGCAGAACAAAATTTTATTGTTATTATTTTTAAAAATGTAGGCAATTATAATTAGACAAGAATAAAGCAATATAGTTAAGTAATGAGAGGAGCAGAGCTACACAAAGCTTAGTGCGTAGCTAGTACTGAAGTCATCATTGAAAACACAGTATTTCTCCTGTTGCCAGTAAAATAATTAATTGAAATGGCAGATTTTAGGAAATTATTCTTGCTGTAAGCAGTGAAAAGTGGCATTGCTTGGCTATGGGGTGGTGGGCAGGTTCCTCAGGTTGGCATTGACCTGCACAGGGGTCTGCAGGAAATCCCTGGGCAGTGGAGGTGGGATGGAACGAGATGAGCTTTAAGGCCCCTCTCAGCCCAAACCCGTGGGGGTTCTGTGACCTGAGCAGAGTGAAGAGCTGCCTGCCAAAGGCTGTTTCTCCAGTGCAGGATGGAATCCAGAAGGGGCATTGCAGTGCTGGTCCTTGGTGAGCGCGTTCCCTCCCAGGGTGCAGTTTCTGTTCGCACCCCTGTGCTCAGGTCTGTGAGTGTGCTTGTGCACAGGGACGGGGGCAGCAGGAGGTGCCTTCCAGATGGAGATCACTGCAGGCCACGGCACGGCCCAGAAAATCGCAACAAGCACCACTTACATAACAGCTCTCTGACCTAACATCATTTCACTGCTGCAGTGAGCTGGGGAGGAGGAGGGGGTGGAGTTTGTGTTTTGTCTGTGCATTTTTTCCCCATTTGGATGAAAGGACAACACTAGAGCAGTAAAAAAAAAAAAACAACAAAAAACCCATAGATAAATCCTGGAATGGTAACAATGTACAGATTTCAGTAGCCTTGTCTGCAGAATAAAAGTGCCTGCCCAGAGGGAACAGAAGGAATTTAAAAGGATCCCCGGTGTGTGCTGGACTAGGGTTAATGTTAATAATAAATCTAATGAGGATGTAATTGGAGTGTTTTCCCCAAATTGGTTTATTTTAAAAAGGAGATGCAGATAAACTCTTTACTGCTGTTTAGGACTTAGTGCCCAGGATCAACTTGGGCACAGGCTGATGCTGGAGGTGCCCAGCTCTCCCAACAGAATGAGGGTGGCAGTGGCAAGGAGGAGGAGGAAGTTTGGCTCTGATTTTACTGCTGAGAATGACAGTGTTTCCTATCAGATAACAAACCCACATTAGCTATACTTTGGTAAAATTCTTGTGGAGGTTAATCTGACTGGGAATGCAGAATTCTTTCCAGAACAGGTCAAACGTGTCTGCATTATTCGGAGTTGGTTATTGATGTCCCACCTTAACTATCTGCCAAAAGGAAAGTGAGAGTTGCTGTCTTAGCTATCCCTCTCAGAGAGAGCAGTGTCACCTGCACGTCCTGCTCTGATGGATGTGATGCTGGGGTGATTCTGTATTGGGCCATGTGATGGATGCCAGCTTGGATGCCAACTCTGCTGCTTGGGTGTCTGTGGGACGCCCAGATCTGACCCAGTGTGACACAAAATCACATCCTTGGAGCTCCTGCAAATCTTGCTGACAAATCCCCAGCAGAAACGTGTGTGTCTGGTTGTGCAGACACAGTGTGACACACTGTGACCCAGCAGACTTCTTATCATCTTTACATATAAATCTGTGTCACGCAGAGCAATCTGCAGGCAGCAGGGGATATGGTGCAAACACACGAGCAAAACAGAGCTCTAAAGCCTGACTTTGCCCTTCAGACACTGCCAGCAGTTCTAGCCTGGGTTGTTATTGTTAGATTGTGAGTTGTTATCTCTGCTAACCTTGGAAGTAATTCCAGCAGTGGGGAGAGCTGCTGAAAAGGACCCTGACAGAAAATATTTGCTTCCCACATGGATGTTGTAAATACACATGCACAGATAAAGTAACCTTATATGAAGGGTAAAAGTCTGGCTCATTGTAAGTCAGTGATAAAGACTCCAGGTTGGAATCTCACAAAATAAGTTTTAGAGCATTGCATAGAAATGATAATATAAAGAGAAAATAAATTTTAAAAAATACATGAAATTCTGGAGCAGTTGATGAAAAGTGTTGCAGACTAAGTGCTGTGACCTTGAGACACGAAATAGTTAAATATCCCATTTTCAGAAATACTCTTAGAGATCAGTCTTAGGCTGTAGGGATATAGGCCATGTCCTCTGTTCTAGAAGGCATGGCATAATTGTATATTGAATTTGGCAAACTGGGGAGGTGCAAAACCAAAGAGCTGGATTCATGTGGATGCAGGAATTGCTGCCCTGTCTCTGGCAGGGATGCAGAGGAAGCTGATGAGCCCATCCTGTTCCCCCCTATGGAGAGAAGGCAGCTGGGATCCTCCTTGGAAAGAGGTAAGAGCTGGTGTTACCCAGCTTTATTCATAGGCAGCATCTGAATGTCTGGAGAAAACTTTCATTCCGCAGGCAGAGCCTTGTGTGATCTAGAGGAAGATGTTTCCTTGGGTGCCCCCATCCAGCTGGGCTTAGCAAGACAGGACACAACCGACTGCTTTGTAAACATCACCTGCAGGGTGTTGAACTCCAGTTTAACTTTGGAGGGTTTTTTTTTGCTCTGCCGGCAAATGTACAAGCCCTTGGGGAGGACTTGCTTTAGCTTTCTGGTAGGTGATTAGCACTGAGGGCATTTCCCTGCGTGCCACTCACAGTGACAGTCCCACTGTCAGGAATGTTCATTATTGCTGTGGTGTGCCCTGTGCCAGCAAAACCTGGTGCTGTGTTAATCAGCCCTGAACATTACAGGGAAAGTATCCCCTGCCTCTTCCTGATCACTGCTCAGAGCTGCTCTGTAAGCATGCAAAGAGCAAATAATCTTAATTACAAAGTATTTAGAAAGCTAGTGGGATGAATTGGTATTTGTTGTTCTTTGAACTTTAGAATTATTCTGCTAATAAGTGTATTGAAGCCTTTTAAGGTTAGAGAAAGTTCAGACTGTGCAGATGCATCTGGAGCGCCAATACCCAGCCCACAGAGTGCCAGCACCCTCAGTGAGACTTTATGTTCTCTGCTGAATGCTTTCAGACCTGGGGAAGAGCACTGCAAAAGAAGCAGGTGGTGTTTATTGCATGAGGGCTCTATTTATATGAAAGCTTCCCATTACAGGGGAGGAAGGACTTTTGTCCTCTTCTGAATGTTAAAGCCAAAGGACATGTCAGCACTCTTTGATCTCCATGGTGCTGCTATATCAAGTTCTTCTTTGAATGGCTTTTCCTCTACTTATTTATGATTAATGTAATATAACCTTCATTAGTTTTACTGTTTGATGTTTGATTTGCATTTATCTTCCTTTTCATCCACCATGAATTTCTGCCAGGGGTTCCAGAATTACAATTTTGGTTAATCTAGGTTGGACTATATCTGGAGCTGGCAGTGCTGAGGTTGGACTTGATGATCTTAGAGAGCTCTTCCAACCTTAATGATTCTATGATTCTATGAAAATTAGGGCTGTAGAGACCATGATGATCATTTAGTTTTGCTTGCCATGGAGAGGAGGATAAGGTAAAGCTAGACTGCTCTTGATAGATGTTTTATTTAAGCTCACTATTAAAAACTGTGGACAGGGAGTGTCCTGGGTTACCCATTTGCTAGAGCACTCCCAGGCATGTGGGATGGATGTCGCAGACTTCCTGGAACCTTGAAGTATCCCTGGCTCTGCTTATGCCATGGTTAGACAGCTGGGGAGAAGAGGTGGGTTTTCTGGCTGTGGAGGGGAGGGGGCTGGCCTAGAATCCTCTGTGTATTTTCTTCTGCTATTTAAAACTGTCATGCAGAACAATCAACATTGTCTTTACTGCAGTGCTTGGAAAACTTGACTTTCATGTTCTTTCCCCTTCCAGCTTACCCCAAGCTCTTTCCTCTGGTTAAGATTCCAAGCAGTGCATGTTTTCTGCCACAGCCAAACCCGAGCTGTAGCACTCCAAGTGATGCCCTACCTCCACAAAGTAAACATGGAATAATTGCTTCCTATTTCATGTGTATGAATCTCCTTTTAACACAGTCTGCTATCAGATGTTTTACTCTGAGCTGCCAGAAACTCCAGATCTATTTTTCCCCACAGTGTTCTGTGAACACTTACTCATAATCTGGCACTTCCCATTTGCAATTTTTTTTTTTTTTTTTTTTTTTTTTTGAGGAGAGCTTTATTTTAGTAACATTAAAACATCTATAATGTAGGAAATAAAATGTAGTTTTCTCATTAGTATCTCAGTAAAAAGGGTAAGAAAGGAAAGTGATGAGGGTAGTTGACTAGAATCAAGGTGTTTCTCAGACAGAGCATATTTATTTTGGGAATCAGTGAGGGAATTCCTCAACAATGTGGAACTGCCAATCCATAAGCTTTGTTCCTCTGCTCCTGTACTACCACTGTGCCCACACAGCTCAGGCAGAGCCTTAAAAGAGCTGGGTTTTGTTCAGTGAAGTACCCTCACTCATACAGTCACAGGCTGGTTTGGGTTGGAGGGACCTTACAGCCCATCCAGTGCCACCCCTGCCATGGGCAGGGACAACTTCCACTATCCCAGGCTGCTCCAAGCCCTGTCCAGCCTGGCTTTGGACAGAAAACTCCCTTCACATTTTAATTTTATCATAGTTAACAGCACATCACTGACATTTCCATAACAGCAATGTCTGGACTTGTCACATAAAAACCCCAGTGGCTATGAGAAGATCCTGGATGCCTCCTTCCTTCAGGTACACTATGCATAAACACTGCTCATGCACTGAAACATTTCCTATCAATTATTAACCTTTCATGGCTCCTCCCTTTCTGCTCTTAGAGCAGAGTGTTTCTGAGCTTTGGAACCAAGAGCCTGGAATTTGTTTTTACAGTTGAGATTTGGAAAATGAAAGAGCCACACTCTCCTGCCCACTGTGAAGAAGTGAACAGAACAGAATAAACAGTTTTTCTGAGGTGGAAGCAGGTTTCATGTTCTGATCTGCACTCTGATATTGATTATGTCATTATATATAATAATCTATATTTCACATACATATAATAATAATTATAAATTTGTAACACATAATTATACACGGGTCAGCACACAACATCAACCTCTTGGCCTCAGTTAGCTGTAGTCCTGTCCAAAGCTGCTGGAATTCTAACTAATTTCTCACTGAAATCAATGGAAATGTTTTCATTGATTCAGATTGAACTGTTTCAAATGAAAGCATCATTCTGTCCATACTCATTTGCAGATGTTTATCCAGACATTTCCTTAACGTAGTTTTGTGGGGTCTTACATTTCCTATGTTTTGATTTTGGGTGTAAATGTTGTGTGCTTTGGTTTTGATTAAATTTTTGGTATGTGTCAGAATTGTGGAAGTTTCTTCCTAACCTCACTTTCCTAATGATAAACATTGGAAGGAGAACAAACCAGCCCTGTATCTTTAGAAATGTATGGCCTGCCTTGATAGCAGCCTATCGGAAAATGTCAAGAACATAAAAAATTACAGCTCTGCTCTCCTGCACGTCAAGCAGCTTACTGGGAAATAAAGAGCCAACAGGAATTTAAATACAATCCCTCACTGCAGCAGCTGAGACACAGAGTGTTGGGAGGGAGGGGAATCCATTCCGACTGGGGGAATCCTCCTTAATGAAAATTGCTGATTCACATGCAGTGAGCAGACAGCTGCCAGGGTTTCAGGCACTAAATCTGCCCAGCTGTTAATCACTCCCCAGCTGGCACTTGCCTGTGGATTCGCTGGAGCTGGCAAAACGCAGTGGATGCCTGGGCTGCAGAGACTCACTGCTGGCATTTCCCAGCACACCCACCGCTGCTGCTGCTTGGGCTGAATATTCAGCGCCCACATGAGTCTGCTGGGAGAAATCAGCACCAGCCAAAGAGCAGCAAAGACCAGCAGGGCCTGGGAGCACCTGAAAGTGCTGCAGTAACACCAGTGAAAACTCATTTCTGGATTATGGTCTTGTATTGGGTTTTTTTAAATAAACATGACTGCATCTAAACATCAGGGGCTGCAATCCAGAGACCAGTGGTGCTGTCCTGCCATCCCCATTTTAATATAGCCCTACAACATGCAAGAGCAAAAGAGACACTTCCCAAAAGACCAACCAGGACCTCGAGGCAAGGGTCAGATTTTTCATATGATGGACTCATACCAAAAATATCCAATCCCAAAGGCATCAGTGAGTGTAGGGTCATGGCAGTGACATCCAGGTCACAGGCAGGATTCTTTCAGATGAAATAGAATAACAAAGAAAGGTGGTTCTGCCTTCAGATGGGAGTTTTGGTAGAAGTTTTAATAAGACAAGTTTACCATGAGACACTCAAGCTCTTCTTTAGGCATTGAGTCTTAAGGAGCAAATTGAAGAAAAGATTCCTGTTACAAAGGAGAATATCCAGAGGAGGCTGAATGACAGGGAAACAGGGCATACAGCCTTTCTGACCTGCTCTGCAGTCCTGCTAACATCAGAAGGGCCAGGGACACTTGGAAATGATGGTACAAGCTATAAATATTCCACCTGCTTCCCCGAGCCTTCTAAAACTGCAATTCCTGTCTTGGGCTGCTCATCTGCTTTAGAAAATAGGAGTCAGTAGTAAACACCAGCCACTTGCCAAAAATCATCTTGACTGTGGGAGGAACAAATGAGACTTAGATTTTAGCAGCTATTGTCCCTGGGTTTTTGTGTCTGCCACTGTGACACTTGATTTGTAGTTTGGAAACTTTGCTGTGGTGACAAAAGTCTGCCCGTAATGAGGAGGAGTTCGGCATTTTTCATCTTTTATTCTCTGCTGAGAGCTGGCAGCTGGTCATGCTGCTCCCTTGCTGTGCAGAGCCAAGGCAGAGCTGAAACGGTGCCAGTTCCTGGCGTTGTTTTGCGGTGCCTTTTTTGCCTGCAGGTACTGTGCTGAGCTCATTTTAAGCTATCTTTTGTACTATATTAAAAATACGCTGTAGTTGTGGAGATTCTTCCAAACGTCATCTTCTGCGTGCCACATTTCAATATAGTTGTGTTTTATGTAGAAAAGATCCAAAGCCAACTAAGAAACAAACTGGGAAGTTGCTCCCAAATCCTCAATCCCATGAGCACTCAATGTGGAACCTGCTCTTCTCCCTTCCCTGGGATCTTCAGTGGGGCTGAGGTTTCTGTTTGTCCTGAAGGAGAACAAACACATGTTCATGTAGGATGTGCCTGTGCCCCGTGAAAAAGTGAATTTGTATTTAAAATGTACCACCTTTGTGCTGCTTGCCTTGCCTCAGAGGGAGGTTTTCAGCCATGGAGTGAGGCAGTACCTTCCAATTATTGTGGCCCAAGTAGAAAACTCTCAGTTTTGAAAGGTCTGCCCATGGATTTTTATTTTGCTTCTCTGAAAATAACAGTGCTATGCTTTCAAACAGCTGCATGGGTGATAGCAGATCAGAAGGCTGAGAGGGGTCCTCAGGCCGGGCTGTCCCTGGCTGCAGGGAGGGCTCAGGGCCGGGCCCGGGCTCTGCTCCGGGGCCCAGCAGCGGCCCCAGAGCCACGGGCAGGGCCTGAGCCCAGCAATTCCTGCACAGGAGGCAGAACTCTGCCCTGGGCAGTGCCCAGCCCTGAGCAGAGACCAGAGAGGGGCTGGAGTCTCCTCCCTGGGGCTGTTCCAGAGCTGTGTCACACACTCCTGTGCCCTGTGCTCTGGGATGGCCCTGCTGGAGCACAGAGGTGGCACCAGATGCCCATTGTGCTCCCTTCCAGCCTGACCCAGTCTGTGATTCTGTGATTTGAAGTAAATACTGAAGTGTTATAGAAAAAAATACACATCCTATAGACACAATATGTATTGACCTTTGTGGAGGTTGTGACAGGGCAGAAAAAGACTTAGTATTTTGAGGGTAAAACTGCAGGAATAGTTTGTCAGAGCTTTCTTGGTGATAGAATCACAGACTGGTTCGGGTTGGGAGAGACCTTAACAATCACCTAGTTCCAATCCTCCTGCCATGGCCAGGGATAATTGCTTCTCCAGCCGCTGCTGCCTTGAGAATTTTTCAGAAGTGTTCATACTTTAGATAGAGAACATTCTATCAAGAGATTGGAGAAGTAGAAGGTATGAAACAGGGATTTCAAACAACGTCACCGTCTCTTCCCAGTCTGGTTTTTGCAGAGGTCACAATGCCTGTAACCCGTGTGCCTTGCACTGCTGTCATTGCTTGCTTTGATAGGGTGGTGTCAGGAGAGGATTGGTTTAAAAAAAAATGCTGTGAATAACAACTGGAGCTAAAAATGGATCCAGGCACTGTGACAGGAGTGTTGCACTGTCAGAGTCCTCTTTGGCTCCACAAACCAAAATGCTGGCAGGTCTGGTCCTGCTGCAGGGACAGCTGTGCCTCAGTCAATAGTGAGAGAAAGGCAAACAGAACATGGCAATGATGGCAAATCCTGCCTGTCACCAGGACGTAACGTCAGAATTTTAAGTGTCCATCAGGTTTCATAGACCTTCCCCTCAAAGAGAAAGAGGCCTGGTTATAACCCAAGAGGCAGCAGACAGACAGGGAAGGGATAGGAGAATTCCCTCTGGAGGGGCCTCAGCAGGGTCTCTTGTCTGGTGTTCCAGGGAGGTTCTGCTGTCCCTGACAAGACACCCTGACAGGGCTGAGTGAACAGCTGCTGAACACAAAGCAATGCTCAGTTTTACAGTCAGTAGGCATTAGAGTTGTGCAGTACTGTCAGATCAGGATATTTCTGGGGCTGCAGTGGAGGCAGAATTTTGAGCAAATGTTACTGTCAAAAGTTTGCGTGAGACAAAGTTTGAGGATATATTATTGGAAAGATGCATTTAAATTAAGCCTCAATTCTCCTTTTTTGGTCTAGACCAAAGGCTTTTTGGTCTAGGACCAGAGTTAATTCCCGAAGCTGTGATCCCCTTGGACCTTTCCAGGGATGGGAAAAAGAGGAACTTTAACAAGAAGTTAGGGAGAGGCACCTGGATGTGCAGGAGCTGTGTAATTGCAGTCAGGCATGTGGAGCCCAAGGAAGGGAAAGGTATATAAAGCGAATACATGCAGACACTCTGTTGTCCTTTGTTTTGACTCATTATGGGAAAAGAAAAATGGCAGGATGGAAATTAGAGGACTAAAAAAATCTTTATTTTAATCTGAGTATAGGAATCTGTGTTCAGGATGTATAAGCATAAATCCATTTAGTGCCAGTGATTATATAGGAAATGGAGAATCCCTTAACTATTTTAAAGTTCAGGATGTTGTTAAAGAGAGGAAAAGGAAAGTTCTCTCCTCTCTTTGGAGATTTTATTTTATGAGGTGGGAGGACAACAGCGTAAATACAGATTTGATTGGAGACAGACCCTTTAGTCAGATGCTTTATGTTAAACTGAATTGCATTTAGTAACTTCAAGTATATAAAGGAATATAAAATTTAATGAAACATTAATATAACAAGCTTTTGCCACTAGAGGCTTTGCACCATAAAAAGTGCAAAGGTTAATGGCATGAGAAACAAAGGGCTTCACATCCTGATTAAACCAAACCCTCTCCAGTCTGTTTCCTGTTCTCCATGGGGCACCATCGCTTGTGCTGGGACTTGCCAAGGTTACGGCCTTTGTTCTTTATTACCCTTTGTGATAAAAATACCCCACTGTTCTTGTGGATGCCAAGCTCCCGGTGAAGGCTCTGGGGCTGTTGGGCACACAAGGAATGGAGAATTCAGGTTCTGGCCTTACTGCAGAGAGTGCCACTGGTATTTCTACCAGAGCAGTGGTCTGATGTGCTGCAGGGTGGGTCACACGTGCTAATGGTGTCACCCCTTATCAGAGGGTTTGGAAAGAGAGGTGTATTCAATCATTTCACATCTCAAAACATGAGGCCTTGCTCTGCCCTTCCCAGTTCCAGCGTGAGTGGGAGGATTTTCTTGCTCTGATCCAGTTTGATGACAAACTGTGACCAGTATAAAATAACAGCAGGTTCTGCACCACACTCTCCCCAGTCCATTGCTGTACATTGATTCATCTCCTTCTTCCACTGTTGCTTTTTTTCACGTCCTAATGTAGTTGTTTGCTCTATTACATTGCAATTTAAATCCAAAATATCTGAAGCAAACTATAGTGGACTCCTAACACAAATGGTCAGGAATCACGAATAAAAAAATAATACAATTGGTAACAGTAAACTGAGCACTCTGGGTGATTTGTTTTAAAAATCAGGTTCTACTTGACTGCCAAAGCAGGGAGATTAACCTACGTGGCACAACAAGGGTTTAGTTGACTATATGAATTTCTTTGGCATTTCTACATGAATAACATTAGTCACTGGTGGTAAAAATATATTCTGAGCCAACTTCTTTTTTGTTTTCTCCTATAATTCATTAAAAAATGCCATAAATCAGTGTGAAAAATCTGAAGGCATCTGATTTATGTTTAAAGAATGAAAAGTTTCCAAAGTCTATTCAGAAAGTGGTTGAAACTAAGGGTACTTGTGTAAAGTAATAGTTAGCTTTTGTCAAGCTCTTTCTGTCAAAAGATTTACAATTTCCCAGAAGACATGGAATCAGGGAAATTAAGTGTCCCAGATGTCTCAGTCATTGAGTGACAAAATCAAAGCCTCTCTTATCATGTAATACCTGAGAGTAGGGCTGCAGATGATTATAAATATATTGATAAGTTGTCAAAATTATCTTTTAACTACTACACTTGACTATTCAAGCAAATTCTATTAATTCTCTATAAACCAGTAATTAAATTGATTCTTCTTTACCACTTCTTTAAGATATTCCAGGTCTTTAAAGCACCCTTGGCTTCCTGATGTGCCTGTTGATAACCCTGTGATCTGCCCAGCAGAACTCTGAATGCTGATAAGTGTTCATATTTTGGGAGATAGCTCCAGACACAGGGGTGTGGCTGTGCATTGAAAGCCTCTCTAGATGAGTTTGTGTTGCAGTGAGGAATGAACACGTTCTCAGTGTTCCTCTGCATGAGAACAATCAGTTGTCAGTTTTTCATGATCTTTTGTGTGAAGCACACAGAGACAGGTACAAAACACAGCATTTTGAGTGCTTCCATGAGGTGACAATGAGGGTAAGAGAAAGAGGAGTTACTGGTGCAAAGCATCCTCAGTGTGTGCAGCTACTTGGCCCAAAAGGAGGGATTTGAGATCACTTCCTGCCCCCTTCCCCTCTGAGGTTTGCATACTCTTAAACTGTGGGGTTCTGATGCTTCAGTAATGTTCTCTGTCAGATTTCTTTCTAGAGGGCATCACTCTGCCTCTTCAGTTTTCTCTGAGCTTATTGGAGCTCTCCATGACAGAAACTCTTCCTTTTGTACTGCCTGGACACCATGGCATCTGCTGTGCTAGGAAAATTCCCCAGGCATGTGGCTCTGTGGATAGGGGAAAATAACTGCAGTAAAGCTGTCTGGATTGAACAAAGATCCAGTCACTGCCCACTTGCTGGTACCTTCGCTGATATCTGGGATGAGGGCTGTGGACTCCTGGCCAGCCCACAGGGGATGCCAGGCCGGAGGCAGCACTCCTCAAAGGCAGGACACACAGCTGGGAAGGTGTCTGTGAAATGCTGCTCATAATTCAAACAGACCTTTGGAAGCTTCTTTCCAGGCTTCCAGAGGAGGAAGGAGATCCACCAGGGGCACAGGTGGAACAGATGCGGGGTGCAGGTACAAACTGACCAGCTCCTGAAAGCTCCACCAGCACAAATCAGTTCCCACCTGATCTTGGCATCCCTTCACGTTCTTTGCACTGCTCTGTTCCTTCACAAAAATATTATTACATTGAAGGCAGGGCAAGGCAGGGGACAGAAGTACCTTGGCTCCAGTACAGAGAAGACAGATTTGCTCTACAAGGTTTGTCACCTGGAAAAAATTGTGGTTTCCTTTGATAACAAATAACACATGGAGCAACACGAAATCTGCCAAGCGTGGCAGAGGCTGTAAGTCACCACTAACAGGGGCACTTTATCAGTGACAAGGCACGAAGAGAAGGAAATGCAACCACTGTGGCCTCATTGCATGTGAACTCAAAGCCTGAGAGACATCTAGAACCCACACAATTCACAAAGATTGAAAGCAATGTGTTAAACCCAGCAACAACAGAAGTGATTAACTCCATGTTTATTCTAATGCAGGACACTGAGAGCCCGAACCAGAATGGACCAGGTGCAAACCACTCAGGTCTCACTGCCCTGGTTTGGAGAAATACTTCACAGTGTTCATCAACCCATCATTTTATGCCATCAGAGCTGGGCTTTCTTTGCAGAGAATGAGGAGTGTTGGACAGCAGATAAAGTGTTAGTGAGAAGGAGCCTTATGAAATGGAAGAGCAAAAGGCAATCTAGCACTGGCAAATTGGGAATTTCTTGACTCTGCCTCACAGCCAGAAGAGTTGAGTGATTACTGGGGCTTAGAACAGCATTGAGATCAGAATGGAGTTGCTGTATTAGACCCATTTAGAGAGAGTCACTAGACAGTTCTTTAAGTTGGAAAGAACTGGAAATTCATAATTACTTTGGCTTTATCCAGAAGTGTAATGTATTTAATTCTTTCCCAATGCTGGACCAGACGGTCAGTAATTACACTAATAGTGTTATCTCCCTTATTAAAGAATGTCTTATCTAAGTAATATTGCCAATTCATATGCATCTGGTGTAATTTGAGCTTTCAGGACTTTTTATGGTCATATATATGGCTTTGTCTTTCTTTTGATTCTTCCTGACTCTTTAGACATTATGTCTTTCTTGGCTGACAAAATGCCATTTTTATTCTAGGTTTAAACTGGTTTTTAGCAGCAAGGGTAAGTTATAATTCTAAGCAAGAGTGTGAGTCTGACCCAAGAGTTCTGGCCCTCCCCTGATCTCTGCTGGCAAGGGTGAGGCTGCTCCAGTTGTGAAATACCCTCGTGCACCACATGGTGCTCCCAATATCCCGCTTCAGGCATGCAGGCAAACAGTGGTTTTCATATAAGCTGTTCCAAGTTTGCCTCGAATCTTCATGTTTCTTAGATTATTTTTTAAATAAAGGAACTGTTGTGACAGCTTGTACTAAGCTATTTACAAAAAGCTATTTCTCTTTCACTTGAGTTTGCACTTGAATTTTCTTGTTGTGCTGATTTGTGACACGTTTGGGCTTAACGATGATACTTACCATGAACTTGTCACCTTTTATCCAAGTTTTTCCTTTGTAGCTATCCAAGCTTTTTGAGTGCTTTTGCTGAACTGTAAGATTGAAATTTAAATTACTTCATTGCCTTTTATAACCCTTGTAAGTATTAATTATATTTCTTAATTATCTTTTTCAGCATTTAGGCATTTCACAGATTGGGAAATAGATTTTTCAAAAATAAAGTCATGATTATACAACACAGCTTGTTGTTTCTTTCTCCATAGGAATTTAATTTTTATTGAAGTCATGAAACCCATTAATTTTTGATTGAAAAAGCTACACTTGGACCTTTCAGAAGTGCAATCCCCTGTCTCCTGGGAATTACAGATCACTCCTCTCATTTGCCTGTTCTCCCACGGGCACTGGCCACCCTTCGGGTACCAGGGGACACTGGCACACCCTAATCCCAACGCCTCTTAAGTTATTACTGTAAACAATGGTTGTATCCATTAAAAATTCCTCTTAATCTGCCTGATTCTCTACAGGAGTGAAGCTGTGTAGTCAAAATGCTTTAACACATCCCCATTCCCATGGCAGCCTGCTTGCTCTGGCTTGATTATTATTTACATGCAGCTTTTAGAGAAATGTGTTACTCCAGTGAGTATCTCCAGTTCTCAAGTGAGATCTCTTTTACTGTGAGAATTTAGATAAACATTCACTGTGTAATGAAATACCCACAATTTTCACTGGAGCAAAAGGACTACATTTAGTCATAATTATGCTGTACTTTGGGCCATGTGCAAGATCCTGATTCAATTCAGAGTGTGAATTAAAGTGGAATCTTTCTGCTTTAAAAAGAATTGACCCAAATTCCAGATCATTCTTTGGGAATGCCTCCATTCCCTCCCACCCCATTCACCATGAAAATTATTAAAGTCAGAACTTCATCCTGCTGGAGGGAAGAAGAAGGGAAATGTTTAGGATCAGAGGAAAGGTAATGGATTTGGAGCCAGAGTAGGGGCACATTTCTCATCAGCTCAACAGAAAATTCTGATAGAAATTGCTGAAGTAAAAAGTGTAAGGGACTTTTGGGGCAAGCCAAGACCAGCAATCAGAGAAAGGGCAGCAAGTGCAGCACCACAGGTCTGAAGAGTTTCCAGAATTTCTAATCCCGTCTTTGTCCAAATAGTTTTGATGAAAAACTTCCCTGTGGAGGCCCCAGGGACAGCTCTCCAGGAGCATCATCCTTGTGCAGCAGGGAGCAGGGCCCAGCCTGGCATTGCCACAGCCGTGGGGACATGGTGGAGAGCTGCCCCTGCCTGGGGAGCTCTGCTTAGCTCCAGCTTCCATGGCTCCAGTGCCCCGCTCCAGAAGGGAAATAACATTTGCTTCATTTACTCATCACTCAGGAAGCCGTGGGGACTTGACCCGAGGCACCCTGAGACTCAGAACATCCTTCCTCTGCAGATACTGTGGTTCAAACGTGCTGCCAGAGACAGGGAAGAAAGCAAAATTCCATCTTCTTCTTTAACAAACAGGAAAAATGGGCTTCCCTGTGCTGCACCAAATGTTTCTTGTCCTGAGGGGAGGAATCAGCTTTTCTGTGTCTGTTTGACTTTGTCTCTTCATACACCTGGAAATCCTGGGAAGGCTGACTTACACCTACAGAGAAAGGACTAATAAAAATGTGGGTTTACTTTTAAGAGATAGCAGTAGTTTCACTTTTCCTGGGGTGCTGATAGCCTGTCAGTGGAAAATGTAGGCTTGGACAGTCTGGGTATGATTTATCTTCCTATGAAACCTGGCATGAATTTCCCAAACATTTCTAGTTCATGATAACACATCTTTTATTTCACTTCCTTCCATTGTTAGACAGAAAACATCACCTGATGAGTGGCCACAAAACACAGCATGAAAAGTTCTCCAACCCAACTTTTGCTATGCACAAGTGAAAACAAAAAAAGTTTTATGAGTTGGCCCATGTTGGAAATACTCATTTTACATGTGTTCATCAAATAAATGGCACTGAAGCCACCAACTTCAGCCATGAAATGTACCCTTCTTAGTGCTCTTTAGGATCAGCAGTCACCAAGTGTTCTTTCAGCTCTGACAGCTAAAAAGTTTTAAATGAGAGAATAATAAACATTGAAGAATTTATTATTCTGTTTTAATTAATTGATAACTACCGTATTAAAAAGAATTCAAAAAAATCCAGCAACCAAGTCTCTGAATTCCCAGCATTTTAATTGCTCCAGAGATGATTATGATGACCCAGAAACTTTAAACTTTTGAGGTCAGAGCAGTAGGGTATTCTTAAAAAGCAGTTCCCATCTGCTGTGTTGTGGTAGTTTCTGCAGACTGCATAAAAAGTCCTCAAACACCAACTAACTAACTAACAAAAGAGTATAAATGAAAATGTAGAAATGAAAAGAAATTCAGTGATGCCTGATCCATCCCAAGCTCTTGGTGTAACAAAACTTTTCCCACATTTGCAGAGCTCAAACCTCTTTTTATTTATCTTACTTTCCTTCAGCCAAGCATAAAAGCTGGGATGACACAAGAAAATAAAGTGTACAGGTGATGTGGAAGGCAGGCATTCCCTGAGCTAACAGTGTGGAGATTCTGACTGAGGTGGGCTGCAGCACCAGGCTAAGTCCCTGTCTTAGCAAAGGGAGTTGGTTTTGGCAGCAGCTCTTTGAGCAGGTCGATGATGATATTCTGCTCTTGAATAGGAAAAACATACAGAACCAGCAGGTCAAATTAGCCTGTTTCTGTTATAAAGTTATTGAAGGAAAGTTATGGAAATATTCCTGTTACAGCATTTCCAGTGGCCACCTCTGCAGGCAGGGAGCAAAGCTGGTTCAGAGTGCATGGAAAGAGGAGCTGAGAAAGCCAGAGCAGCCCCAGTGCCTGAGTGGGATCCATTAGCAGCAACACTGAGCCCTGTCTCAGGCAAAGCTCTCCCTGCAGCCACAGGCATTGGAACTTGGGGAAAATGGGTAATTGTAATGCCAGGCCCAATAGTGCTTGTTATATTATCTACTACATTAAATCCCTGACAAATATTTAATGGGATTAAATCTGTCTTCTGCTCTAGATTTATATAGCACTGCCAGGGCATAAACTTCATTAAAGCTCCGTGTAACAGATACTTGAATCCTAACTAGAAAGTCTCATTTTCTAACACCACATCAGTTTTACCTTCTCTATTTTATCCCTGTTCAGTCATCACTTTCCATTAACTTAGATTTTTATTCACTTCCCTTAGCTTTAGCTACTTCTCAGGTACTTATTTCAGCAGCTCTGTACTCAGGTTCCAATCCCATGCTTTCTGTACAGGACTCACTCTGTGCCTAGCAAGGAGTTGTATTTCCTCAGTACCTGTTAAAATCAACGAGACCTGACAGATTCAGTGCAAAAGGGAAGGAACTGTGTTTCTTACAGGATTATATTCTTAGAACACAGAACCCTCTCTGTGTATGAGTTTATGGGTAAGTGCAGACAGATTTTCCTGTACAGATCAGAAATAAGAGGAAAACTTACCTCCATTTACTTTCTGCTTTAGTCAGTAACATCCAGTCATGAAAAGACACATATTTCTCTTCTCTCTGTTTTGTTCTACTGAATTAATACATGCACTTATTACGAGATTCTTGCCTAATTGCAGACAGATGAGGTGTCTTCCCTCCCTTGGGCCACGCTGGAACCCAACATCCTCTGCAGGTACAGAGTGATTGTGAGTCCTTTTGCAAACAGCTGTTCCCTTCTCTGCCTCGAGCCAAAAAGGAACCACTGAGCTTGTGTTCAGGAGCTGGATGTAAATATTCAACAGATGCTGCAGCACTCCAGAGCCAAACTCACAGTTGTGCACTACTGGAACAAACATGCCTGGTAAAATCAATGCATAATTAATTGATTTGCTCACTCAAAACTTCAGTGCTGATTGGAACAGCCCCCAGTTATGTAGATTTTTTGCTACCAGCTGTGGCTTAAATGAAATTAGTTTGGCCCATGTGAATATATATTATTTACAGTCAGGTCAGGTGCTGTGCTGTGGATTCATCTCCTGCAAACGACCCATTGTCTCTGCAATGTTTGCACTCTGAACTGAAGGACATGGTAAGTTTTTCCTTCTTATAGTAAATTTTTCTTTCTTTCACCCAACCCTCTCACAGCTCCTTTTATCTTCCAATTTCATCCTTACCTTTAGATAAATTTTTGCTGTTGCTCTTTCAGTGGCTGGAGCTTAACTGGAGATGTAGAAGCACAGTAGAAACTCTGTGATGACCCTGAGATACGGCCATATAGGAACTGCTCTGTACCCACTACATAATCACTATAACCACATATATCAACAGATGGCAATAGAAATATGACATTGCCATCTTTTTCCATGGTTCACAGCTTTATTTTTTTTTAATTCAAGTGCAGAGCATAAGCTTCAAACACACCAGGCTTCACAACATTTGTACTAATGCTGCCAAGCCACCCTCTAAAATATTTTATGAACCATGGGAATATTTTAATCTGTTGGCATTCCCTTAATTAAGACAGTTTTACTGCTGCCTGAAACAGAGGTGTTACATTAGCTGAGTATCTCTACACTGTGTAAATTATGGCATCTGTCTTCTAAATAGAAGTTTGCATTATGCATTGAGGAATGAACTGGTGTGCATTTAATTTAAATGGATGATCAGAGTTTTTTGAAAATTAGTATCTACCTTTCTAGGAGATTTCCATTATGTTAAATTACGTTTTAAAAAGCACATTACCCAAGTAATGTTAGTGCATATCGATTCATAACATTAGCATTTCCTGCCACAATGGAGCCCTTGAAAACATCCACTGAAAAAACATGGATTGTTTAAGATTTACTGCTTTGTTGAAATTCTAAGAAATGCTGCTCAGGTGGAAGTATTTTTTACCTTACTGTGTCAAACTGCACAATACAACAAATTCATTTGCTGTGATTGCATACACCAGTGGTGAGTTAGGTCAAATTATTCATACATATCATACATACAGAATCTAATGACTTTCAGAATCTTGCATTTTCCCCTAATAACACACATAAATATTACATATTCCCACCCTAAGACATTTACTGCTTACAGCAGGTAGAGGAACTATTCTGCAGAAAGCCAAGGTTTTGCACTTTTAAAAAGGTGTAAGAGGTCTTACATAGATGATTTTTAAAATAAGAATTAAGAGGTGATTTCCAATCCCTTGGAATTGCTATGGATAGAGCAGTGCATCCCGACAGCAGATATTGGAGTGGAGGAAGGGCCAGCTTTGGAACTATTTATAGCAGAACTGGGGTCTCTTAGCTGAAAGGCAGCTTATAAAGCCCAATAATTTACTGTTTTGGCCCTGACAGAAGTGTGTGTGTGTCCTGAAGCAGCTCCTGCATGACGTGATCTGCGGCTCTGCCCAGGACCAGCAGCTCCGGGGCCGAAGGGACGCGGCCCAAACGTCGCCTTGAAAACCAGCGGTTTCACCACGGAGAGGGTCAGCGCTGTTCTGTGAGGGCTTGGAGATTTTCAGATGCTGAGCACAAGCAGAGGCAGCAGAAGGGGAAGTCCTGAGCCTTTAATTGGTGCTCGGGAGGTACCAAACAGCTGGGGCTGTTAAACGCTGCATCAACAGTTCTGCTCCTGCTCCAAGGGCTCCTGGGGAACCCCTTCAGAGGGAACCCATGTGTCCCCCCCAACAGCACAGGAGAGCTGGGAAACAGCTGCACACGTGGGCTCCTCACTCAGGGCTGGAAGGAGAAGGCTGCTGGCTCCCTGCTCTCAGGCATCAGGAACGGCAGATGAAGGTGGTGCAGCCACGGAATTCTCTCTCCAGAGGAATAGTTTACTGTCTCCGTGATCTCATAGGGTTGCAGGCCTGAAGCTCCTGATTCTCACCTAGGGAAATCCTTCAAAACTTTCAAGTTTCTCGAGAAAGCCTCAGTGGCACATGCTGGAATTTCCTTGTGTTGTCGTTACACCTTGTTCTTACACCTCGTTCTTTTCTCTGGCATGGGGATTTCACCCCTTCCTTCCCTACCCCTCAATATTAGTGCTGGTGCTCACTGTCCATAGGTATTCTCATCAGTGCTGTGCAAATCCTCTATTTCCTGTTCCCTGCAGCATTAAGACTTTCTCAGCTCAGAAAATCAGCACAAGATTGCACACAAATTATGGCTTTGCCTCATTATGGGAACGGACCAAACCCATCATATGGTTGTGGTCAGTGATCCTTGTGGGTCCCTTCCAACTCAGGATGTTCTATGTTTCTATGCTTCTGTGGTTATTAGTAAACTAGAAAACCAAAATGTTGAAGGAATGGAAGAACTAGAAGAATTAAATGTTCCTTCCAAGTTTTTAATTTTTTTTTTGTTTTATTCTGAATTTAATTTCATCATCTAAACGTGGGTTAATTTTGTAAAGTATTTTGCTAAATGCTGCTGATGTTGGTTTTTTTTATTGGTCTCCTCCATGGAAAACATATTTGTTACTCTGACATTTTTGCAGCTCTGCCACGAAAAGCTCTGTCAGCTTCCTGTTCCACGATGCTGTTTTCCTCTCCCAGACTTGTCTGCTCAGGCCCACATCACAGAAATACAGATAGTGCTGGGAGTAGTGGCTGTTTCCTCATTCTACCAAAGTAACGAGTGTGCCAGTGCTTTTCCACCTTTCTAATGCTTCTCGTCCAAATCCTTGCCACTTCTCTGTGGAATCATTTTGTTCGGGGGCCATCCTGGAGGGGCTCCATGTGTGGATCCCAGGTTGTTGTAACAATCCTGCTTCCACACCTTTCTCCTCAGCCTCCAGCCCACATGGGATCACACCTGGGAAAGTGCATGGCTACAGGAATGGCATCAGGCTGGATATTAGGGAAAAATTTATTTACTGAAAGAGTGGTTAAACATTGGCACAGGCTGTGGTGGAGTCACAAACGAGTGGATGTGGCACTTTGTCATGAATGGATTTTGATATAAGTTCATCTCCTGTCTTTGCCCAGGCCTATGGCAGCAGGCAGGAGGTGTATTGAAGTGACCAGCACCTCAAAAATCCACTCTGTCCACAAGTTCTTTAATGATAGCTGATTTAGTCTATTATGAAATCAATTATTTATTAATAGACGGGAAAACTAACAGACAAGACTTAAAACAAATTATCACTACACAGGGATAAACAAAAGAAATACTACTAGTAGATTGACATACAGTGCACGATACTGGTACCTTTTNAAATCGTAACTCTTAAAGTCAGAAGTATCTCTTATCTCTCCCCCATCGGCTCGCCAGACTAAGCTGTTGATTGTAAATCACCTCCTGGCGCCAGAGATAACTGCTGGTGGGCTCCCCCACCCCTGGTTATCTCTTTATGCACCAGCTGTGACACACAGAGCCGGGGGTGCAGGGGGTAGTTGCCCTGCCACACACTTCCTGGTATGATTTAGTGGCCATGGAGATAGTCAGTCAAAGGTTGGACTTGATGATCTTGGAGGTCCTTTCCAACCTTACTGGCTCTGTGATTCCATGATTGGGATTTGAGTGGGGGAAGCTGTAGCCAGGCACCAAGAGTGCCAAGGCTTCGTGGGTGCAGCAGTTGGACTGGGATGGATTCCAGTGCCTCCAGTAGGATTGGGGTGGATTCCAGTGCCACGTGTCACCTCCCAGCTCCCTCCCTGCCCCAGGCGTGTTTCCAGCAGCCGGATGTTGGCCTTGGAGCAGCCTGGCTGCCCCCGAGGGTGTGCCCTGTTTGACTTCAGTCCGGGTGCCCAGGGATGGGACAGAGAGGGCTCAAGGATGTTTTCTGTCCCAGGTACCCCACAAGAAGCCCCTCCCCGAGCCCAGCCCCACAGTGAGGTTGTTGACTCATGTTCTTCACACTCGACAGTACCTGTTGGCACTTACGTCTGTGAATGATTCAATGCAATGTGCTCTCCTCCCTCTCACTTCTCCCTGCATTGAAATTGGACATTCTGCATGTGGAAATTACAGGTTCCTGCGCTCTGGGGGTGATTCACAGAACAACACAACAGGCACTTGTTCAGGCATCGAGGGATGACTTCATCCCTTGCTGTTGTTTCAGCAACTGAAAGAGGCTTTATCTAGGATGGGTTTCTGAGCCTTTTCATAGATTATTTTTTATCCTTTACATCACACTTGTCCATGATCATCCTTTTTTGGTTGTTTTGAATCCATAAGAGCATGAGACTAAGAAATAGTTTGCACCTTCAATTTGCCACCGAATGCTGGAGGTCACTTCCATTTCCTTTGGTGTTCTTGGGCCAGACAAAAGTGTTCTGAACCACTTTTGCTTTGTACCACGGTGTGGAAAGTTGGGAGTTAAAATCACCTAGGACTGGGGTCAGGCACACAGCTGACAGATGGGGACTCGTTGTCTTGAGCAGAATCCCAGGATGGGCACGGCTGGAAGGGGTCCCCTGGTCCCCCCAGTGACAAATTGGGGTGGGGTGAGTCTCTGTTGTGGCACAGAAGCTGCACGTGTTGAGTCAGCACTGGGATCTCGGGTGGCTTCAGAGGACCAAGCCCGTGCTGTCACCCCTGCGCAGTGCAGGGACAGGCACAGGGCAGGTGACACAGCTCGGTGTCTCCCTGAGAAAAAGCTGCTTGCTGAAATATGCTGAACGGGAGCTCTGCAAACCAAAATGTTTCCAGCTAGAATAGGACGTTTGCAATTCAAAATGAGGTTACCTTCTTAATGGGGCGGTAATTAGTGACCCGAAGTGCTTTGCTGGGATGATTTTAGGGGTGTTTGTGTATCAACGGAGCTTTTCACAGGCACTGAGGCAGCTCCTTTGGAGAGCTGTAACCCAAACACTGCTCCTTAGTCAGCAACTCTGCCTCAAGAACTGACATCCAGAGACAAGGGGAGAAAGCAAATCCACCTTATTATTCAGTGCTCTGCTCCTGGAAGGATTTCGTAACAGATGAAAGGCTGCCACACAGCATCTGTCTGCCCCAGCCTGAGCAGCTCCTCGCGTGCTAAGAAAAGAACGTGGAACTTGTGTCTGAGATCCATCTGAGAGATACTGCCCCAAATTTACATCGCTGCAGGAAACTCGGTTGCCAGATCTGCATAGACACAGGCCAAAATACCCTAGGAAAACATTCCTGGGGAAAAGAGTCTTAAATTTACCTTGAGAGGCTGAATCTCAGATAGTTCTCTGAAAGGATTTTTCACCTTTTCATAAATGTAATAGTAGTGATGGTTCAAGCATGAAATTTATTAAAGTCTTGTCTCCAAAAGCTGAAGGTTTGGGGTATCTGTAATAAGTTGTGGGTACCAAATGAGCCTCTGTACAGCACAGACCAGTGCAATGCAGTCTTGGGTGTTTTCCCTTTAGTGAGGAAAAGATGTTCCTCCCTACAAGAAGGCATTAAGGAGTCCATCAGCAAAAATCCCTGAATGGGGACAGCTCAGGGACAGGGACAGGGACAGGAAGGGAAACAATTTTAATTTTTAATGTAAAATAGAAAATGATTACATCCTAATATCTGTACTGACATTTATCTTGGCACAGCAGCCATGGAAGTTATATTTTCCCTCCAAATTTGTGGGAATTTTTCCAACCTAGAGTGTGTTAAAACACATCTGTCCTTAAGAGAAGTGCAGGGTTAGATCCCTTTGCATTCTGCTGGAAATTTACCCCTGGATCGTTCCCTAACACGTTTTGTGCAGCTCCAATGTGCTGCTGCCACCAGATGGCCCCTGTGGTGGCTTCTGTTGGGAAAATCAGCGCAGGAGCTCTCCAAGGCAAAGCATTAAAATCAATTTAAAGGCAGAACACTGTTTACAAACAAGAATTTTGCATAACAAGGGCCTGCTTTCTTTGCCAGTTGGATTCTGTGGGAGCTGATATGCAGTGTTTCACCAAGCAGCACATTCCCTGTCATCAGCTGAGAAGGATGCTGTGGATGTGCAGACCTTGTCAAGAATTCTTCCTAATTTTGCACCAAACAGAGCAAGATGAAGAGCAGAGTTCTGAATTACAGTTTTGCTGACCTTGAGTTCACAAGATTCTGTAACTGTTCTGAAGTGCAATCTTGATGAATAATGTCATCAGCACCTTTCTGATGCAAAATAAAAAGGAAAATTAAAAATAAGAAAAGGGGAAGAGGAAAGGGGAGAAGGAAAAGAAAAATGAAGGGAAGAGGGAACGGCGAGAGGGGAGAAAAGGAAGGAAAAAGAAAAAAAATAAAGGAGAAAAAAAAATCTTTTGTCAGGTTACAGCTGTGGTTGCAGCAAGCAGAGCAAGGGCTTTGTCTGCTTCACTTCTGAGTTTGAATATGACAGAGACACATCCCTTTTTGTCAGGAGCTCTCTGAAATGCCAACGAACACCCGGGCAAAGGCCTGTGTGATTTCCTGAGCTCTGCTTTTGCTGTGGAGCCTGTTTGTTTTGGGTAAACGCTCCACGCTTGCCTTTGTAGCAAGTGTGGCAAAAGCAGTGGCAGAAATTCTGGGAGTTTAAAGGGGAAAAAACCAACAGACAATAACAGAAGCCAAAAAGGAATGAGTTGAAACCTGCTCACAGGCATAGCTGCACCTTTCTGAAAGCTCTTTTTGTTCCCAAGGATGCATTTATTTCATTCTACATCAGAAATTCCTCGAGATCTATTTCAACTGTCAACTTATAGCCAACATCAAACACAGAAATGACACAGGGATGACTTTTTGACAGCCAGTTTTTGAGGAAGTGTAGCTGCAAAGTGAATTTTTTGCAATGTGAAAGAGTCTTTGCAGGCCACACATTAAAGTAATGGCAGAACTATGTTCCTCAACACATCTGAGTAATACAAACACAATTACGTTTCACACAGGTGAAAGGCAGACCCAAACATTAATAATGCATCTTTTTCCTGTAGTAACTCAGCAAGTAAATGCAGTGAGAGACTTTTAAATGCTGGATCACTGACAGACAAAACCAAGTTCCCAGTTCCCAGCCCTGTCATAGTATTCCTCAAAGATAGGTTTCAAGATCACTCACCCCAAGTATTTGATTAGTGCCACTTGTGTGCTTCAGTAAAGAGCTACTCACATGAATTAATTCAAGATACAGAGGATACTTCTTGATACACAGGGCAATGGAATACAGAGCTCAGTACAATAAAAGGCTTTATACGGGGATCAGGATTAGCTTTTCCATGTGGGAATGGATCAGATTTATCACATAATTTAAACTGCACCTTCTCTGCTAAGAAGGCATTTCTGAAGAGAGAAATTCACTTTGTTGTCAATACAGAGAAAAGAAAGTGTTCTGAACAGGGTGAAGATCAACATTCTTATGAAGAAAACTGAATTAATGCCCATTCCAGAAGAGTAGGGCAGAGGTTTTAAAAGCTAAGACACTTCTTCAGTCCAAGTCCTCCCTTTGGGGTTGAGCCCTGGAGTGTCACAAGCAGGGAGGGCCCCACACATGAAGGGAGGGCTCTACCACAGGCCAGATCCTGCAGATTTTGCTGGGGTTTGGTCGTGGCTAAAAACACAGATTGATACCATTTCCTCCATTCCTGGTATCTGGGTCCTTATAAAGCTTTGCTGCCCTAGATTTTGCAAACAGACATTTTCATAGCTTTTGCCTGACTTGGATGGAGGACACTTCTGAGGAGCCTCAGTGACACCCAGGCCCTGCATCTCTGTGCACTCTCCCACCGTGTGTGGCCTCTCAGGGATCCTCTCCACGGCTGCCAGAGCAGCACAAACCTCCGGGAACTCAACAGTTTATCTTTGTGGGATTGCTGTTCCTGGGGAAATCTGGAGCGAGTTACCTCAGAGAGCTGCAGTTCAGAAGAACCCTCAGCAGATTGTCACCAGCTCCCAGTTAGCCCATTCCGTGTTTTTAACAAGTCTAAAATCTCAGCTCCTGCCGAGGGACTGGGAATAAACTACATTTGTCATTTGTACTAAGGACTTGTGTGATATGGAGTTTCTCCTTGTGTTCTAAGAGCCTGCCCAAGGGGAAACCTCTAAACAGCTGATTAACACTTCGCTGCTCTCAGAGCTGGTTCAGATCATTATTCTCCTCTGGATAAACAACCCAGATTAATTTTGAAAAAGTAACATGCACAGAGAGACCTATGAAAAATGTAGCTACTTCTTTTTGTATTGAGTTTCCAGAACTTACATCTCCATTTCTTCTTTGGAGCAGCAGCATTTTCCCTTTTTACTTTTCCTTTCGAGTAGAATTCCAATTCATCTTTAGAGTGAACCAAGTTCCTTTTGCCTCCAGCTGCTCACTGACAGGGTCAGTTCTGGAAGTTCCTTGGTCTTAGAAAAGCTGTTCCTCTGCCAGTCTGCAATCCCCCACATAAGTGTTCAGTGAGCACTTTGCTGCCACAGTATTTTGTCATTCCCTCTGACAGATTTTCAGGCTGGGAGAGGGCCCCCTCTTGAAAGAACCCCAAAGCTTCCAAAAGCAAGTACAGCTCTTTTTTTTTAATTATTATTATTTTTAACATTTCAACAGGAAAAGCTTCCAGAAGTTACTGCATTTCCCTCAGGTCTCTAAAGAGAGTGGGATCAGTGCTTTTGAGGAGTCCTGATCCAAGTGACACCTTGACTCACCAGCCGGCCAAGAGCCCTGTTTGCCTGACCAACCACCAGGAGACTGGGCTTGCACCATGGTCATGTGAGCATTTTAATTGTGAGATTCTAACAGTAACAGGAAACGTGACACAAAAGCCACCTACTCCGTAAGGACAACATCCCTTGGACTGGATTCCCCACTGCTCCCCGCGTTTCGCGGCCCTTGCTCATGCAAGACCAGAAAAAGGCAGTATTTGGCAATCGTGAAGTAGCAAATATGTTTTTTCACATCAGCTTGGACAGAAATAACTCAGTTACCTTTCAGCCTTCCCAGAGCTGAACTCCGTGGCCGCGGGGCCTCCCCAGGCAGCTGCAGCTCGAAGGGAGGGAGGCTGCACTCCCACACACCAGGTCCGCTGCCGAGGACGCGCTGTGGCTCCCGGGCTGGACCCGTAAATACGGACTGTTCTAAGGCACCTCCCATCCCCTCCGGGCGCTTCCAGCAGCATGAAAGAGAAGGGATAAGAGGAGGGATAAGGAAAGGTTGAGCCTGCCTGACCTCAGCATTTTCTCGTTCAGCTTTTCATTTCCTGATTTGGAATCTTTACCTAAGACACCTTGAGGTTTAGTGCTGTTTCTTTGGACAAGAAGCAATTGGAATTGATTTGTCCATTTTGTGATGTGCTTTTCTTTTTTGGAAAAGGATAGAAGAGTTTCCAGTCTGAATTTGCAAATCTATTTTTAAGTCTTGCTGCAAATAAAATGAAAGAACTTAAATTTCCCTCAGCTGTTGTCAGCGATAAAGCTGGGGGGTGATTTTTCCTCCTTTTGTACAAATGGAATGTTATTTCTCCTTCTCTTCACACGTGTATATTTATATACAGAGTGATATATTACCAGTTTCTCCCAAGAAAAAAATGATTTGGTAGAAATCTGAACAGCGGCAGACGAATGAGAGTGAACTACAGTGAGTCAGAGCAAACCTGGGCTCTTCTAATTGCACCGGTACAAATATGCTTTAATGACCACAGCATCAAAAACATACCCCTTTAATCACAGCTATTTGCTCATGCCCTGCTTTAGTTAATGACTGCCTGAATTAACATTGCCCTTTTCTACCTGCTACCATACATTAAAATGCGATATTTTTGTGTGCTGATCTTGTCAGCAGATAGAGCAGCTGTCCTGAGGGTGCTGCACAACTTGAAAAAGCAGGTGAAATGCTCCATATCACCATTAAAACCATAGGAATATATCCATTAAAAGGTGGTCTGGATGCAGGAAAGGTGGGGAACCCAAGCCTGCAGGATTTATAGGTTGCTGCAATTCATGTGAAATGAATAAATAGGGTATTTTCCTTCCAAGTTTTGTTGATGACAAAGACATACACAGTATGCTGTGCCCTGCTTTCAAACTGTGATTTCATCCATTGGATTCAGATGGAATGAACAGGATACATACTGGAATTATGATTAGGTACTGATTTTTCAGGATGTTTCACCCCTTTTTTGTTTTTTAATTTAAATTTCTCTTGGAAGGCAGAATTATTTTCCTAATGTAAAAAAATATTACTGTGCCATCTAAGAGATTTACTGTTCCTGGCACTCTTGGAAGCGACATGCCAGTTACAGATGTGAAAAGAGAACAAGAAATTAATGATAAAAATCCTTGGTTTTCATCAGTGGAAGTGTCCAACTTGAAATGCCTGTGGCAAGAGAATTTGGACAATGCTCTCAGGGATGTGCAGAAAGGGGTTGTTGGGGTGTCTGTGCAGGGCTAGGACTGGATGATGCTTTCCAACTCAGGATATTCTTTGAAATATCCTATGATTCTATGAGAAGAAATCCATATTTCTGTGGACTTTGTACTTTATCACAGTTGCTTAGTCTGACCTTTCTCTAATTTCTGTTCCCATGGATGTTTAAAAAAGAAGAGAATATGATCTGATTTTCATGTTTCCTCATAATCTTATTCTGAAAAGCAGTGTTTGCTGAAGTTTGCCAAGATAATTCAGTCTAAGCATGGATATGGTAAGCATGGAAAAACTGACTCTGACCAATTAAAGCATAGAAAAAGATCAGAACGGAAATGTATGAAATCAAAATGGAATAAAACATCTTAAAATGGAAAACAGTGGGTGAATTTGACTCTGGCAGCATAGGTAATTAATAATTTAAATGATGTTAAAAAAAAAAAAAAAACAAACCAAAAAAACGCACACACAAAAACCTCTGACAGTTTTCCATGAGCAGGATTGCTTATGAAGTTTTTATCCAGAAATGACTTGATGAAAACTTTGGTTTGGGTTTTTATTTGCTACAGAAATGCTGGTATTTGATATTTTCTTGCTTTATAAGCTCACAAAAGCAGCACATTGCAATGCAATCGTGGAATCACGAGGAATGGTGACGAGACATGGAATCAGCTATTCTAGCATTGTTATTTCTCCTTCCTTGCAGGGAATTTCTGAAGCTGTACTTTTGGGAGGAGTTTATTTGTTTACTTTCCTCTTCCATTATCCAGCTTCCTACCCTGATGCCCAGGTTGTAGTTTTTGTCCCTGTGCTTTTCATCTTTATGTGATGGGAAGTGTTTTCTTCTGGCACTTTTCTGCCCTTGCCCCAGGTACTTGGTACTGCAGCATGAATTCTTCTCCTTCAGTCACAGTTTATCCCACAACTTAAAATATGATGTGGTAATAAAAGGTGTCCTTGATTCCAACTCTGATTTGGCTTCAATCTCAGCTTAAGCACCGAGAAAAGATTTTCTGCACCATTTATAAAATAACTTCTTTAATTAATGCCTTATTCCAAATTTCATTATATTTATTGCTAAATTAGAGTTATAAGTTCAATTTAGTCCATTTTATAAAATTACTTTCCACTTTCACAGCAAAATTCTTTCTGTTCTTGTTTGATTTCTCTCTGGAGAGCACCAGAGCCCAGAGGATCAGCCACGTCCCCAGCACCGTGTGAGCCCTGCCCTTGGTGTCACTGCCACCCTGCCACTTCCCACTCTCCAACAGCTGGGAGCCAGCTCTGGGAACAGCACACTCCTTCCTTTATGACCCAGCATGGGATTTGCCTCTTTCCCCAAAGAAGCAAAGGATTCCTTGCTGATTTGTCCCTTTTATATTAGGGATATATTGATATCGTTATTATTTATCCCTGTTATATTGTCACTTTCATGTTTGAGGTGCTTGATACCTTATATTAACAGTGCTTTTTATTCTACAGGACACAGGTACACAGTCCTTTCCCAAGGATTCTGCACAAGAGGACACAGGATTTTTTGCCTGCTAACATTCCCTGATATCACTTACCAAAACAAGAAATAGAAGCACAAATCACAGGAACCAGCAAAAGTGCAAAGGAAATATTTTATGAAATGCTCGTTAGAATGAAGGCTTGGTTAAAGTTGCATACTTAGATGGATTAGTTCTGGACCACGCTTTGCAAGCAAACCTCCAGATTCAGCTACAGAACCTGGAGGAGCCAATTTATCATTTCTTTCATAAATCAAAAGACAATTCCTACAAACAGTAATGATCGGTCTACTCAGGATTGGACTCAGAAAATTAAAATTAAACTTTCTACTGCCTTGTGGAGATGCCCTAAAATATGGTCTGTACTTTTATCATGCTTATCTTGGGATATTTCAAATACCTTAGGAGCTGGTCAAGGTAAGAACAGCCTAATTGTCCCAGTGCCATCAAAACCAGATAGGCACCATGGGGTGGAGCAAGCCAGGAGGCTCCAAGGTTGACCTGAAATCAGGTCAGGTACTCTCCCTTTTTAGAAGAGGGGTTGAGCTACAAAGATCAAATCTAAAGACATTCCATTTAACTCAGAAAAAAGTGTAACATGATCGTATTTTACAAGAGATTATCATGAAAAAGATTTGTGGTAGGAAAAGGCATGAGGAAGTTTCATGCCTTTAAGTAGAAATCAAATAAACTGTTAAGAGAAATAAGATGTCAGGTCTTAAAAGTGGGTTATGTTTAACCAGGAGAGAGAAAAAAAACGAGCCAGAAACACCACAGTTCCTAAAAGATTTCAAGTCTTTATGGCTGTGCTTTCTCCTTTTTCTTATTTAATACCTCCGAGTCAGGTCTCACCTCACAGGCATTATTTGGCTTATGGGGGCCACGGCCCTGGTCAGCAGTGGGATTGCTATTTCTTTCTTTTTCCCAGGAATCTCCAAAGAGTGCAGCACACGGGCCCCCAAGGACGCTGGTTTCTCTGGTGTTACTCAGCTGATCCGCTGGAGAGGACCAGGCACTGCAGGGTGTGTGCTGAGCACATGGAATGAGACCAGGAACATTCGTCCTGCCTTAGGACATGAGGAGAGGGGACACACACATTCAACACAGAGTGGGAAAGGGACTCGGACCTAAAACTAAAAGAGGAGACATTTAGATGGGATATTGGGAAGGAATTCCTGTCTGTGAGGGTGGGGAGGCCCTGGCACAGGATGCCCAGAGCAGCTGTGGCTGCCCCTGGATCCCTGGAAGTGTCCAAAGCCAGGCTGGATGGGGCTTGGAGCCACCTGGGATAGTGGAAGGTGTCCCTGCCATGGCAGGGGTGGCACTGGATGGGCTGTAAGGTCCCTTCTAACCCAAACCATTCGGGGGTTCTATGACCTACATATAACCTCTAGCAACAGGATACACTTAAATAGCAGGATAAAATTCCTTAGTGTTTAAACACAGCAGCGGAACCAAGAAATGAGGGAGAGAATTAAGGAGGCAGCAGGGAGACTAAGAGAGAAATACAACCAAGGAAGATGTAGCTTCGAAGAGAATTTTAAAAGAGAGAGATGGAGGGCAGGGTTAAGATTGAGCACAAATCACTGCATGACTTCTGGATCCTTGTTTTTAATATTACACTGACCTAATTAACATAGAAAAGTATGTATCAGAGGCTTTTCCTTGGTCTTATCTTCCTTTGAAAAAAATTATTTCAGCTGTTTGCTCACCCATGGCATTATTAGCCACACCAAACCATTTTTGAAACAGTGACATTTCATGCTCAGCTTCTGCACAGAACTATAAATTTAACTCTGACAAACCACCCAAGTCAGGCAGCAAGTGCAAGAGCCAGGCTCAGAACAGGAGAGGCAAACACAGAACAGGAAGGGACCTCAGGGATCATTGAGTTCAACTCCTGGCCCTGCACGGATACCCCAACAATCCCACCCTGTGCCTAAGAGCCTTGTCCAAACACTCCAAACACTCCTGGAGCTCTGGCAGGCTCAAGGACCAGGACTGTGCCTGCTCTCTGGTGGGCATCAAACAGCACATGAGCCTGTGAGCACCAGGGATGTGACTCTGAGTCTGGACCAGACCCTGAACACTCAAAAAGGGTCCTCTGCAGGGTATTGATTTGCCAGCAAATACCAAAATTCGAGACTCTCTAAGGTTTTTCCAAAGGGTAATGGGGTATTTTAGCAGGGAAGTTGGACTGGATGACCTCCAGAGGTTCCTTCCAGCCCCAACCTCTCTGTGATTTATCTCTTGCCAATAATAAATGAGTAAGAGAATCCTACTTACTGAATGAGCAACATTCCCTTTCATATTTAAATCTTCCCTGGCACTTTCCCAGGCAAGAATTAACCATGTGCTGCATAGCTTATGGAAAGGGGCAGTCTTGAGGTAGGATGTTAGCAAGTAATAAGAATGCTATTTTGATGATTTTCATATTTTAAAAGGTTAGGCTTGATGTCACTTAATTTTCTAACTGAGCAAATCTGAACAAGCTGGGTCTGCTTTCACAATCTGTGTCTTCACAGATAGACATTGAATATATTATTGATTCTATGAATATGCTTATCTTCTAAGTTTACCTCGCCTTGTTAATTCACAGAGCGTGGTGGAGAATACAGGCTTTTGGAGGGGCAGAGACAATCCCTGAGACACAGAATGCTCCTTCTTTTTTCAATACTGAGCAGCAGCAACATCCAGAACACATCGGGAACGTGGTGCAGGCTCCAGGTGCCAACCCCAGGCCGTTGCTGAGGGTTTAATGTAGTTTTCAGGCTAATTCGTGGTTTCCTGCGGAGAGGGTTCCCAGTAGGTTTGCTTTGCTCCCCGTCCTCTGTTGGAAAGCACAAGCGGCCGGGCAGGTCAGGTTCATGATCTCGTTACTGGGATCCCGTGAGAAAACCCTCCCAAATCAGGCAGAGAACCCGGAGCAGCCACGAGCCATCGCTCCCTGGTTGCTCTCCCACCGCGGCTGAAGCTGAACGAGATACGACTTTCCATGCGGGAATGGAGGCATTTTCCTGCAACCGGGAAGAGAAAGCAGGAAATTGTCACCCTCAACGCGGCTCCTGCCTCATGGGTCCCGTGAACTCGGGCATTTCTGCCTAAAAATGGGTGTTTCAAACAGATCCTCGCTATAGGAGCGGTGCTGCTCCACTTCCACCGTCCTCACTGTGAAATGCCTAATAAGCTTTTATATATTGTCTGCACATACTTTAATGAGTTTTGAGAGTCTTACTTTGCATTTTATTTTGCATACAGGAAGCAAGTTCACTTACTTTATTTATTGATTTAGCCCCTGACAAATACTCTGGCTGCCTACTACTGTGCAGGTTGCCTCAGTGAGATTCTGTGGTAAGTATTTCTTCCCATACAGAGCAGAGTAAACTGCACTTTGGCAAATACATTCTGAACGAAGTGTATTCAGAAAAAAAAATATTTTCAAGA
This sequence comes from Daphoenositta chrysoptera, assembly GCA_013397915.1. Taxonomy (NCBI): domain Eukaryota; kingdom Metazoa; phylum Chordata; class Aves; order Passeriformes; genus Daphoenositta; species Daphoenositta chrysoptera. The sequence goes on along the minus strand of VZRO01000005.1, from coordinate 108,846 downwards.
ATTCCAATGAAAAATACTAATGAGTTCCTGGGAAGGAGGCTTGGTCTCTTCAAAAAGCAGTTAAAGACGTGTCTGTGAAATCAGGATCCCCACTAGGACTGGAAATTAGTCTTTCATGCTTCAGTCACCTCGACCGTCACAACAGTCCTTCGCGGCACTTGTGTCAGAGCACAAAGTAACAGTTTTGCGAATAACTTATTTCTGCCTAAAGCCAGAATGTCCCTGGAAACCTCCAGACGAGTCTGGCTGTGGCTGCACCCTCCCCTCACGCCCCTTTTCTCCCTGACTGCGAGAGGCACGGGGCGAAAGCTGGGACAGACACCCTGTGCTCTGGAGCTGCGTTCCCAAACCTGCCGGGCACAGATGGGGACGAGCCGGAGCCTGCAGCCTCCCCAGGAGCGGGTCCCCCTCGCCCTCGCCCTCGCCCTGCGGCATCGGCCGCGCTCCTGAAGCGGCGCATCCTGGCAAAGGTGAGGAAGAGTTGACTCCACCACGAAGGGTCGGGGCTTCAGGGACAGCAGAACAACCCCTCTCAGAAAATTTTATTAATTATAAACTCGAAAAATGGAAAGGCGGAGAGAAGAGGTAGAAAAATTAGAAAAAAAAAATTAAGGAGACATAAAGAGGAAGGGAGGAGAAAAGCACGTCTTCACCTTCCTATCTTCTTCCTGCAGTATCTCCCCGCTTCCCTTTCCTATTCCCGGTTCCCACAAGCATTCCCAACACACACTTGGGATGATACAGGACCCAAAACCTCAGCAACTTTTCTTGGCTTGATGCAGCCTTAGCGGGAAGCAGCGTTTCACCAACAGAGGTTTTAACGCCAGGGATGCAAACGGGAGAGGCGGAGGGCTCTGCTACCTGACTTGAGGCGTGCTGCCGGGGCGCCCGGCTCGGGGGGCCACCCCCGCCGCGGTGGGAGCCCGCTCCCCAGCTGTGGCAGGGACAGCTCCGGACCCGCAGGCCGGGTCCCCGCCCGCCCCCGCGCACAGCGCGCTGCTCCCCGCGCCGCCCCGGGGCCCCGCTCCCGAGAGCGCTCCCCGCGCCTCGCCCGGGGCTCTCCCCGCCGGGAAGGGGGCCCGGAGCCGCGCGGGGATGGGGCGCGGGCACGGGCTGCG
>VZRO01000005.1:55198-106456 GCA_013397915.1 Daphoenositta chrysoptera | reverse complement strand
GGCGGGCCCGGGCCAAAGCCAGCTCGCCCCGTTCGGGCCGCCTTCGCTCTCGGCCGCCGCATCTATTCCAGCCTCTCTAAGCTGTAATTAATCGTCTGCATCTCTCCAGCGCTGGGAAAGCCGCTTAGTTGCGCGGTTCCGAAGCAGTAGGCATTCGGGAATAGCAAAAGAACTGAGGTCGGCGCTTTCCCGGAGTGTTTTTATTTCTGGAAAAGTATTTAAGGCTTGGCTTTCCCGGAGCGGAGTGGGAAAAGCATGCATGGGATTACGAGCCCACTTCGCTGCTTGACACAGCACAATGGGCTGTTTGTGATCCGCTGCGCTCGAATTCCTTGGGTTTATAAATACAGACGCGGCGGCTCCGAGCCGCCGCCAGCCCCGGGATGCGGGATCGCCTGCTCCGGGCAGGCGAGGGATGCCGGGGAGGGAGGGCGAGCCCCGGACCGCGCTCCGGCCGCGGGATGCCCGGGATGCCCGGGATGCCCGTCCCGCTGCGGGAGGCTCCGCTGGCTCGGTCCGGCCCTGCCGGGGCCCGGGGCAGCGGCTCGGGCAGCCCCCGCTGGGCTCGGCCGCAGCTCCCTCCGGAGAGCGGTGTGGGCAGGGATATCCCGGGGAGCTGCCCCGGATCCCGGAGCTCCCGCCGGCAGGGTGGGAAGTGCTGCTGCTGTGCTCGGAGTCGGGTGCTGCGAAGCAGCGTTTTCTCAGCGTGCTGCTGCTGTGGAGGCTTCAGAAGGGTCGCTGGTCACTCAGTGTCCCCTTTGCCCGCTACCCTTTCCATGCCTTGCCCCTGGCCAGGGGAGCAGGGTGGGAAGGGGGGGGCTCTGCCTCTCCAGCGCCCTTCTTGCTGTCAGTGTTAACAAGGCTTTTTTTCTGTGATGCTGGGGTAATCACTTCAGGCTTTTTTATAAACAGAGATGTCTCTCTGAAAGTAAATAGCTCCTTTAATGAACTGGAGAGCATGCTGTCATTTATCAATCAATCAATCCCTTAAGGAGAATGAGCTGTTTCCAGAAAACATGGAATATATACACGAATCTTATCCTGTGTATCCATGTCCAGTACCTGAGGATTTTTGTGGCTGTGCTTGTAGTACAAGATGTCAACTCAGCTATCTTGTCCCATTTGTCTCTTGAAAACGACATTACCAAAAATTGTACAAATGGCTTGCCTTGTTTGATAATATTTCTCCTCTGCAGCCCAAGACTCATTTGCAGAGCCCTCCTTGGGCAGGCAGCTCTGGGGACTCTGAGGCTTTTAAGTCTCTTAAGTGGATTTGATGCTGGGATCAGAATTAATCTGGGATATTTATGGCAGAGTTGTATTGCTTTGAGGCAGAGCCTGGGGGCTTAGTGGGGAAGCTGGGAGCCAGCCCTGTGCATCTGGCCGGGCCCTCGGCCCACGTGCGTGCCTGGGGAGCTGCAGCTTCAGGGCCACCTCCATCCGAGCAGTGCTGTCGTCCCTTCTCGTCCCCCAAAATTGTCCTCCCTTGGGAGGGAGCCCCTTCTTCTCTCCGGGTGGCCCTGCCTGGGTGGGTGGGTGGATCCCCCCCGTGGGCCTGGCACAGGGGTGGTGGCCGTGGCTGCTGAGGTCCTGGGCTGTCCAGGAGCAGGGACAGGAACCATCCGTGTCATCAGTTTATTCTCTGGCTGGATACAAAAGATGAAGGGTCTCCAGCCTGGAAAATAGAGAATGATAGCCTTGTTTTAAAGACTTCTCTCAGTCCCACGGTTCCCTCAGCTTCCTGACAAGCCAGCCTGCAGGTTCCAGGGGTCTGTAGGTTCCTTTCAGAAGCTCAGCCTCAGTTTTCTCAGACCTAAATGTCCTGTTCACCTTGGGGATGTTTGGGTGGGGAAGGAGGATCCCTGGTTTGCTGAAGTTCTGTGTCAGGTGCCAGTGATGCTGAAATGGGGATCTCTGGTTTTGGGGGAGAAGTGGTGTGTCCACCTTGTTCTCTCCTGCCCCAGTGCACAACCTCCCCATCCTCCTCTCTGCAGAGGCAGCTTCATGCCCTGCCACCATCAGTGACCACTGGTCCTCCTGACCCTTCAGCACTTCACAGCTAAAAAGAATGGAATCCTTTTTAAAGGAACCCAGGCTTCTCTTAGATAAATACATCGAGAAATCAGTGCTTTTAGAAGTTCTCTTGTACCTTGACTTGAACAGTTTTTTAAACTGCTTAGACTCCAGTCCTGCAGCAGTTCCACCTGTGTGAGGTGGCTGTGGTTCCCTGACAAGGGTTCTGTATTGCCACATGTGGTTACCTCGTATAAAAGGAAGTATGGAAATGTTATACAAGATAATACGGTTATGGTGAGGTCTTATACTTAATAAAATGTAGTAAAACAACCCGACAACTCCACAACAAAATCCCCACGAGTCCTAAAAGTTTTCAGTTCTTACAAAGGAAAGAATATACAGGGGAAGATTGCATAATAATTTGGAAAAGCTGGTGTAATTGTAGAAATTCTGTAGCTTGTGAGGAGGGGAACTGTTAATGAACCTTGAGATAGACTTCTGGAAGGAAAAATCCCCAGTCCAGTAATAGGTGTATATAAATATATAAAAATAATCTGGTTCATGCACTTCCAGAAAATCACAGAGTGAAAAGAAAGTTTCTTTCGTGCCAGTTGCTGATGGAAGGAGGGAGGGAGGGAGGGAGGAGCAGAGGGCTGAGTGATCAGGTGCAGGTGTGCTCCTTACCCTGCAAGGACAGACCAAAAAAGGTTTGGGGGCGGTCCCACTAATTTTGCCATAATTGTCTGAGAGCAAATCAACGTTAAAATGCACAGGTGGAATTGAGAGTAGTTGATTACAAAGCTTTGTTAGATGTGATGAATTAACATAAGGAAGATAGCAATGGGTGTTTAACTCTGAGTTGTGTAAGGCTAATTTTTAGTGAATCCATTTCATTTAACGTTTGAGAAGCAGCAAGAGCCTCTAGAGTTAGCTCCTCAGTGTAATTCGATAATGCACTTTTTTGGGGGTGTAAAACCAAACGTACTGCATTTTCTCAAATTTATACAAGGATAGTTTTGTGTGTCTGGGAATTTAGTGATGGCCCCTCGCAGCTTAGGGGGGGATGTTTGTGCTTATCCTAATCAAGTTAAAAACTGTGCTGCCTTTCCACGGAGAAAGTGCCTGGTGAGAGGCTGAGGAGGAGGGAGAGGAGAGTTGTTTGCTGAGACAGAACAATCTGAAGGAGCTGTTGTTTGCAGCTCGGTCTGAATTCTGTACCTGGCCTGGCTGATTTACTTTTAAAAGAAGCTAGGGCTGGCTCTGTTCTCTGGGGCAAAACAGATGCGGTTTGGAGCTGTAAGACACCCCCGGTGTGTTTGGGAGATGCTCTGGGTCTGGGCGAGGTGTGCTGGGAGCAGTGGAGTAGCTGAAGTTGTTGCTCTGGTGACAGTCACATGTGAAGGCTGCGTTGTGCCCTACATAAGCCGAGCTTGTGACTTTGCCTGTCGCTGCCGGCGCTGGGAGCTGCCCTGCACACAGCCTCAGCAGAAGCCAAAGACTGCATTAGTGTAGAGACCAGCAGGGCTTTTTCCTCCCTCCAGAGATGTCCTTTGGTAAGACAGACTGTTCAAATGACGTAAATCCCTTTCCCTGCCTGCGCCACACTTGAGCAGCAGCTTATTTTTGTTTGCTGTGCTGAAGTGGAGGTACCCAGCATCTGCTAAAGTAGGCTCGTGCTTGGGCAAGCTTCTGCTTTCTCTGCCTCCTTGGCAGCAGGGATGGAGCTGAAGTGCTGCTGTTGGGTCCTGTTTCTCCATCAGCTGCCTAGGGAAGTGTGATCTGTGGCTGGAAGTCTGCAGTGCCAGAGCAGTTCTTCCCAGGAGATGCAGCTCTGCGCGTTTTTCTGGCTCAGCTCCTGAGGAATACACCCATGTGCAAAGCACAGGTTGTGTCCAGGATGAACAGGTTATTCCTACAGGGTGCTGGGTGTTCTGTCAGCCCTGTAGCAGGTAGGGATGGTGTAATTCCAGCCTCGGGCAGAAACTTCCATCTTCAAATAACTTAAAAGAACCCTGTTACCTTCATTTGCAATCCATACCTGGAATGGTGTGACTGCTGAGCCCTGAGAGTGAGGGTTTCACACTGAAGGGAGTGGTTTTGCTTTTGAAGCCCTCATTTTGGGGTCATTAGTGTGATTTGGACAGCAGCATGGGGGTGAGCATCCCTTAGAACAGGCATTTGTGGTTCTGGCAGGCTGCAGGGAATCAATAGTGTGAACAGGTGTAATAAGATGTGAACTTGCTAACTAAACTCAGCTAAATTATTTTGGATCTCTGAAATATTGGCAAATTCTTGTACTTAATATCTGCTAAACGTTAAGCTAAATGATAACACGTAATGACAAATTCATTTGAAAACTGATGTGTACTGTACAATCAATAAAACAAGGCAGGAGGGGGTGCCAGGAGCACAGTGATGACAGGGCAGAGTGCTGGTATCAATGAAGTTCCTGGGAAGTTAGAAGGGGGAGGGAAAAAATGGTCCAGAAAGAGAACAGCAGAAATCCATGTTGTTTTGGGAGAGGAAAGCTAGTACAGCAGAAAGTAACCCATCCTGTAGCACAATAGCTTTAGAGATGGTTTCAAAACTTGAAGTAAATATGTCCCATTTAGAGCAGAGCAGTCCTAAAGAATTCCCAGGACTCAGTGGATCTGGAATCCTCCTCTGATGAAGCCTTTTCTTGCGCTGACACACAACACAGCTTTTGAGCTTCCCAACTTTAGAGTTGTGATCTGAACTTTGAGAACAAAGTACATTTTCGTGCTCGTTGGTGCTTTGATGGCCTTCCTTAGGAATTTACTGTCGAGGAAACTGAAAAGTACTTCCAGAGATGGGTTTTTGGAAAAGATCTGGCAATGTGCATGGATCTGGGGCCTGGGTGAGCAGACAAGGGCTGCTGGGATTGCTGTGAACCAGGTGTGTGAGTGAACATCCCCTTCCCTCTCTCCCAACCCCTCGCTCCAAGCCAGCCTGGATCTGCTGCTCTGTGCCCGCACACGAGGAGTTCACAGCAGAACGCTGCTAAATCCCCTTCTGTCCGAGGTGGGCAAAGGAAAGCCTTACCTGGTCTGTAGTGCCAGTCTTTGCTGGTTGTTACCAGAAACCACAGCAGCCAGAGGAGCAGGATGGCCCCTGTGGAAGGAGGCTCTCACTGCAGCAGCTCTGTCCGTCCTTGGCTTCTCAGAGGTTGGCAAGTCAGGGATGGTGCATCAGGCAATGGCTTTGGGCTCAACCCTAACAGTCAGCGTTGCTTCTGAAGACCTGAGCTTCCTGTGGAGTGAGGGATGCTGAGCTGCGTCTGCTCCAAGTGACAAACCTTTGGGAGAAGGCAAAGTACAGACATGCACATTTCTGAACCTTGCAGCCTTCTTGCCCTGGTTATTTGCTTAGGAGGACAAGTCTCTCTCAGTCCTTAGGGAAAGTGTCTTCTGGCACAAAAATAAGTTGCAGCTTTTTTGAAAACCTGAAGCAAAATACAGCACACCCGAAGAAGTATCTTTAGGAAGAGCTGATTTGAGGGCAGATCACAGAAGCTCTGAAAGAAAAAAGAGCAAGGCATTTCAAGGTGTTTTCCTCCAGCATACTGATGGGGGACTAAATTATTAACATTGAAATAGTAAATTCTTAAATCCTCCTTGCAAGTAGCATCTCAAAAAGCTTTATTTTACTTTTTAGACCCAGCAGAAGTAGGTAGCTGGAAGTCAGTGGTGCTGAGCTGAACTGCTGTGCTGAGTGCAGTGTCTCATGCCCAGAGTGTGGCCCGTCGGACACAGAGTTTGTGCAGAGTTTGTGGCTGCAGAGTCTGTGGGTTCCTCCAGGGCTCCCTCAAGGGCAGGAAGAGCAGCCCTGGTTTGACACTGCCCAGTTTGGTGGCCCTGGTGTGGTGCAGACCCACAGAGCCTTGAATTTCCGTGTGAACCAAATTTCCCCGGAGTTCGTGGCTCAGCTGGGGTTTCAATCCCCAGTTCGGGGAGAGCTGCCCCCAGAACAGGCAGCCTGTACCAGGTGGGCTCAGAGCTGGTTCTTTGGAGCTGTGCTCTGCCCGAGGCTCCTGCGTGCAGGTGCGGGGAGGTCATCCCGTGCCAGGCACCAAGGGGGTGTGTGGGAAGCTGCTTAGGTAAGTGGATTTTGCAGGTCAGAAGTAATTCCTGATGTGCAGCCCACACTTGCATTATTCTAATTTGATCCCATCATTCCGACTCAGACCCTCTCTATTATGTTAATTGCACCTTTTTTTGGTGTGTTTTGCAGCCTGCAGATACTTTTAGGCTGTACCTGCCAGCACTCCTGCCTTTCATCTTAGCTCAGCGAGCCCGTGAATGAGGTTGTCATAATTCCCTTCTGCCTGTATCCTTGCCTAATTGCACTGTTTTTCTCAGCAGAATTGTTGAAGTGGAAATGGAGACAGTGTGAGCAGGCTGTGGTGCAGCAGAGCAACGTGGTTTGAGGAGATGGATGTGATGGTGCATTCTGCTGGCTGCTGGGTACCTGTCCCTGGGCTGCTTTTTTTCCCACCTTCCTTGCTAGGGGAGTCCTCTCCAGATCCTTCTGGCATTTCCTTAAAACATTGGAATTCTCAGCTGTTGTAGCTGCTGTGCTACAGTGGGAGAGATGCTGGTTTTGCTGGCCAGAAATGTGGATAGGAATTGTTGCTGGTAATGGCCATTGCCCTGTGGCTGAAGACAGAAGCAGGAGGTGTTTCCTCAGTCCCTCCTGCTGACCTGTCCTCTGCCCTGGCACAACTGAGCACTGAAACCGATGGCTCTTTGACAGCTGGGCAAGTCAGAGTTAATGATCTTCTCTTAATGGGCTGCTCGGACACGGAGGTGAGAAATGGTTGTGTTAAACAGCACACTTGAGACAAACAAGCCTTTTAAAATCCTGGGTACCTTTGCGGCTCCAAACCAACTTCTTTGAGTTTAATGACCTTTTTTGTATGGTTGGTGGCAGGAAAAACTAATAATGTTAGAATCAGAGAGTGAATCCCAGACTGGTTTGGGTTGGAAGGGACCATAAATCATCCCATTCCACCTCTGCCATGGGCAGGGACACCTTCCACTGTCCCAGGCTGCTCCAAGCCCTGTCCAGCCTGGCCTTGGGCACTGCCAGGGATCCAGGGGCAGCCACAGCTGCTCTGGGCACCCTGTGCCAGGGCCTCCCCACCCTCCCAGGGAGGAATTTCTCCCCTATATCCCATCTAAATCTGCTCTCAGTTTGAAGCCATTCCAAGTGTCCTGCCCCTCCATCCCTTGTGCCCAGTCCCTCCCCAGCTCTCCTGGAGCCCCTTTAGGCCCTAGAAGGGCTCCGAGGTCTCCCTGGAGCTTTCTCCAGGTGAGCCCCCCCAGCTCTCCCAGCCTGGCTCCAGAGCTGAGTCTGCTGCAAAGTGGCCAAAATATTTGCAGAGGGCGAAACGCTGCAGAGCAGCGCAGTTTTCACACCAGAACCTGAAACCCGGGCCCGCGGGTGTTTCTCCCCGCTGTTGTCGTGTGCAGTGCGGAGCTGTGGTGGCGGGGCAGCCCCATCCCTGCCCATCCCCGCCCGTCCCTGCCCGTCCCAGGGCAGCATCCCGGGCTCGGGCCCTGCTCCCTCTGCTGGCTCCGCTCTCAACTGCTCGCGGCGCTCAGCCACAAAACCGCATCTGGAGCGTGCGACCTGTTTCTAATGGCAACATCTCCGCTCCTTCTGCATCTCCTCACACCGTAGAGAGGCTGCTGTGAATGCAGCCGAAGATTCCTCATGAGCTAAGTTTTGTCTTACAGTGCAGGGGGAAACTTTCTTTTCAAGTGGTGCCATATTTAAATATTCGCAGGAAATAAATTGTTCTGCTGCAAGGCATCTGTGTAGACTGAGTGAGTCTTACTGCTGTGCTAGATAAGAAAAATGCTGCTACTGAGCAGCTCTCTATAGCAACTGATTGAAATATAATATACATTATTTGCATGTTAATAAGATTTCTAGCCAGACTTCCCCGACAAACGCAAGTGGAGACAAAGACATGCATGTCATACATCTCTAACTGCACCACAGTAATTCAGATTTCCTAACTGTGAATTCACTTCATTCTATAATGAGGCAAAGAAAGCAGCAGGAGAAGGTGGGGGAGCAATCTCCTGGCCTTCTTCGGGGTTTGGGATGCAGCTGGGAGTTGCTGTTTGTCAGGGTTTTCCATTTTTGCTGGATTTCTCCTGGCTCACAAGGACTGCAGGTGACTTGGGAGCTTTTAATTTCTCTTTTTGGGCATGGAACATGGAGCTATGGGGGGAGTGCAGGGAGATTATCCTCAGTCAGGGATTTTGTTGGGAAATCTGAAGCCCTAGTAGCGTTAAATCTGGCCAGGGATATCATGGACAAGAAAAGCTTCTATAGAAATGTCAGTGATAAAGGGAAGAGTTGGGAAAATGTGGGCCCTCTGCAGAAGGAAACAGACCTGGGACAAGGAGGGAGCTGAGGCCACAAAGCTCTTTTATAACCAAAGAATCTCCTTGAAGTCCTGACTGCACTTCAATTAGCAGAGCAGCAGTTGATTATCACGGCTTTAATAAGGCACGGCTGTGGAGTGGTACCTTTTTTGGGGGGTAAATGGGGCCCACCAGGCCGAGTGCCTGCAGGTGTTTGTCCCAGGAGGGGCTGATGGAATCCCAGGCCAGATGGGACCTCAGTGCTCAGGGGGAGCGTGGGGCCCGGGAGAGCTGGGCAGCAGATTTGGGTGAGCAGAGCTCAGAGCCTTGTCGGGGCTGGTTGCAGGTAAGAATTGGGATATTTTAATATGAGTAAATACTTTAATGTGAGGTGGGTACGACCTCTCTTTGCCTGACTGGTCCAGGTTACCTCAATTTCAGAGGTTCACTGCAGCAACGTTTTGTTTTTCATTGTTTTTCTGTGACTGTTATGGTTCTCTTCTCACGTGTGGGGAATATAAAATCTTGTTTGGTTGTCTTCTGTGTGCTATTAATGGTCCTGGAAATACAGCAAAATGTCAAGGATGCATGTGAGTCATTCCAGATAAATTATTGTCTTCCAGTTCAGGTCCCATCAATCTGCGACGTTGATCTCTTGGTATCTTTTTCTGAATTTAGAAAGTTATATTTCACTAGAATTAAGATTTTAATTTTTTTTGACAAACGAAAAGAAAGCAAACTCACTTGTAATGGACTGTAGTAGACAACAGTATTGTTTTAGCATGGTTTCGTGGTGGGACAGACACAGCACTGAAGCTTTAGGTGCACCAGCCCTGTTGCAGTGGTTGGTTGCCAGATCTGCTCTGGGGATGCTCTCCTTGGAGCTGTGTTGGCAACTCGTGCTCTGTGCAGGGAATTGAAGGGGAAGGTCCCTGTCAGGGCCGTGGCTGCCCGGGGATGTGAGTGCCCCGTGTCCCGTGCCCAGGGCAGGCTGCAGGCAGGGATTCGCTCCTGCAGGGCAGCTGGGACGCTGGGATGTGCTGGGTTCCGAGGGACCTCGGGGGGTTCCGCCCACGGCGGCGGCAGAGCCCTGAGCCATCCCTCCTCTGCATCCTTGCTGTTCACCTCGCTACAGCCACTTCATCATCCTCTCGCTGCGGAATTCAGAGCAGGGGCTGGTTCACAAACATCTTCTGCTTGATAGTTCTTGTTCCCATGATGGTTTCCCTGTGAGGCAGACAGGTGTTCCTCTGGAAATTAAAGCATTGTTATTCAAATCCAAAGTGACCTGATACATCATTATTTTAAATTCTTGACTTGAGAACCAGGATCCAGTGGGACCGTGGCTCCAGGGGGTGTGTGCTGTGTGTGCCCTGTGTTTTGGGCTGCATTTCTCCAGACTGTGCAGTGCTGTCCTTTGTGAGCAGACTCGGCTGGTTATGTGGAAGGTCCCTGTGATGATGGTAAAGAAGGAATTCACAGCTGTAGGAATATCCCCTGGGGGTTTTATTTGCTGCTGGTAGTTGTGATTAATGGCTCCGCGTTGTGGAGAACAGGTGTATTTTGACTTTTCCTTGCATTCCATCTTTCTATGTAGCCCTGTGGCAGCAGCATTTGATCTTGGCTTCAAGCTGGAGAAGCTGTGTGCACTCCAGAGATATCTGCTTTTGTGGGTTCACTCTGCTTGGCTTTCTGCTTGACCTGGGCACGACTGTGGGTGGGGATTCTTCAACCCTCCATGTAACTGGGTAAAATTCACTGCTGAAACCAAATACTCTGTCCTGATCTTTTTTAAGGCAAAACCAGATCTTTTTTAAGATCATCTTGTATCTTAATTCATGCACATAACTTGGGTGAGTGTGCAGTGCCATAGAGGTGAGCAGGCTCTAATTGCAGGAAGGTAAAGTGGTGATGTCTGACCCTTCTGAACCCTGTGGTTCCTTCCTGGAGGATTTTCCTCTTCGTTTATCACAGCCTTTCCTGGTGTTGATCTCCCTGATTGGGACCCAAAGAGAGCTGTGCAGGGGGAGGGCTGGGATCTAATGCAAATGAACCAGCTTGATTTGAATAAGGTAAAAATCTGTATTCAGCTTTCAGGCTTGATTCTATTTTAAGCTTTTAATTAAGTCCACCACTTCTTGGGTGCTCGAGGTTGTCAAGGGTTGAGAGAATGACTTTGTCTTTCAGGAAAGGAGAAAGCTGACTTTATTTCAGGTTTGCTGAGGTTGTGACACCAGTGCTAGTACAGTGTTAGTGCTGACATGGAACACTCCCCCTGCCTGGAGGGCTGTGTTTGTGCCTGTGCCAGTCAAGTGAGTGGAGATGAAAGTGCCAGGCGTGGAAGGGAGGAGAATCACTAGTGAAGAACTTACCTGTGACCTTTTTTCCAAATGGCTTGGGAGGAAAACTTTGAAGGCGGTGATCTGAGACCGTGGATGTAATTCAATAGCTGCTCCTGGCTTCCATTGCAAGGGAATTCTAAGAGGGTGATAAAAACTACCTCACATAAGGTAGGAGAGACCTCTTGAATCAGAGGTCAAGAGTTGCTGCTCATATTTATTTCTAGTGACATGAAGCTTGCCAGGTCCATGCCAGGCTCCTGTGACCATGTCCTGCTGTAGACGGAGCACACCTCCGTGCTGGTTCAATATTTAATCAGAACCTGATGTGCAGGTGACTGGGAACTGAAGGAGGGAGGCAAGGATATTAATTTCTGCTCCTGCTTTCCCCAGTTGCCAGTGTTGTGCCTTATAAATTTCCTGGCCTTTGGTGCTTAAAAAAGAGAATGGTTGGACTTGGATCTGGATTTTCTGTTGAGCAGCACAGGTTGCTTTTAATCCTAAGCAGAGTTGCTGAGCTCTCTTGAGAGCAGCGTGCTGAAGCGGGATGTGGTTGTGCCCAAGCAGCAGTGCAGTCCTGTGAGCGTTATGTGGCTGCTGGCTGCAGCCCCGGGCTGCCGGGACCCCGGGCATCACTGCAAGCTGAGCTCTCCAGTGCAGGGTCCCTGTGTCCCCCGTGGACCTGCACACAGTGCTGGCAGCTCTGGGAGCTGAGGGCGGGAGCAGCTCAGTGTGTGCGAGCACACATCCCTCAGTGGGGTGTGCTGGAGCCTGCTCAGGCCTCGGGCTGGCCACGGGGATCAGGGACACTTCGGGGTCTCCAGCGGGACTTCACGCCTTAGAGGAAGCCAGCAATCCTCGGAAAAGCAGAAAACATCATGGTTTGGGTGATTTTTCCTACCCTCTCTACTCTTCTTCAGTATAGTGACAACTTTAGGGTGGTAGAAATGTGCCTGCATTGGAACTCATCACTGAAAACCCGGTGCTGCTATTGGTGCTCCAAAATAGATACCAGGCTCTCATCTCACGGGCTGTTTTTATGTGCTGGGAATGATTTCTTTCCCTCACCTGCCTTTTTTTCACCCATCTGACAACTTCCTACAGTGATCTTATCTCCATCCCAATGCATCTGATTAGAGCAGCTCCTGCTCAGGGGACTGAGGGCTATCTCTCCTCTCCCCTGCTTGCTCTGGAAGCAAGAAAGGATAATTTTTAAAAACACATTGCAGAGTTATGTAACTTCTTGAGGAAAGTGCTTTCCAGCACTGAGCTTTCCCCGTTATGTAATGTGATACATCACCAGAACTTGCTGACATAAGCCATGATCTTCACCTCCACTTGCTCATGAAAAACGTATTATTTCCTTGACCTCACTTGGCTCTGGGGACTGTGGGCACTATCAGGAACTCGTCTGAGTATTTTACTCTGGAGTAGGGGAAACTGCTGGTAAATCAGGTGCCAGTCTGGCCTGCCTGCTGAGGGAGCAGTGCGTGTGATCTGAGTCTTGTGCCTTTACTCCCGTGACACTGCCATTGTTTTAAGTGACTTTTTCTGTGTGAACACCTTCAAATAGGTACTTGCCAGGCTTCTGAGAAAGGAGCAGCAGTGGTTTCAGTGTGGCATGGCATGACCCTCTTAGGCTGTTTCATGAGTCATCTTGCTGTGACTGAAGGGAATCATGAAACATCTCAAAAGGAGATGAAGAGTCCTTTTCCAGCTAACATGATTTAATTGAGAATCTACTTCCCTCATGCTAACAGTGCAATGAACCTTGACATCACCAACACATTTAACTAACTTTACAAAGGTACCTGGCAAAGGTCACCAGAGCTTTGCTTGATAATTCAGCGTGTGCAGGTCTGTAACTTAGTCAGTCTTTGTGCATTATGTTGATTTATGCTCTGGTATTGTCTGTATGAATGGATTGCATAGAGTGGCTGTTCAGCAGCCTGCTGTTGTAATAATAAAGGCCATAAAACTGGTGTGATATGCTCTGTGATTTTGGAGGTGATTCCAGTTCACAGGAGACTGACAAGCGATCACAACTGGTTCTGTTTTCCCCCAGGAAAAGTGATGAACTGGAACAAGCTTCATACTCAGAGCCTTTTGAACCAAACCCTTCAAGCTTTCCTTTCAAACTCTTTCAAAAGGGCCTCGAAAGACCATTTAGAGACAAACATCCAATTTGTAAGCCATCATGCTCCTTGGTAGCTGAAATGCCAACAAAATGTCTCAAATCTATGTCACCTGCTCAACTGAGCACAGGATTTCCACTTTGCTGCTGTGCTCAGCTGAATAATTGTTGGGACTCGTGGAGAGTTAACTGGGCAGGATTCCCACTCAGGCAGAAACTATTGCTGGTAGTGATCTCCCAACTACTGCAGATCTGCTCCTTCCCAAATGATGGGACTGTCAGGAAGTCTGCCCTAATAACCAATGTCCACTGTTCAGTATTACCTTCCCCAATTAGATTATTTTCTTTAAGACAGGGAAAGTAACAGGAAAGACTCAAATGTGCTGCTTGTGACTTTCTGCCAGCTGACCAGAGAGTGATTTTGCTGGAATTCTTTGTCAGAATCTGTGATATCTTTCTCTTAAGTTAAGCAGGTTGCTTCTATTTCTGAAGAACAATGTCAGTGTGGGGTGGCTGGACGTCCATGTGTTCAATGCTTGGGAGATGGACAAACTCAAATCTCTAATTAGCTTTCTGTTTCAAAGAAGTCAGACTTCTAAACTGCAGTAAGTAGTGTTGTCTGGGATGTGGAAATAGCCAAAATTAACAGCAGTGCCTGGGGACTGGAAAGCTTGGGATGCTGTCAAAGCTGCTAAGTTCTCCTCTCTCTTGGCTAATTTTGTGTTTAATACAAAGTGTGGAGGTGCTGGTGCTCTGCCCGTGCACTTGAGAAGGTGTGAGTAAAGAAGGGTTGAATGCATGAGCTGCTGCTCTGCAGGTCGAGACCTCCTGGAGGACAATTGCTCTTTGAATTGGAAGACTTCTTGTAAAGAATACAGGCTGGGAGAGCTGGGGGTGCTCACCTGGAGAAGGGAAGGCTCCGGGAAGAGCTCAGAGCTCCTTCCAGGGCCTGAAGGGGTTCCAGGAGAGCTGGAGAGGGACTGGGGACAAGAGATGGAGGGACAGGACACAGGGAATGGCTTCCACTGCCAGAGGACAGGGCTGGATGGGATATTGGGAAGGAATTGTTCCCTGGAAGGGTGGGGAGGCCCTGGCACAGGGTGCCCAGAGAACTAAGTTGTTATGTTATTCCTCCGTGTTTGAAAAAATCCTGTCTCAAAATACCACATCCCCAAACAGAGCAGGTAGAACACTAAATTATTTATCTGCCTAATTTATGATCTCCCCTGGCACTGCAGCATTTGGAGAGCTAGTGACTTTGTTCTTGTTGTGAATTTTTCTTTCTCTGATAGGAAGGCCAAGGCTCTTGCTGCAAACCGTGGTGCTCTTGAGGTGTTTCCTCCTTTCAGAGCAGAGCCCCTTCTCCACTTTCAGTTGTGGTTGGAAAGCAGAGCTTTGGGAGCTTCCTGCCATCCTTGCTCTGCTTTGCTCCTTAAAAGCACTACAGATACCCCTCCCAAACTTAACTTTGTCTTTGCTTAGCTTTTCTTAACCTCCCGGGAGTTTATATTTGGGGTCTATCTGTTAGCTTGGCCTCACATGACAATTTTGTATGGGCTTTTCTTTTCACTTGCTTCATGGGGATGGGAGTTCTTTACATTTATTTTCAAACTTAACACCAAGGTCTAATTCTTTGGTGTCTCACTACCCACGGAGCTGCAAATATATTTAATTACATGTGACCACTCTTGAGCAACAAAGTCCACGTTGAAGGCTTCCTGTTGGCAGGACAGGATTACAAACAGTAGAAGGCAGCTGCACAGCACCAGCTCATCAACTATTAATTATGGTATTTCTGTGTAAAGTAGTT
Source organism: Daphoenositta chrysoptera (assembly GCA_013397915.1). Lineage (NCBI taxonomy): Eukaryota > Metazoa > Chordata > Aves > Passeriformes > Daphoenositta > Daphoenositta chrysoptera. The sequence goes on along the minus strand of VZRO01000005.1, from coordinate 91,759 downwards.
GCTTTAGGGTTTGCTGCTCTGGTAGCTCTGGGAAAAGGGCTCTTACTGAGGTGGCTGGGTTATGTTCTGCACCTCTGACAATGTGATTTTTCACGCTGCAGGCTGAGCTGCAGGAATACATCACTACAGCCTTACTTAAGGCAACTGAAAATCCTAGCCCTGCTCACTCACTTGCTTTGATAGCTAGAAAAAAAATCCTGTTTCCCTTCATAAAAGTAGTGTGGACAGTAATTTATACTTTGGAAAACTTCCTTTCCCTTTACGCACTAGTTTTTCTTTAAAAACCCAATTAACACAATGAAAAAAACAACAAAACCAAACCAACCAACTAAAACCCCCCCAAAACCAACAAAAAAAACCCCAAACCCATCAAAAAAATCTCAGATTCTGGTGGCTCTCACAACTTGTGCTTTATTTTACTTCAGTCAACCAAAGGTGGCAAAACAGCCACTGACATCCTTCCTCATCCAACAAAATATTCCATGGTGGTTGCACAGTCTGTGTGTGTGCTGAATATAGCACAGGTAGTGCTGAAGGAAGAAATAAAGTTTGTCTGCCTTGGACACCTCTCCCTTCTCCCAGTTTTCCAGGATCATTCATTTTCCCATCTCACCCCCCTGTGCAGTCACTGCTGGTGTCACCCTGTGCTGGCTGAGGAAGCTCATTCAGGCTGGGGTGGCCAAGGTGAGGTTGAGAAATGAGCTTTAAGTGCTTTGACTGCCTCTTTCCATGAGCCTGGAAGCATCATCGTTGTAATTCTGGATGTTTCTGGCTGTGCAGGAGGGTAAGGTGTCACTTCTCTCCTGCCTTTTTGTGCTGGGACACAGAGCCTGCCTGGATCGGGGGCTGGAGGGGCCTGGATGCCCCAGCTGCTCTTTTTCCCCTCATGAAAATGGACTTGGTAGAGCTTTGCAGACAAGAGAGATATGGCACAACTTCTGAGTGGAGGCAGTGAAAATGAGCTGCAGTGAGACTTTACGTTGATATTCATGTTTTTGTTTAAAAAATACATTTTAATGTAGTATCTACAGTGTATTTGACTAAGCAGTCTGCTGGACCTTGGGTTTTTCATGAAATATCCAAATACAGTTTTACCTTAGAAAGCCTTTAACAGTCCTGCACAGCAGCCATGTTCTCTTTATCAGTTGGATTTTCTTCTGCTTTTGGGTATTTAAATACTTCAAGTTGAAGATGGTTTTTTTCCTCGGAGAACATTTTACAAGTGGTATTTACACTGATTTCTGGAACCTGGCCAGCTCTGTGTTCTTATAATTGTATTTTCTTGATGTTTCTTTTATTTTGATAATACATATTTTGAAACCTGATAAGATCCAGTGAGTGGACAGACTTCCTTGAGCTGGAGTTACCTGCAGTTGTGGGTGGCTGCTGTTCTAGTTCAGGAGGTTTTTTGCTACTATACAATGCTTAAAGCACACAATGAACTTAAAGGAAATTCACAACTAGGTTATTCTGAGAAAAATCTTAGCACTGCAGTAGAAAAGGGCATAATAGAAAGTTTGCTGTTAGTTGGACTTAATGGCTTAAAATAAATAAAAAAACCCCACCTCCCAACAAAGCAAAATGAATTGCTGTCTGATCTCTTGTTTATAATTAAGTAAATGGATCAACCTGAAGCACTAAGAAGCGTGGCAGGTTTACCCAGGACTCTCAGTAGCCAGTGCTGCTGACAAAGCATCGGTAGATGTATTAAACTGCTGGGTCTGTATTTCCTTTGTTGCTTGAGGTGCCAGCAGAATTCCCGAGTAGCCACGAGTGGCTGGTTTGACTTGGAGCTTTCTGTGCTGTCTGTCCTCCCCACTGTTGACAGGAGAGCTGGAGAGGCAAGGATTCGGTCCTGATCCATGGGAGGGTCTGTGCCACACTCCTGGGGGAGCTTTGCCATTCACATGTTGAGAGTGTTGCTGAAATTCCAGTTCCGTGGAGTAGGCGTAGAAAACCTACTTATAGCAGCAGTGCTTCTTGCTGGAACCATCTGCTGCTGGATCCTTGGCATTAATGAAAAGCTTGCTCTTTATGTAAGAAAGGGAAGAAAATCCTTCCAGAACAGTTAGCCTGGAAAACATAGGACTTCCCCCTCTTTCCTCTCCTCCCCCCGAAAAGGGATTCAGAGAACCCAACTGCAAATGCCACGTGAAATGCAATTAAAAGGTGTCTGTGACTAAATGTCTCGTCTTGCTTAGAAAACATTCACGGGTATTTTTAATCCCAAGTCAGAAACTACTCGGTGTTCCTGCCATCCTGCTGGAAAGCGTGTTCTCAGGAGAGGATCAGGATCCCAGCCTTTGCAGATTCCCAGGGTTGTACATCTGGTTTTGTGTCCACCTCAGTGAAAGACGAGGGTATTGGAAAACTTGCTCAGTTTCTGGGGTTTGGGTGCAGCTCTGCCTTCAGCTGAGGGCTGGCTCTGAGTGTCAATAATTATCCAAGGTCCTTGCTCTTGTTTTCTTTGCCTTCCCGCAAACACTTGGAGCACACGAGCAGATGCTCTTGTTATTTCTGCCTCTTAGGAAGGGATCCCCTTTCTGTGTTGAAATTTTGGGCTTGTTTTATAGACTCTCAGTTGCTGACACAAGTACTGAAACAAATAATGTCTGTTTGTCCAAACAAATAAAGTGACGACACTTTGTTCTAATTCTTAATTTCTTCTGACTCTGTTAGATGTGAACTTGGTTTTCAGAGGTTTCCATCACATTCTTTGTGTCATCTTTCCTTGATCTTTTTGAGATTGTCATGCATTGATGCATCTTCTCAGGTTTGGCTGTGTTCTTACAGGTGGAACATATTATAAAAACCAGGTGTAGCAGATAAAGAGAATAAATACTATATAAAATAAATATAGTAGCTTTTATTTGTAGATGTTGACTTAGCTTTATTTGGAAGAGATTACAGTTCTCTTGCCCCAGTAAATTTGAAATACAGTGTTGATATTGAACTAATGATTCTTTTCTTATCTTGTGTGTGTTCTGGTAGATTATGAGCTGCTTTTATGTGCCTTTTTATAGACCCTCCTCCTGTTTCCAGATCGTGTGTTTCAGGGCCATGAAGTGTAACCTGACGTGGTAAATCAGCTTAGCTGTGGTCTGGCTTGCACAACATGGGATGAGGATGGATTTCAAATTTAATAATGCTGAATGACATCAAGTCCTAGTAAGCTCCTGTCTGTCACTCCTTGCAAATGGCTTTATTGGGCTTGTAATTGATGTTTGAGGTAATTAGTGCACGCTGCAGGGTATTATCTGAATTCTCTGGGTTGATCAGCAGGCTGAGTGTCAGCAGTGTGGAAGCAGTTCTTGGTTCAGAAGCACAAAAAGGACGTTGTGGAGCCTGGCAATAATGTGTTCTTCATACAAACCTGCATATTTTCACTTGGAATTTTAGGAGCAGTGTCATGATTTACTTTTCTGTCACTTACAAGAGCTGCAGATGGGAAGTGGGGAGCTGTTTGTTAATAACAGAGCTGGGGTTTATCCTTGATGTAGGAGAATGTGTAGCTGTGCTGGAATCTCACAATGGCTGTTTGTAAATAACCTAGCATTAACACTTGCACAAGAAATGTGTTTAGGAACCCACTTTTTCTGTGAAATTGGGGATGGTGTTTGAATAATTTAATACACTCTGGAATGGAAAGCTGAGGGCTGCTCTGCTGGAGGGGGTTTTCTGGAGAGTAAAATGCTCAAAGATGGGGCTGACCTCACAACTCTTCTGTATTTATTGTAAAGCTGTGAAGATAATTGCTTTGGGCTTTAAAGGAGCTGAGGCTTATGCATTGCAGGCTGTAAATTCAAGTGTAGCTTGTTAGGAATAAATGCTCCCATGCAGTTCCTTTAACAGTTTGATTCTAAGTGTTCAGTTTCTGTCTTGCCAAATTAATTTGAAGCTCAGCATCAGGCAGGGCTAAGCTTTGCTAATCCTTCAGAAACATTTAAACTGCACACAGGTAGTTAATGAAGTCAGTGGGACTACTGGGAGCACTGCATTTAAGGGTTCTGCTGAATTAGGATGTGTATTTTCAGGGGATAACCAAAAGTGCTGGCACTGCCCCTGTTCATCTGCCTGAGGGCTCTGCACCATTATTTTCCTTCCCATGCAGAGCATTCAGCAGACAAGAAGCATGCTGGTGCACTCTAGAACTGAAGGAGAAAAGATAATAAACCAATTATAAAGAGCTTCAGATCACTGCATTCTGTTCCAAACGCATCTCTCCAGCCTCTGGCTGAATCTTCTGTGAAGGGAAGCCAGGCTGTGGCCAGGAGGGAGCCAGGGCCAGCTGTCAGGAGGAGAAGCTGGCAGCTGGGGAAGTGTTTTAAAATAATTGTGTGGGAAGCATGCAGGAAAAGCTCTCACAACTTCCCTATCCATAGCTGTCATTCCAGTACATCAGGGAATTAATAAAATAAGATATATCTACAGTACTGGGATAGGAAGCTGGAGAGTTCAGTCACCTTCCAAAGCACAGGTTAAGGACTGGAAAAAGAAGAGGGTAAAGATTGTTGCACAGAGGGGATGGGAATGTGTGCCAAATCTCACAATATTTAATATTTGAACTCCCACCTACTGCAGTCACAGTTTAGAATCCCAGCCTTATTGAGATATTGAGGATATTTTCAGGCTGTGTTTTTGATATATTTTGCTGTGGCACACACTAGATTTTCATGCTTCTCTGGGGAAAAATGTTTGGCTTGCAGTGAAGTGCCAGAAGTGAGAGACTGGCCTGTGTTTTTATTTGTGAAGGAGAATAGTTTGCTGAAGTCTTTGCCAAAACCCTGCCCCGTTCAGGGCAGGAGTGTGAGGGCAGGGGCTCAGTATAATCGATTTCTAGAGAAGGTACTGATTTCCTCACTGCAAAGCTCAGGTTTAACACATAAGGCTCTTAAATTCCAGCATAATAGATCTGTTCTGCAGAAGCATTGGGGTTAGTGCAGTTTTTAAAGATCAGTAAATCCTCACCAGCAGCACGAGCAACGGCAGCGTTTACAGCTGAAATACAAATAACTCCTTAATGGGACAGCATTGAATTCTCATTTTTTATTTGCTGAGATAGACTTTTATTAAGTAGTCAGCTTAATAAAGTGAGTTCATCTGTTCTGTATCAGATGCAAGCCTTCAGCTTGTGGCCTCTTTTCCTCACCTTTCTTCCCTGCACACCCCTGCCCCCAGCCCAGGGTATAAATCACACATGGAACTCAGCAGGCTTTGGAGCAGCCCTGGCATGCCCTGGCTCAGGTGATCTCCAAGCAGTTTATGACCTAAGCATTATCCAGGGGGATGTTTCTCGGGGCTCCCGGGGCAGTGTCGTGATGAGCTCTTTTTTTATGTCACGGTGACCCATTTCTCGTGTTCCCCCAGCTCACCAGCAACTCCCAGGGCACCAGTGTAAAGTTATTTAAATACCGTCATTTTCAACCCGTGCAAAACTCTTAAGTGAATGCTCTGCATCAGGTGAGAATAAACTGCTGTAACTGTGATTCAAGTGGAACCAGGGCGATATAAATTGATTTGGTTGTTGTTAAGAGTGAACTTTGGGTGAGGCTTTGGGCACTCCTGTTGTAATTACACTTTGAAGGGGACGTGTGTCCATCTCCAGCTGCTCCTGGCCTCGTCACAGGGCTGTGTCCAAATGAGGTGTGACTGATCCCATTTGCCCAGGCTCAGTGTCTGGGGGCGGCTTCCTTGGCTGCCCCAAAGAGCTCACCTGTGGCTGTACCTGTGCGTGTCCAACGTGAGGGCTGAGCCAGGGAAGGGCTTTGGATGTGCTTAAGCTGTGTCTGGATGAGCAGGAACGGAGCCTTGGAAGTGTGGGAGGGTAGGGCAGGAGCCTTCCCAGTAGCTCATCTACTGGATAATAAATTGACCTCCTTTTTCTAAAATTTAAGGGTTATATTTTATTTTAATTTTTTCTGTGGTGGTAGTGGGACATTAAAGAAACTGAAGAGCGGGAAACCTAAAAGCAGCCTTGGCAAGCTGTCAGAACTCTTCCTGCATTAAACCAGACTCTCATTTCTAAGCTTGTACACGAACTTCTGAGCTGTCCTCAGGAAAACAACAGCTTTGAGTGTGTTTGTGGTTGTAGCCTGTCTGAAGTTAAAAATGAGCTCAAGAGGACACGAACTGTGTACCTGGGACCCCTGCAGTGCTGTGGGATACTCTGGATACTCCTTGCCTCTGGAGCAGAGCTGTGCTTCATTTGGGTGCTGAGTTCCAAGAGCCAGGTGGGGCTCTGCTCCCAGGGAACGAGGGACAGGACAAGAGGAAGTGGCCTCAAGCTGGGGGTTCAGATGGGATATTAAGGAAAACTGCTTCATGGAAGGGATTGCCAAGCACTGGCCCAGGCTGCCCAGGGCAGGGCTGGAGTGCTCAGTGTCCATGTGGTGCTGAGGGATGTGGTTTTGTGGTGGACCTGGCAGTGCTGGGGTCATGGTTGGGCTCAGTGATCTCAGAGGGCTTTTCCAACTTCAATGATTCTACAGTTTTTTCCTCCCCCCCTCCGCCCCCCCCCAGTTATTAAAATAAAAAAGAAAACATAACCTGAACAGTCTCTCAGCAAAAAATTCTGTTCAGTCTTTAAACCCATGCATACATTGTTTTTCTTTGTAAGCAATCCCTGCTAATACCAGATTAGCAGGACTGTTTCCCTGCTTTGTTCCTCCACCTGTTCCATAGCACATGCTGATATTCCCAAGCAAAACTGCTGCCCCAATATGGATTCTTAAGGTGGTGCAGGGAAGAAGAAATTATTTTTGTGTTACAAATGACTGTGATTTTTCTATATCCTTGTGTAATTATAGCTGAAATTATTGTATAAAGTGGGATTTGATTTTTAAACTGAAAATTGGATGCATTTGGCAACAATTTAAATTTTCTTAATATAGTCCAATTTTATTAATACAGGTATAGTTAAAGTGTCACTTGAAATAACAGTAGGTTCAGTAACCCCCATGATTCTTTTGGTAGGAAAAAATAACCTCACTGAGGATTTGTACATGAACAACTGGAAAAGATTTGGATCCAGAATACGTTTTTATATCCCTTTCCTGTGGTCCTGTGTGGAGGTCCTTTAGGTGATGATTCTGCTCATCTAGGTAGGACCCCATCACCATAGGAGCAAAGTGCCTTTGGAATATCCTTCTGGAAGGAAACGACTTCACAACAATTCTGTTTCTGCCTCAGCACGCGGGAGAAACACCTTGACTTGTTTGTGTTTCATTGTGTGTGGATAAATGCCTGGGAGGCAGGAGGTGTGGGGAAAGGAATTGGGAAGGACGTTTAGGGTGAGAGATTAGGTCAGTTTAGGTTCCGCTGGTTCTGTGGCTCACTTTTATCCCTCTGCAGTGAGTTTGGTGCCTTGGCTGAGAGGGTTTGGGAACTGCCTGTGCTGGGTGAGGGCTCAGCTGCTCCGCGCAGCTCCTGCGTGGGAGCGTTTCCTGCAGAACAGCCTGGGGATAATGGGCCTGCCATGAGGGATCCTTCCCAGGATTCTTCCCCAGCTCTGCCTCAGCAGGAAAACAGGAGTTTCACTGAAAAACTCCCCAGCTGGTCTGAGAGAGTGACCATAGCTACACAAACCAAGTGGTACCAGTGTTTTATTTGCTCTCAGTAAAAGCGGGTGAAACCCTCTGCCCCATTTTGGTGCTGGGGGCTGAGGAAGCCCCAGTCTGCACCCTGAGTTTAGCTCCTGCACAGCACTCTGAAGAGCTTCAGCTGCTCAAAACTATCCCTGCTGTTCTTCATTCCGGTGCTGCTTTGAGCAGAGCTGTGGGAAGGGCAGCGCTGGTGCCTCTTCAGCAGCTGGACCTGGAACTGCAGCTTCAGGTCGATTTTGAGTAATCCTTTGGATTTACAAGCATAGCCCCCAATTGTGGATGTGTTTTGCATGGCTGAGAGTGTTCAGTTGTGCTGCCCCAGATGGATAAGGGCAGTATCCAGTGATGGAGAGTCTGGAATGAAGCACAGAGTTCCATCCCTTCTCCTGCGGCAGCATTCCCACAGGCTCTGTGCCTTTTTCTGAAGTAGGAAGTGCAATGCATTAGGATTATGGTTATGAAACTCATGGAAAGCCATATGTGTGTACTTGTTCAGCACAAAGAAAGGGGATGTAAAGCACCCTGGTTTAACTTTAGACATTGCCTTAGGGTTCACCTTCCCCCTCCCTCATGCCTCTCCTCTCAGGCTCCTGGGGTGTGCAGAATGTAGCACAGAATCATAAAATCATGGAATGGTTTGCGGTGGAAGGACCTGAAAGGTGATCCAGGTACAACCCACCTTCCCCTGTCCCAGGCTGCTCCAAGCCCCATCCAGCCTGGCCTTGGGCACTGCCAGGGATCCAGGGGCAGCTACAGCTGCTCTGGGCACCCTGTGCCAGGGAACAATTCCTTCCCAATATCCACTCTAGACCTACTTTGCCAGTTCAAAGCCATTCCCCTTGTTCTAGCACTCCATGCCCTTGTAACACACCTGGGCTGGCCATCTCAGAACAGGCTTTGCCTTTAAAAGCCCATTCTGAGAATCCTGCCTTTTTATCTGGTACTTGGAGTACCTCTTGCAGTGTGTACTTTGTACCTCCATTCTCCTTAAAACCAGAGGAAAAACTAACTGGCTTTCATCCTGTCTTTGAGGGCTCTCCATTTGCCAGCTGGTGCCAGCTTTGTGCTCTCCTGGGTCATTTAGCAATTCCTGGTGGATGAGGCATGGAACAATCCATTCCCTTTAGCAGAATCTGTTTTGAAAGGCTTGCCTGTCTCTTTAGCAGTACATGCTCTGTGCCTTGAGCTTGCCCTCACAGCTCTGGTTGGTGCTGGAATATCAGTGTCAAACTCCAGATCAGAGCTCTGCATCAGGACAGGAATTCAGGTGACAAAAATTGCTGCCCTGAACTGAAAACTCTTCCCTGGGGGAGAGCAGTACATTCCCTGTGACCAGGCACCTGTGCCCGTGAATAGCTTGGTGGGAGCTGAGGCAATTAGGCAGAGTCGCTTATTAGAAGCAGTGGGTTGGTTTCTCGTGCTGCCTGGAGAGTTTTCCCCGCGGCAGCGTCTGGAGCTCCTGTGCGGAGGCTGAGCGGAGACGGCGCTGCTGGAGCAGCTCAGAGCTGGATTAACTTCAAACCTAAAAATAGCCCACAAGCCATCACAAGCAAAAACGCCTTTTCCTCCAGAGAATCATGGATTCTGGAGGGAGGGCAGATGAAAATTCAGCTGTGCTGCCTGCTCTGGAGTCCTGGCAGAAAACAACGGAGCAGTGTCCAGAGCTGCTGGAGCAGGTGGGATTCCTGCAGCTGTCACTGCACAACACGCAGGAAATGGGCTTTTAATCTGATTGTACTGAAATTAAATACTACACAAAATTCTTCTGCTTCTATATACTTTTGGGTTTTCTCCTCAGCCTTCCAAGGTTGCATTTGAGACATCCTAATATTTTATCATTTGGATGATTATGAATGACTTGAATTAACTTTCTCCCCCAATCCTTCTGTTCCATGTCAGCATTTGTAAAAATGGCTTTTGTGCAGCTGCTCTCTGGTACTTGAGCAGGTGATGTTTAGTAGTTGAGCAGGCTGTTCCAGATCTGGTCTTGCAGCAGTAGGAAGGACTAGCAGTGACCTGCTCAAATGCAGCCTGTTGACTCTCTCTTTTTATTCTGAAGTGATAAAGCAAGACCAGCTTGGGGGTTTTTGACACTACAACAACTTTTGAGCAGTAAATCTGTTGATGAGTGCCTGTAGAAATAAAAACTTGAGCTCTTTTTGAGCAGTCATGCCGTTCTTGCTCTTGCCAGAGGAGCAGCAATGGTGTGTGAGTAGTTTGCACAGGTAGTCCTTACTCTAATGATGTTTGCAGTTCCTTATTAGGTTATACCATAATCCCTGAATGTGATTAACTGGCAATTTACACTTCAGAGCCCTGGCTTTTACTTATAAAAGCTGCAGAGAAATAAACTAGAGAAACAAATTGGGAGTTAACTGTGCAATCAAAGATATAAATGTGCCTCTGCAGTCTGAGTGCTGCTGCTTGGCTGGCTCGAAGGACCGAGTCTTACTCAGAGTAGAAGGGGAATTGCTGTCTAAGACAGCTTTTAGTAATGTGATGAACTGCAGAGGTGCTTAAGAGCATCTAAAGCATGTTTAGTCTTTATGGGCAGCATTAGTTAATCTTGTGGGCAGTTAAACTGAATATTGCCACCTATGTGTAAATTAGAACATCCTGATTTGTAAAAATGCAGTTGAGAACAGTTCAGCCAGTGCCCTTCTCAGCAGTGGTGTGAAAGGCAGCGTTGGCCGCACGTTTAAAAATAAAATAAATGTTACTGGTAGTGGGTTGGGAAGTTGTGTCTGAGCTCGTTAAGAACCCAATTACTGCAGAGCAGATCCTTTTACAGTTGCTAGCAGTGAGCAAATGGGAATTGCCATCACAAAGAAGGATCTGCTCATAAACACGTTTCCAGTTCGTGGGGCTTGCAGTAGGTGGTGACTTGTTGGGAGAAGTGCTGTTGAAACACCTGGTGAGACACATGTTGTCTGCTGGAAGAAAGAGCTTGCAAAAATGCTAAAAACAAAAACGAATTTTAGGAATTGCAACTTCTTTGGGCAGAGAACTCTAAGCCTTGATCAGAGCTACTGTGTGTGGTACCACCTCAGTTTCAGCTTAAAGCACTCCAAGCGCTTCCACATCTCATCCTTAGCACCATTTGGTTGTCAGCAGCAAGTGAAATGATTCTCTCTGTGCTGTCAAAAGTGATGGGATGGAAGAGGAATTCTCTCTCAGCACAAATGGATAGATATGTTAACCTAGCAATCCTATTTTCATGGTGGATTTAATCCAAGAAAACCTTGTGTTATAGTCATGGAGGTTTTCTGGTTTGTTTTTTCTAAGGGTTTACGTTTCTGTCTGGTTTGTGCACTGTTCTCTGCTCCCACAATGTTTTCACTTCCTTACCTGAGGCACACTGCAAACAGAAGTGGTTGCTGCTGCATTTCCTATCTGTCTGAAGCTGCAAAGCTTCATGACTTAAAATAAAGCAAAGTTAAAGGATGCTTGGATTCTTCAGCCCAATTTGGTGGTTGAAATTCATCATATCAGTTTTTAATAAAATAATGCACATCATGCATTGACAGCACTGTGAAGTGGCATAAACTCTTCTTCACTTTCTCTTGAAGAGGGCATTTGACTTTCAGGAAGTGTGAGGGGGAATCGACCATCAGTTTTGAGTAAAACACAACCAATTTTAGAACCAAGTACACAACATTTGCATACGTGTGGCTTTGAGACCTTCCTTGGAGAAGCTCTATCATGACGACTCAGTGTTGTCTCCTTCAGGAGGATGTTGATCAGCTTGTGATGTTTTGCATCTTCCTCCTAGAAGCTTTCAAAGCCTCAGTGTTGACTATTTATAAACACAGAGAGTTCTCTCCTTTGCCTTTCAAAATTTAAACTTCTTGGAACTTAATTTAGAAGTTAACTTTTAAAAAGTAGGGAAGAAATTGCTTCTCAGAGGAAGCTGTGCTTTATGTGCTTTTCCTTTGCTGATGAGCAGCAGTTGCTGTTCACACTCAAATCCAAACGTTATTTTCCAAACAGCTGTTTTTTAACAAATGCTGTCAGTGTAAGAGCAGTTGGTTTCTGTAGGAGGGACTGACTCCCTTGGAGTTGTTCCCATCCCACTCATCCGTGGCCTTTTTCCCCACCCTTTATCTGACCTTACACATCTTTGGGAAGCGTGTCAGCAGGAGGGACATCAGTAACTGGAGCTCAGCGACACCATCATGCGAGAAGCATGATAACAGCAATCAATTGTTAATAGTGAGCTAACTGTAGTCTCCTGGCCTGTTTGACTTCTTGGTGTGCATGTTGTGGCCAGGGTACAGTGAGAACTTGTGGTGTTTGGAGGGTTTATTTCATTACAGATTTATGGAGGTTGCACTGTGTCTGAAATGGAGAGCACAGGAAATTCACTGACTTGATGCTGAGCTCTCAAGTATTGCAAATACCAGTTTTAGTTTATATATTATAATACTGGTTTATTTTGGATGTATAAGGGTGGGAAAAGTAATCACACTCTGTGGTTTACAGATCCTACAGGATCCCACACATATCTTCCACCTCTGGGTTCTCAGCTGAGTGGCTGTTCTGGCTCCCTTTTCTTGCTGGATGAGCAGAGGGGATGCAGGAGACATCCACAGGTTGTCTATATGGTGCATCAGTCCATTGAAACAGGGCAATTATTCAGCACTTCCAGGTTTGGCGCCACATCAGAGCTGCTCCATCTTCGTGAGGAGCGCAGGGTATGGAATTCAAGACTTGCCAGCTTAGCTGAACTGGATAAGTTTCCATTTTGTGTCTGCTGAGCTGCTGGAAAATGTTCCCAGTGCCCTTGCCTGGAGCATCTCTTCAGGGTGTGTCCTGTGTGTGTTTGTAGTCAGTTTTCAGGTAACCAGTAAAGACTGATGAACAAAAGTTTGCTAAAACAAAAGTAATTCTGGAGGAAGGGAAAGAGGAAGGGAAGTGCAGAACTATTAATGGGATTATTAAAGAAGATGTGAAGTAGGAGGAAAATAGGTCTGTGTGAACCATGATCACCAACTCTGAGGCTTCATTTAGCCCTTGGTAAAACTGGAAATGTTAAACAGCAGCTTCCTGAATCACCTGTCTGGGGGCAGCCACCTGCTGTCAGTGACAGGGGGATAAATATTGCTTTATGTGGTTGGTATTAATTTATACCACAGTAGAAATGTTATAATTTATGTAATAATTTTTATAATTAGTAGCAATTGGTGTAATTAATATTAATTTAATATGAAAGTAACTGGGTGAAAATTAGATGCTTAATAACACAGTGATAAGAGACACAGTAAACATAATCCCACAGAATTCTCCTTTAGGATTTGGTAGAAGTTGTCTGAAGTCTGACTCTATGTGCACCACAGAACTTGGGATTTCTGGGTTTTTTTGGAAAGCCTTGTTCCTTTAACCTCATTTGTTTATCTACCTAAGCCCCAACAGTTTGAGGCTTTTGTGTTTGAACTCTTGAATTAATTACTTGTTCTTGTTTTAATTGTGATAAGTAAAGATACATCAAATTAAAAATAAATCAAACAAAAAGCCCCGCATCCACCTCAGAGGGCTGGTAAATTAATTAATGCATTTCTGTTACCCAGCTATGACAGGAACTCTGTAGGAATTGACCAAATATCTATAAATGTCTCAAACTCAGCAAAAGTTGTGGGTGTCTGACTGCAACATCAAACTGGTAATTCTGGATGTCTGTTTTATTTGCTCTGTGATTTGAGGCACAATTAATAGTCTGAGTGAAGGATGTTTGTTTGAAAGGTGACCTGAGCAGTGACATCAGAAATCACAATTGAGTTGTTTGTGAATTGGAGAGCACTGGCTGAAATGGTCTTTGGCAGATTTGCAGGTGGGCAGAGTCAGGAATTGCAAAAGCAAATGTAATGGAAATTCAAATTCTTTTTAGACAATTTGTGAAAAAAAATAATGTAACAAAAGTCTTCCCAAGATAATTTAAGAAGGACTTTGAGACTAAGCTGAATGCTGTGAGCAAATCCTGGTTGGCACCATAAAAATTAAGTGAATGAATTAATCCAGAATATGTTATTTCTTTGTACCTTTTCGGGACACTTCAATAAAACAGCCTGAAGTGAGAGTTCCCTTCATGAAGGAAGGCCAGGCTGTTCCATGAATCCTGAATAAATTGAGAGGGAAGGGTCAAACAAATGGACTGGGGAATTAAGCCTTTAAGAATTACTCACGATGATATTGATGAACAGAACCACATCTTAGCCTGGAACGTTGAGTTTCAGAACTATTAGATAAAGTTCAGTTCCCATTCATAAACCTGATAGCACTATCTCTTTCAAATGTGGGATTGTTTCTGTGGGAATCCCAGGATTCCCCCTACCCTGAGGTACTGAGCTCCTGCAGAAGAACCTTCCAGCAAGGAAGGTGCCCTTCTGGATTGCCAGTGAGTGAAAATACTTCAGAAAACCCCTGTGCTCTGTAGCAGATCAGGGGTTTATGTTTTGTTCTGCCCTGATCCTTCTCTAGTTTGCAGCTAATCGTTGTGCCTGGTGCTTTCCAGGATTCCTGGCCTTTAACAGGACTGGGCTGTGCTGGCACAGAGGTTGTTCCTCGACAGTATTTTGCTATGTAACAGTTCTGTCATTTATATTTTTAGATGTCAAGTATCTGAGATCAATACTAAAGTCTGACTTGAGACCTCTGTGCCTTCGGGGGTTTTTAGGGAGCCCAGGGCTCTGCAGGAACAGCCAAACCCCAGTCTGTGTCCCAGGTTTTCAAACCAAGCCCTTGGGTGTTCAGTGGGGTCAGGCACTCCTACAGCTCTGTCAAAGCACATCTGGAATGTGCTTGAGAGACCCCAACTCTGTTTTCATAGTGTGAAAATTTAGCTGTTAGAGCTTTTGGAGCTGCCTTGGGGTCCTCAAAGGAGTTCACCTGATGTTGTTTGCTAGAAGGATGTGGTTTGGGGGTTTGAGTACCAAATTACTCTCAGGGCTCTGTGGTGACTTCTCTGGTGGCCAGATGAAGGGCCAGGTAAATCTCCTTTTAATTACACTCTGCTTTCCCATGGGACAGATTCCAGAGCGCTGACAGTGATTGTGCTGGTTGTGGTTGGATTTTGCTCTGTAAATTCTGCCTAAAAACATGCACTGGAGAACTTCTGGCACTTTCACATATGAATATAATGCAATAGCTATAAATGTGTAATGCAGTGTAGCTGTAAGTACAATAAAGATGAAAAGAAGGGGAGAAAAGAGTTTTGAGCAGTGTAAGAGATGAGGATGTGGGAAAGTTTGTAGGTGTTATTTTTCTGATAAACTTCTTGTCAGATATTCAGGGCCTGGGAGTGCTGGATAAATATGAATTTGCCTTTCAATTCAGCATTTTGTGTGTAGGGTCTGAGGAGTCTGTGCTGATCATCTTCTTAAACCAAGCTTGGTCAGCCCGTTAATGATGAGTGTCACGTGGAAACATGGAGTGGGATTGCCTGGGAAGGAAACAGCTTCTTGGCCTGTGGCTGAAATATCTCATGTTCAATACTGGGTGTAAAATGTTCTTAATCTATTCCACAATTCTTTGGTATTTTTCATCCATGTGCCATGTTCTCCCAAAATAATTTCTCGACTGGGACAGATTGCTGTTAAATCCTTCCTGGCATACATTTCCCTGGCGTTTTTTCTGGAAGGAGGTGTCACATTTGGAACAGACAGATGTAAATTCAATCCCTCTCACACAGGACTCTTTGTCATGTGTCTGCCTTGGATGGAGCAATTTATGAGCAGCCGTTCTGGGTGGTGAATTAAACCACAAAATGGCCATTCAGTGGCACTTGTGGGGTGGCAGGAGAAGCAGTTTTTATTCTTGCTCTTGGTGTCAAATTGCCTCCTTGCCTCTGCAGTTGCTGGCACACAAAGGGCCGTGTCCTTGGCCCTGGCCTGGGGTGTCGTCCCTCCCCACATCAGGCTCTGCTCTCTCCAGACAGACCCATCCAGCTCTGGTGCCCTGCTCTGTTTGTTCACAGGTCAGCTTTCCTCCTGTGTTAAAATGGAGATGAAATCGTGTGTCGTGGATTTTGAGATTAAATCTAATGGTTTTCATTGTCTGCTAGAAATTAATTTACTGCTCATTGGAAATAATCTCTCTTTATCATGTTAATTAAGTGTATTGAAGGAGAAATATTAAGGGAATATGGTTTTTTCCCTCCCTGACTTGAGCAGTGAGGAGGACAGCTTTTTTGTTTGCCAAGTGTGCCAGTTTTGGCCAAATTTAGAGGAGAATATCCTCTGAGGGAAGGCAGGGTACCACCACCCCTTCCCCCACCAGGTTCGGGGAAAAGAAAAGAATTTCCTCAAAGGAAAGTGAAAGAGATAAAAACTGTTTATTTAACAAACACACAGAAAAGGATAATAATGCTAAATAATAAAATCTCTTGCTATGGAGAGAAACCTGGGAAGATTTCAGAGTCCTTCTCTGGGTGTGGCCTCTCTCCTCCTCCTCGGAGCTGGGTCGGCCTGGGCCCCCTGGGCCCAGGGTGTTCTGGTATTGTTGAGCACTCCAGAAGAGAAGAAGAAGAGGGAAAAAACCCAAAGTCTCAGGAAAAAAAAGTTTTACTCTCCGTCTCTCTCTCCTCTGAGAAGAGGAGGCAAAAGCTGGGAAAAATCAGAAGGTGCTTTTCCTCCACTCTTCTCCCCACAGCTGCAATGCCAAGAGAGACAGCAGTGTCCTTGGAGCACAGAACTGCTGCGAAAAAAGTTTGTCTGTTTTTTTCCTATTGCACCCAGTCTTAAAGGCACAGAATTCATCTTCTGGGCATAGAGTGGCGATAGGGGATACACATCATAAAGTCACCCCAAGACACCAAGCAAAACAGGTTTCTAATTAAATAACAGAATAACTCCTTGAAACTCTTCTTTGGGAGAAATATTTGGCTTTTTTACTTGTTCCATCTTTTAAATGGACAATAGAGGCATGCAGTAATTAAAATATATTTTGAAAAAATCAGGGAATTCACCAGTGACTTCTTAAAATTTTGTTTTGATGGGAAAGCAAAACACATGTTATATCCAGAGACTCAATGAAAAATGCCTCTGCCTCTTTCTTTGACCTCAGAAACAGAGGTGAAATCATTCCCTTAACGATAAGCCAGCACTCCTGTCTGATCCTGTGGGCTTCCATCTTTCCACGGCATCAGGAGCTGCTCCTGCTCCTCTGATGGATCACTGCTGTGATGAGCTGTGGGACTGTTCACTGTTTGGCTGTTCTCACTCAATCCAGTGTTTTCCCAGCACACAGGGAGGGCCCCCAGGTTTTTCTGCTGGTGTGGTGATGGATTTTGCTCCTCAGTAACTTTGTCAACTCGTTCTCTGCTTCTGGAGAGCTCCAGGTGTCCCTCTGGACTGGGCACCTGCTCCTGTTTTTCCTTCTAGTGCTGCTCTGCAAAGGCTGATGTTGTAAACCATCTCTGGGTATTCTGAGTTGGAAGGGCCCCCCGGGGATCTGAGCAGCTCCGTGTCTCTGCAGGACTCACCAGAAGTCCTCAGCTTCAAGGACTGGAAAATTGTTTAGGGAAAAGTTGATTCCATGTGATTTTTCAGAGGAAAACTGCCGTGGTTTTGCTTATGCTGTTGGGATTGTTTCTCCTGTTTCTGGGGAATTCTGGATCAGAGCTCATGGATTTTTGGCAGTGTTGGGTTAACCTTTGGACTCGATCTGCAAGGCTTTTTCCCACCTAGATGATTCCATGATTCCCTTGCAGCCCAATCCAATATAATGAACCCTGTGGCCTCTGGTGGGACATAGGAGCAGAATCTCCGTAGCAGATGAGTGAGAGAAGCTCCTGTGGGGTGCCAGCTCTGCCTCTCACTGACAGCACGCCAGACCTGGCCTGGCTGAGGAGGAGACAGTTCACATTCCCTGCAGTGAATTCCCAGTGCCAGCAGACAGGGAGAGCTGCCCAAAGCCTCCAGTGGAAGGTCTGGGTGGAGCAAGGTGGCTCCTTCACCTCAGGATCCTTCTCCTTCTGGGCTGTGGGGCTCTGGAGCCAGACCTGTGGTTAATTGAGAAGAAACTTGAATGCTAAATATTACAATATTTATTTATTTACTTATTCCTCCTGACAGCTCCTTTGGCAGCCAGCAGGTTATTCCAAACGCCCTGGGTACCTGCTGGTCCTTGAGTGAGGCCCCGTGAATTTGAAGCCAGTGCATTCCTTGAAGGAAGGCTCAGTCTTTCCTTTCTGCCCTGGGGATGTATTAAAAACCTGGCTAACAAGAAGGCCAGAACTTGGGTGTCTTTCCTCTTTCTCTAGAGATTTGAGGTACAATTTTAGGGGTTTCACAGAAAACATTCTGCAGCAGCAGTGTTTAGTGATGACCCCATCCAGCTGCACAACTGGGGTATAAATCAGAATATTCCTTTACAGCAGTAATTTGTACTAAGCCATTACTAAGGCTATTTAGTGCCCATCAGTGTTCAATAGAAAGCTCATTTTTGTAACAGATCAGTGATTAATACCTGATCAGAGGGCAAGTGCTGCTCTTGTCATCTGAATTGTGAAGACAAAATGAGCAGTCTTGATGGGGTCAATGGTTACCATAAGCCTGTGCCTTTGGTGTAATGATCATTTTCTGTGAGGGTAATTAATGAACTGTTTGAGTTATGGAGGACATTGATATTATTGACACTGATGTATGAGCTGGATTTTTAATGGAGTAGATGTGCTGACTGTGGGAATACTGTTGATAAATCAGACTTTAATTTTATGCATTCAGCTTGTGCTTAGAACTATCCAGGTATTTTTAGAAACCTGGGGTGATTTACATATCCATTGGGAAATGTCTTTGTCAAACTACCACTGGTGTTTGTGTTTACACCCTGCACTTCCAGCTCCTCCCGTCACTGCAGGTGCACAGCCACTGTCCTGCCCTCCAGTCACAGGGGTGTGGAATTCAGCTTGGAAAAGACCTTTAGGATCATCAAATCCAACCATGAACCAGCACCACCACCCTGCTCACCACTAAACCATGTCCCAGGTGCCACATCCACATTTTTTGCACACTCCCAGGGATGGTGACTCCACCAGTGCCCTGGGAAGCGAATGTTTGAGAGAATATGGGGGAGGCAAAAAGGCAGCTAGACTCTGGGGTGCAGAGCTGAGAAATACCTTGGCAAAGATGATGAAATATTCTCTTGTCCCTGAGCTCATGTATAGAGCCTCTGTCTGGTGAGCAGGAGGGGCAGCATCTTTGGGGTTTTGCAGCTGTACTCTGCTGAGAAAACTTGTTTTATGTTTCTCTACGGCTGCAAAAAAAAAAAAACCCAAACATGAAAAAAAGTAACAAAACCAAATTTGCTCTTCCCTGCCTCAAAAAAAAGAAAAAATCCTTTTGCTATTTCAGATTAAAAAATTGTTTCAACTTTGAGCGTATATGTGAGCAGGTGTTTTATTTGAAGTGTTCCCTGTGTGATAAATAACTTCTGTGCTTCTTTATTGCTGGGCTTAGTTATGGTGTTGAGATAAACCTAAACAGAAAATTAGTCTGCTGCAGACACTGAGAGAACATTACTCATCGTTGTGGCAAAACTCTCCTAAGTACTTACCCAAAATAGCCACCAACCTTGAATTATTTTGGATCTGAACCCCTGGCAGCTGAGTGAGTTATGCAGACAGGAGACACAGATTACAGGTGAAAAATCACATGCAAAGATGCTGCTGCCTTGGAAAGAATGACTCTGTTCACAGTGTTTAAGTGGGAAATGAATCAGCCTGGAGGTGCTCTATTTTATTTCCTAATTGCACCAAATGAAGGAGGATTATAAGACAAAATGGGCAGTGGGAGACTTCTGACACGTTACTGTGGCTTCAGCTGGCACCTTGGCTAAAGGGGTGTGATGAAGGCATGGTTATTCTCCTGGTGCTGCCCTACACCCTGTCTGCTGGCTCTGGACAAATCCCAGCCCCTCCTCTTCCCAGGAAACCCAGCTGCAAGAGGGACACGAACTCCCCTGGCTCTAGGGGGGTGGGAAGCACTTTGAGTTAGACTTGATGAATTTTTGGTCGCATAACTGACTAAAGATCTCCAGCAGTATCCTTATTGACTGGTCTGAGTATTATGAGTGAGGTGGAGGAGGTTTTTCTGGTGCTGGTGGAGGCTTTTCAGCTGCAGTGCCTCTTGCCTTTTGCCCAGACACCAGTTCTGGGTGTGCTGCAAATGCCCAAGAGCCATTTCCAAATACAAATTGATTCAAATACCTGAAGCTATTAGCCCATCACAAAAACTAGTTCTAAGAACACCAATGCAATGGCATTTTCTATGAAACCACTCACAAATGCCCTCAAATAAGGCAGTTTTCCTGATGTGTAACTTCCACAATCCAAATGGAAAATTTGGCTCCTGTGTTTCAGTTCGTGACTCATCTTGGGGAACGTCAGGACCTGTGATAAATCCTGCTGCAGTAAATTGTCCTCATCAGTTTTCTGTGTTAGAGTCACTTCAGTCTTGGCTGGGAGGTAAATTTCCATGGCTGATGGGAGGAAAATGGGTAGGATCCGATTGAGTAGTTGAGCATCTCTCTCTGCCCTCAGTCAGGTAGGACACAGAGCTGGGAGGAGCCCTGGCTAGACCAGCACTGGGTCAGCTCCACGTGGAGCCCCCGAGGGCAAATCACTCTTTGACAAGACTGGAAGGGGGGATAACTCTCTGCTCTGCTGCCCTGATTATCAAACTGATGATTAAGGTACAGAATTAATGCGGGCAGTGAGTTTTGGTCTTTTATTTTCTGCAAGTTTGAAAAATCATGCCTTAATTCTTTCACTGAAGTGAGTGTTTATTAGGAATAGAGAAATGCTGGTGTGTTTGACATGCCCAGGTGAGGGGGTCAGAACTAGAGGGTTGTTAAGATCCCTTCCAACCCAAACTGTCCTGTGATTCTGTGAAGGGATGAAGTTCTGGCAGTGCTGTCACATAAATTACTGCTTGAACAGTTGTGCACCCCTTTCCATCCCACAGAGCTAAGCAGAGGTCTCAGTAAGCCATATGAGTGTGGGAGAGGCAGTTTCTGATGTTCAGAACCCCCTTTTTTTTTGTAGGGGAGGCAATTTTTAGCAAACTTCAGTTCAGCTTCACCTCTCCTGTCTCTACCACAGTAGTAAAGCTGGATACGTGTGAGTGGGGCTGTCCTGGCCTTTGGCGAGAACCTTCTCTGACTTCTGAAGTGTGGCATGTGTTTATACAAATACTCAACACAAAACCATCCATGCTTCTGCTGGTATTTATTGCATTTTACATCCTTGTATTTAGCAGCAGCACTGGCCTTTCCTGGCTCCAGAAGGAATATGGTCTGGAGCAGTGGTACCTGGCATCGCTCCTAGATATCCAGAGGTATTTCTTACTTCTTCTCGCTTCTTCTTTCCTGGGCTCTGGGCTGATGGCAGCAGTCATTGCTCACCTGAGCAGGCATTTTGAGCTCAGCCACCAGCACAGAGAATGTGCCACCTGGTACCTGCTGTTAGATACCAGCTGAAGGTGCTGGATCCTGCCCTCAGCAGTCCTGCAGCAGCCCTGGCACTGGCTGTGGTGGTGCCTTTGCCCATCAGCTCCCTGCTGGAGCACAGATGCTGCGGTGGGGGAAGACACCTGAACACGTTTCCTTGGGTTAAGCCAACGAGACAGGAGCTGAGCTTGTCCCCACGGCTGCCAAAGCTCCTCCTGCTGCAGGGGAGGACTCGGGGCTGGGGATGGAAGCGGTGCCTTGGCTCAGCACCTGCACTTGCCGTGTGTTTGGCCAGCTTTGCATAATTGATAAGCAAAGGCTTATCACAGGGTGTGAGCATCCTGTGGTAGCATCTGTCATCCGTGGATCCTGCACCTGCCAGAGCCAAGGTGTTCTGGCAGCTTGGAGCAGGAGGCTGAGAGCAGAGCCAGGGGCTGATGGGCTTTTGGGGGAGCTGCAATGACAGGAGCATAAAGGTATAAAGCTGCTTGATGGGGAAACTTCTCCACGTCCTGAATTTCTCTTTCGGCAGGGGAACATCTGATCCTGCTCCTGCTGAGAACCAGGACTGGCTGCTCCAGGGAGCTGCTCACGTGCATCATTCAGATCAGCCTCGGGTGTCAGTGGGTTCTGTTAATTCCTGAAAGTCCCTGATGGGGAGACCCAAAGCCCACAGCAGGAATCCCAGTGTTTGCAGTTTGTGTCAGCTGGAGGGCACAGGACAAGGTGCTCCTCAGTGTCTCAATGCTTTGGGCAGCAGCTCCGAAGGTGAAGGGCTGGGGGGTTCCCTTTGCTGGGAGAAGGATTTTTCTGCTCAAGATCTCATTTGGTAATTCTGTTGAAACTTCCTCTGCTGTGTTTGAGTTTTATTTTGTTTTATTTTGGTGGTTTTGTTCTGATGAATGGCCTGGTTTATATATATATATATATATATATATATATAAACCCTACCTTTTGCTCCAGTCCTGAACTAAATTGTCTAAAAGAGTCATCAAATATTCTTAACCCAAATCCTAATTTTCCTTGTATTTTCACAGGCATGCAGCCTGGTCAAAGTGCTTTTATTTGTTAATCTGATCTGCTTCTGTTGCATTCTCTTCCATTAGTTCCACTGAGGGAAATGAAATTAGTTACACTGCCCAGGCAGGGAGTGTTATATGGATTTCAGGTACTCTCTGTTCCACCAACAGTTTGTAAAGGACGTGACTCAGTTTTTCTGAGATTGGAATTATTTGACATGGGTAGATAATAAAAGATTGGTTTTGATATGAATGCTCTGGAAAACCACAATAAACTCTGCCTTTTGCACCCCAATGGCCACAACAATTATTGTTCCATTTCAGCTTAGGCTCTGTCCAAATGTCAGAGGCTGTAGAATATCCCATTGCTGGGAATATTTGCTGTATAAATGTACAAGTGAATGTATGGAACTGTTGGAGCAAAGGACACAAAAGCTCTCTTGTCACAGACAACTTGTAAGTTTATATATCCCAGCTTGACTGTTAGAGGATATAGGTTTGGATAGATATTAAAAATAGTGTGTTATACATACTTTTTTCCCCCACTTTTTAATCTACTTTTTGCCCTGGGAATTCTTCAGGAAGAAAAATGCTTAACTGAAGGGAAATTTATCTTGCCGTTCAAGTTGCCTGAAGATTTGCTACATGAAGACTTGTTCTAGATTAGGTAATCTCCTTTACACACCTAACTTTGTACAAGTTAATTTTCTTAAAGCAACTGCCCTCTGAATATAGAATGTTTGGACTCTTACCTGCATTGTACAACTCCAGGTTGCAAAGAATGATCGATGCATCACCAGACTCTTACAAGTTTAAGTACTGCATGAAAAAAATGTCATGAACTTCTGGAAAATGGGGTATTAATATTTGCCTTATTGTAAGTGTAGTGTGGTGGGTGATAAATGGTGTTTCTGTATATTCATTTCATATCAAGATCACTTTTATCCTTTAATTCCACCTCCTTTCCATTTAAAATTATTTTAAAACAAATGTATTTAAATAATTAGAGCTGGTAGAATAAACAAGGATCTACCTTCTCGTTATTTTACTGCTTCTGCTGCTTACCAACCTCTGTGTGCTGTTTGATGCCTTTGGCACTTGCCTGGGGAGTGAGCTGTAGGACAGAGAACATTTCTGGTCCCATGGAGTTGAGAGTAACCCACCAGCACCAGGACTGTCCCCAGCAGGGCTGTGCGAGGGCTGGGTGTGCCACCTCCGTGAAAGCCAGCCCAGAGTGATTTGGTGGCATTGTACAAAGGTTCTTCCAGATCCTCTCAGTGTGGATTCCAGCTAGAGGTGGGCTCGGAACAAACCCAGGCTCTGACCTCTCCCGAGTTTGGAAATGTGAGTTTGAGGGCTCGGTTTTGGTGCTCATGGCTCGTGTGGGAATGACAGTCCAGCGTGAGCTGTGACTTCTCAGTGTAGCTACAACAAAGAATGTTGCAGTACTGGAACCTTCTCTGAAACCATCTCACCTAAGCTGATGATCTGAGCTGTCCTCTCTGAAACGAGCTTCCTCGAGGAAGCTCCTAGTAATATATTCAAATATATGCTGGGTTCTTTTTCAAGTGGTGGTTTTAGCTCCAAGTGCCCTTGGAGCTAATAAAGAATAGGTTTCC
This sequence comes from Daphoenositta chrysoptera, assembly GCA_013397915.1. Classification (NCBI taxonomy): domain Eukaryota; kingdom Metazoa; phylum Chordata; class Aves; order Passeriformes; genus Daphoenositta; species Daphoenositta chrysoptera. Next base: position 68,080 of record VZRO01000005.1, on the reverse strand, counting down.
TTTCCTCCTGAAGGAACAGGCTTTCAGCAGCTTTGAGCTGGCATAAGTGGTAGTCTTGTGACACTTCTATTTCAGCTGGATGATTTGCCCTGTAGAATACTTGATTAAAATCTAAAATTATTTTACTGCTGTATTATTTTCCTGAGCCTTGAGTAAATACCTGTTTCCATCAAACCCCACTGTCAACTCAATTTGAACCCCTATTTTGGGCAGGAATGAGCAGGATCTGGTGTCTCCCAGAGCCCCTCTGAAGCACACAAACATCCCAGTGGTGTGCAGCATGTCCAGGTGGGATTTTTTTTTGTGTTTGGTGTTTCCACTCCAAAGTTCTTCACAGGATAGACAGGAACCATGAGAGTTTCTGGCTGAGACACTTGCCATGTTTTCCTGGAGGCAGTTACCTTGGGGCATATGTTGAGCAGGAATTTTTTGCAGCATTTCTCAAACCTTTTGTGGCAGGTTTCCAGTGAACCGTTTGGATGGTTCCTCTCTGGTTTGCAGCCCTGGTCTGCTGCCATGTGAACAGGTGTGGGAGCAGGAATCCAAGGGATGGAATGGTCATGATGGTTTGGTGACAGCCAAAGATGAGGTACAAACCAGCACTTAAAGAATGAGATGCAGCTGGCCGGGCTTCAAATGTTTCCAAATTGCACAGAAAATTGTGGATTGACAATGCCTGTGAGTGGAAAAAGGGGATGTGGTGAGAAAGGAGCAGAAATGAGTTTAAAAGGTGGTATTTGCCACTGTGTTTGAGGCTGTCATTTCTGTAATTCGTAGAATAATGCAGATTTTTCCTGGCTTTTGGCCTTACACACACAATTCTGCTGTGTAGGTTATGATGTACTACCTGAGAGTAAACTCTTTGCATTGGGGAATGGAGAAATAGGTGCAGTGTAACTTACGTAACTCCTGTGCATTAGATACTGAAAGTCTTTCCCTTATTAACTGGCAGGTTTCTGTGGATGTGTCTTTACCAGTGCTTTTACCTAATGCCATAATTTGAGTTACCCAAATATTTCAACATACTTAAGTATCCAAGTACTGAAGTTTCTCCTTCAAGCTTTTCACTATTGCAGATGTGGCTGCAGAAAAGCACAACTGACTGAGCTGGCTCTGGAAACGTCTGGAACAAAACGTCCTGGTTTTGGTATCTTTTGCAAGTGTCTCAGGTGAAAAAGTGTTCCTGAATCTTCTGTGTTGCCTGTGCAATCTGATGGGATCCTGAGTTGGGATCCAGCTTGTCCTGGCTCTGTCCTGACAACCTCCACCTTGCACGAATTCCACAGAGAAATTCATTCAAGCTCAGTCAGTTGTTTTCAGAATAAGAGAATTTGTGAATTTTTATTTAGAATTTGGAGATCAGAAAGGCAGAAATGTGACTTAACCCCTTCCACACCCTCCTGAAGTCCTGGCAGAGCTTCGGATTTGTAGCCACAGGGAAACCTGCAGGCTCTGCTGCCTCTACAATGTTCTTTTTGTGATTTTCTTTTCCTCTGAGCCCTCTATAGTGTTTTTAATGTGGCAGCTGAACAGTAGATAGAAGATAAATACAGGAAAGTGTTGAGAGGGATGAAAATCACTGGCTAGGTGCCCATTTGTTCAGATTATTGTTTGCATAGATGCAAAAAATGAACCTTTAAACACTGTAAATTCAAGATCAACACTTAATAGAATATCTTGTCTCTTTCTTTAAAATAGATTCTATAGTATTATTAACTACCTGACAAACAGTGATGAATGCAGTCCCTCTGCTGCTTTCTCTTCAGGGTACAAGCAATTAAACACTATTATATGTTAGAATTGAACGTTGCTGTATGTGGGGATTCATTTGCTGCACATTTAAATGGAAGCAGAAATGATCAATAAACATCAATGTAATGACGTGTTCTAACCTTGATAAGGAAATTATGCCTTGTCTCTAATGGTCTGTGCGAATTTCATGGAGTTACTTGCCTATGAATGATGTTACTCAGAGGATCTGAAAGCAGTGCCATGCACTCATCTCCTCACACATCCTCAACTATCACCTGCAGCTCTACATTAACTTACAAGGCACAAACAAAAGCGTTTCAAGTCTTTTACAAGCTTAATTTTTAAGTTTAAATGTCAAGAATGAAATCATCCAACTTAATAATATTGTAGGTGTGTGTGACAAGGCATCTTTTGTAAAGAGCATGGAAAACAAGCTCTCAAACTGTTCCATTCTTCTTCTGTGGAAGTGACAAAAAGAGTGCATTCTGCTTTTTCAGTTGTTTACAGGAACCTACCACAGCCTTTCCACTTGCTGTAAACACTTGGAACAAGTGTTGGAAGCAGGTGAGGAAAGTCATGATGGAGATTCTTGTAACTGAGTTGGACTTGGAATGACTTGGAATTGCTTTTGAAGCGCTAAAATTTTGTAGAGGGGGTATTAAGGGATGGAATATCTCTACTGAAGCCATTGGGGCATATTTGAAAATTCAACAGTATTTTTTCATAAGCTTCTATTGGAATGCTCTAATCTCTGCACAAATCTGAAGTGGAGTCACTAAATATAACCCAGACGTGGGAACCATTTTCTCTAGGCTCCATCAGTCCATTTAAAAATCCCAGTTTTAGTAAATACTTGCTGGTCTCTTCTGCCAAAGCCTGAACTGTGGGTACCCAACCTGGAGAACGGGCCAGATTTTTCTGTAATGAGACCTCACCTTGATGTTTGTCCAGGTGGAGCTTTCTGTTGTTTTTCTTGGCTTTTCAAGTTGCTGTCATCATTTGAGAAAGCAGGATAAAAATACTACAGTGCTTCAGCATTTCTGTAATTTCCTGCAGCAGTTAATAGTGATGTTGGTGTAATTTTCCCAGCTCAGAGTTACATCCGGTGAAATAATAAAACCAACCTGTGTTAGGGTGTTCGTCTGTGAGGGAACAAGTGCAGATAAAACTTCCCACTCTGTGAACATTTTTATACCATATTACTTCATAAAATTTTTAGTGAAGTCTCCTCTTTGTCTTAGTCTGAATTATCTAAAACTGGATGTGTCCTGAGAAATGGAATGTATCTGTAATGGTGTCAGTTTATTCAATTTACAGCCAATCTTTATTCTCTTAGAACCTGAAACGGGGACTAATTGCATCCAGTAACTGCCTTTTAACCTTTCCCTGATTACCAAGAAAGAAGATGAGCAGGGTCAATGCTCCCACGTGGAAATTTCCATGTTCAATATCCCAGACAGTAAACAATCCCTTGTAAATGAGGCAAAAGGTAGTGTCTATCACCACTTTAAAAATGTGTGGGTTTAACTGTGTGAGTTGATTGTTGGGTGTTTCAGTGGTGACATTCTTGCTCCTGATCCCTCTGTCCTGTTGAAATGAGTGAAAAGGAGGGAATTTGCTCTCTGTCCTAGACATGACTTAAATCTGCAGTGCTCTGTGAAAGGACAGGGCCAGTGGGGAGGGAAAAGCAAACTGGCTGAGCTATTGAAGATAAATACAAGCTATGCCTGGCATGGAAAAAATAATTATGTCAAAATTAGTATCTGCCATCTAATTAAACTTCATCAAACCCTAATTACACTTGTAAATAAAATTCATCACGTCCAAACTCTGTGTTCTTGTGGTTTATAACACAAACACCGCTCAGCTCTTTCCTGGCTTTCAGTGTACAGTAAAAATTAAGTGATGACAGGAAACTCACTTGCTGTCCAAAGATTTTGAGCTTGCTGATGTAAACTAGAACCCTGATGTGAGTGGAAAGGTTCCCATCTTGCTGGAAAAAGTCCTGCATTTACTGTGGTCTGTCCACATCAGGAAGGAAAAAGTTGGGAAAAGTTCCTGTGTTGCACTTCAGAGCTGTGGGAATTGAACTCATTGGGGCTGGTAAGGGCTGTGCACTTGGAGGCACTAAAATAAAGCTTTTTATAGGAATTTACCTTCAGTGTTAGCTTTGGTGTTACTGCCAAAGATTTAATGTTCTCGTTTTAAATTGCAGGGTTGATTAGAGTTCTAGGAGTGTCTTTGAGCAATGGTTAACCTAAGTAGGACAGTGTTTTAGGGCCTGTCCTGTGCTGATTTCTGCATTCTGAAAACTTGCATAGGATTGTAAAAAAGTAGAGAAGTTGTATTTCTTCCTAGAATGTGGTGGCTGAGCTAAATGGGTCTCAGAAAGCAAACAGTTGGTCTGGTTCACATAAAAATGCGATATCAAAGCACCTGTAGCAGCCCAGCTTTCCTAGTGATGTTTATTTAAGAGAAGGACTCCTAAACATTAGTGCTCTACCAGTGTTCAGAGGGGTGGTATTGAGAAGGTTTTGTTCTTTTAGTAATTGCTCCTTTTTTGTGACTGAATTCAAAGAATCAGGAATTTTGGGAATAACAGTGTGAATTTGGATAATCTGAATTTACGTTGCGTTAACATCTCCTTTGGATAGGCTCAGTGCTGAATTTTCAGGTGCATTGTTCCATCCACTGTGAGCTCACCCTGAGGATATCAAAACCAGAGTCAGAGGCTGGATAAAAGTGCCACATGGCCAATGTGAGGAGGAAAAATAACCAGTGTAACCTAGGAGTGAAATGAGCAGAATGCATGGGAGGTGCAGCCCTGGAAGTTTCGTGCAGAGGGTGAAACAGAAATAGCTTCAGCCTTCCCACCAGAAAAAAAAATGGTGTTCATGAGCTGCAAACTGGTCCTAAAGAGGGCTCAGTCTGTCCAGTGTGCACTTTTCTGTGCAAAAATAACGCAGTCCAAATATCCTCTGACTCCCATATTGTGGGATTTATTATGCTGTTAAGTTCAATTATATTGGGTTATTTGTAATTATTTTGAAAAAAGTTATATACTTGGCTGTTTCTGGTTAAAAAAACCCAAGCCACCACTAATGGGCAGGTTCCTAACTCCTCAGTGCAGCTCAAATAATTGTCACAATGAGGATGCAGCAGGAAAAGCTTCAGGTGCCCAAGGAAAGACCAAGTGTTTTCAGCAGAGCTGGTACATTCTGTGCTGATGTTACCATGGGAATCACCATGTTCTTGCTGCTGTTGTGAGCAGGAGCATCAGTGAGGTTTAAGTTAAAACTACTGGTTTTGTGTAGGAATTGCACCTCTTGATAGTGGCCTAACGTTTATATCCTTATAACGAGCAGGACAGGCTCCCAACACAGAAATATCCTGTCCCCTGCACTCCCCACGTCTCTGCCCCTGGCCAGGGGTTTGCTGCCATTGCATGGGTGGCTTCCTAATGTTTGCTAAGCCCTGAGAAGCTGGTGCTTACCTGAGGAAGGAATTGTACTGAGGGTGCTGCACGTGAGTAGATCTGGAACTGCAGAGGTGTCTGTGAGCAGCAGTTGTGGAGCACAAAGTTTGTGCAGTTTGCAAACACGGATATTGCCAAGCACGATGTGCCTGTCCTGTCGGCTCTGCTGTCCTTGGCCTATGCCCAGCAGGGATCCAGTTGGTGCCACCTTTGCAGGGTCCAGGCTGGGGCTCTGGAGTCATTATCCACAAAAGCTGCCTTCCACGAGGAGAGATTTGTTTGGGAACTCACTGCTCTAGGTAGTAGTTATCCATCAAAATCACTTCACAAACTAAAGTGACTGTGCAGGTGGGGACAGTTGATTCATTGTAAAAGGAAAGCAATCTTAAATTCCAATATCTATGTAAAGAAGCCTCTGGAGTATCATCAATGTTTGATCTTTGAGCTCGGCTATTTCCATGAGTGGAATGTTATTGCTTTTGTAATGTCAGAGTACTATAAAAATAGGCTCTTGATGGATGAGCATCCAAAAGAATGCTCTTCCCCCAGCTCTGCACCTACTGAATATAAACTCGTGGTTTTTTACCACCAGTTGAAGGTATTAAATTTCGTACACGCTCTAAGTGTTGACCCCTGAGAAGGCAAAGCCTGCTTAAGCAATTGAGTGCCAGATAAATGTTATCATCATTTCATTTGCTTGTGCCAATACCACTCATTGGGTGGTGTTTAAATTTTGCTGGCAGCTCAAGCACAGCTAAAAATAAATTCATTTGTTTATAGACTTCTTTGACAACAGCCAAATAAACCCACATTGTGTTGTTTTGAACAGAAGGCACGAAGCCAGCTGAGTTCTCCCTTTCATTGTGGCTAAAACATGATGCTACATGGCTGAGGTTGGTTCTACACCTGCTCTTTTTCCCTCCCACCCCTGTTTTATTTCTATTGAAACCTTTTTCATACCAGTGTTTTCCTACCTAAGTATAGGTGTTAGTTTGCAGTGTGAGCAGCAGGCCCTGTTTTGTGCTAATGGGGCAGAGTACAGAGCAAAAAGAGACTAAAAAGTGGCAGCAGGGGAGCTGTTAATGCTTGGGGCTGGGAGTCCAGGGCAGAGATCCTTGAGTGCATGTCCATAAATCAGAGGGAAGGGGGCTGCACGTGCTGGAGCGCAGGCACAGGAGGCTGCGCTGCAGTGAACTCAGAAAAGTTCAGCAGTGTTCCAGAGGTCACCTGGACTTTCTGGCAGGGCAGCAGTGAGAATCTTCACGTTATTTCAGCTCAAGGGCAGGAGGAGGTGAAGGGAGATAACAAGGAGGACAAATGGCATCAGCTGTGATATCTCCAGTTGTGAGATACCGGGGTTTGGATGTCCTGGGGCTGCAGAGCTGTGGAATGAACAAATGCTTCTTATAAGAAAGGGAAATGCTGAGACAAAATGTCTTGGCAGTAAAAATAATTCTGAGAAGGTCACTGTGGGAATAGCCTGACTTGCTGTAGGAACTGAGCTTCTGCACCTCTCTCTCTCTGAGGGATGTACGGAAAAGTTCCTGCACAAACTGACAGCTGACTCTGTGTTCCCTGCTCAGTCCTGCCCTCCGCTCGCTGTGCCAGGGGAACAAACAAGGATGCAAGTCACTCTCTTAGTGGGAACCACGGCCTGGATCCTCTGAGTTGGGCTGTTGTAGTTTTGGTGGAGCAGATGGGCCAATCTGCAATGAATCACCTTGATGAGATAACGCTTAATGAAGTCACAGAATCCCAGACTGGTTTGGGTTGGGAAGGACCTTAAGGCCCATCTTGTCTCACCCCTGCCATGGCAGGGACATCTTCCACTATCCCAGGGTGCTCCAAGCCCTGTCTAGCCTGGCCTTGGACAAGGCCAGGGATGGGGCAGCCATCCTGGTGTCCCTGGTGTTCTGCTTTTCTCTTTTCTAGGAGGGGTGTAAAAGGTTACGAGGTGGTTTTGAGCAGAAAGAACTCACCTCCAAGGTACAGAACTGTGAATGTTTTCTTGCTAGTGGCAAAGGGAGATAGACATGATCTGCTTTCACTTGAGGTGGTTATGCTACCAAAAATCAGCACTGAAATATATTACTGTGAACAGTGACACAAAATTTATTTCTGTAATGCTCTGAGGATTTAAAAAAAAACAAACCCAAAACAACCAAAAAACCTTCATTCAACTACAAAACCTCTGAAGGCTCATTGGTTGTGTCCAGGTCAGTGAGAGCTGCTGGAGAGTGCTTTGACCTGGAGGACAAAAATAAGATGTGGCAATGTCAAGATGCAGTTGAAAATACCAAACTGTGAATTGAGGGAAAACCAGGTAGAGCGGATAGTGCAGGGAATCTCTCAGAGAGTGTTTGAGTAACACTTATGGGGGATAAAGAAGGTATTTGAAGTAAAGCTTCTAAAATCTGAATGGATTAGTGCTTAAAACTCTCGCTCAAAGTTGTGATAGTACTGAAGCTTCTGCTTGGGGACTGATTTTAAGAAAGGAAAAAAGCCACCCCACAAACCCTGTTAAACACTGCCTCTCCCCACTGTAGTGGTTTAGTTCACTTATTTGCTTTTGTGAGATATGAATTAGGAGAAATGCAAGGCAGGCGTAAAAACTTTAAAGAATATAAAGAAACTTTATTACTATGAGGATTAAAAGAAAAAGAAACACTAAGAAAGTAAAATAAAAATACATTCCCCTCTTTTCCAGCACCCCCTCTTTTAAGCACTTCCCCCCCTCCCCCATCCCCACCTTTTCCAGCTTGCACAATCACCCAGCTCGCACAAAGGATAACAAAGATGGAATTTCTGGTCAGTATTAGAGTTCTTAAAAAGTCTCTCCAAACCCAGGGAAAGAAGAGGTCTCCTTTCTGCTCCAGCGTGGTTTCCAAACTGCTACCTGCAACAGTCCTGCCCGCCCAGAAACAGTCTGTTGCAATGAAAACATACTAATCTCTCCCATGCAAATTTCACAGTGTTTTCATACTGCAGTCATGGACCAAACATGGGATGTTCTCATTTTAAGGATAAGCAAATTCCAGCCTGAAATTCACAACTCTCTTCTTCACCAAAATCTCTAAAAAAAGTCTTTTGTCCTGGGATGACTGTTTCAAACTAACACAGAGCTCTTTGGTGACCCTGGCATCGATCACCTTCCTTCTTCCACAGGCTGCCCACAGAATTCTCAATCCCCCCATGTCTTTTAAATGGATTAAAGAGAAAAGAACAGTTTATGGTATTACAGTTTTTGCCACGGTCTGNGTGGAGTGGGGGAAAGGGAAGCCCCTCCCGGGTCCTGGAAGCCGCTCCTGTAGTCTCGGCTGTGCAGCTCACGGGTGTTCCTCAGCTGCCCACGGCTTTGAGGGAGGGTCTCCCGCAGCATTCCAGGGACTTGTGCCCTGGCGCCAGTGGAGGGGAGGCTCGGCCCCGCTCCCGAGGGCCGAGTCCGGAGCCATTTGCCCCCCCCGCCCCCAGGAGAGGTGGATTCAAAGAGGAAAGTTCCCGCGCCTCCAGCAGGTTTAAATATGCAAACTCGAAAAGTGCAATTGGATCAAGAAATTGTCAATCAACTCAGCTCCAACCCATGACACCCACTCAGCCCCCTAAAAAAGTAATGAAAAAACCTCACTGAAACAAATCCCAAAAATCAAACAAAGCAAAAAAAAAACACCACCAAAACCCTTCTAAGGCATTTTTCAGAAGCGAAGAACTGGGCTGGATTGCTCCATTCAGTGCCAACATAATTTCAAAAACCTGTAACCTCCAGATTCTCAAAGGAAGGACATTTTATGTGGGGGTGGCTGTGCCAGTAACCACTGCAGGTTGTGGGACAGATGGAAGCTGACTAATAGCAAGAAAACCATTAGCTGTAAGTACAGTCATTATAATTGAAACTGAGGCCTCCAGGCATCCAGAGAGAAGCCACGAATCCTGTCTATGGGATTGTCTGGGTGTTTTTGTAGCTTCTGCATGCAGACTTAATAGTTACAAATGACAGTGTTTCTACAGATTTAACTGGGAGTTGAAATAAAACAAGTTGAAGACTCAAATCCCATTCTTTATGCTGTCTGTCTGGTGAGTTATAGTAGTTGAATACACACTTGGTTTTGTCTTAATCTTTTCAGGTTTTCTAATTTAGTCTTAATTGGAGGAAAGAGTTACATCAATGGCAGAAGAAGTCGTGTGGCATTTGGAATTCCCATGTGGCAGCTGAAGTGAGGTTGGCTTCAGGGGCAGATTAACACAGTCATCAAAGAGGGATTGGGTTTAAACATCCTTTAGGAAGAAATTGTTCCCTGTGAGGGTGGGGAGGCCCTGGCACAGGGTGCCCAGAGCAGCTGTGGCTGCCCCTGGATCCCTGGCAGTGTCCAAGGCCAGGCTGGACGGGGCTGGGAGCAGCCTGGGACAGTGGAAGGTGTCCCTGCCCATGGCAGGGGTGGGACTGGATGGGCTTTAAGGTCCTGTCCCAAACCATTCTGGGATTCTGTGATGTACCAGAAATGATCTGTGGAGTCCAGCAGCTCCTGTCCTGAGTGGTGACAGGGCTCTTCCCAGTCAGGAAAGTCACAGCAGGTCCACTGAGGGCAGGTTTTATGACTCCAAATGTTTTGGGTTGTTTTCATGTTTGGCACCATCCTGGACACTGCCAGTGAAGGTAGTGAGGTTAATCCAGAGGCTGAGTTTGTTGAGGCTTTAATACTTTTCTTACATCTTAGTGTTCAACATAGCTTGTTCTCTAGAAGCATCACCAATTTTTTCTAAAAAATAACTTTGCCATTTTACTGGCAAATTACTCAGACATCTCATAATCTGTGTGTGGAATTTAAGGAGCGGATGCCTCTGGAAATAGGATTTGGGTGTAGTTTACCCTGAAAATTTAACCCACAAAGTACCTCAGTTTAAATTGCATAGGGAGGTTTCCAGTGCTGGGGTTTGTAGTTATTGTTGGGCCAGGGGATGAATTCCTGGGGTGGAGGGTTGTGCCAGCTGTCCCCACCAGTGTTACTGTTTGTTCTTTCTCCTTATAGAATAACCACAGTTATATGAAAGATAGGGGAGAGCTGTCATGGTCTCCAAAGCCTGAGGATTAAGGACATAAATTTCATGTGCAGAATATGTCTCATTCTTGTTGAAGGTTCTTGGCCTTTAACTCCCTGATCCCACATATATCTAAAGTACATTTTGACAACGACCCTCTGCAGGCAGAGAATTTTATTAAGGAACATAGAAATTCTTGATACAAATGAAAGATGAAACTTGATAATTTTCTAAATGTTTATGGCTGATGATTGCACGTTGAGAGGCTGAATTGAAGATAAAGTGTTCTGCTGTATCTTTATAGTCTGAGAAGCATTTAGCTGCTGTTGGAGGCAGGAGGGGTCTCTAAAAGGGACCATTATTGGAGCTGTGATTGTAGAAAAGCCACGCTTGCTGCTTCACTGTTTTTCTGAACGTTAAGATAAAAGGATGAGCTTCTTGTTTAAACCCTGGTTTTAGACAGATTTTTCTTTCTTCATAAGTCCTTACCTGGAAATAGAAAGAAATCTGAAATACTCCTGTCTGGTGGCTTTCCGGTTCTGATCACCCTTAATTTAAGCTAAAATAATGCCTTCTGTATTCAGTATTCCACATTCAATACAGGTGATCACCATATGCTGGTGCTGCTTAATGCTACCTTATCCTTGTGCAGAAAATAGGTGGTGACAAGAATGTTGAACTTGGAGAGAGATTTCTGATGTGCAGTTAGATTTTAAAATTTGCTGCGCAGCCCTTCAGTACTTCTGGCGTTAAGCTGCAGTTCTGTTCCCCAGCTGTTAAAAACCAGTCCACACCTCAGTTAATGAACTGAGCTGGAAAGACACATTTAAAGGAATTTTGGTTGTGAAGCTGCTCGTCCCTGAGCTGGGGTAGGGACAGGCAAGGCTGCAGGTCAAAGGTGCAGAAATAACTGGATTGGAAAGTTTCAGCTGCAGGGGAAAGTATGGAATTGACTCATTTGTAAAATGATAAATGGAATAAGAATGAGGTGTTTTTCAAACTGAATGGTGGCAGCCTTTCAGTTTCCTGTATTTTTTTTTCTTAAAAGCTCTTATTATAACAAATTATAAACAATTGAAGGGTAGGGAGCAAGGAGAAGAGGTAGAATGATTTTGAGAGATCATAAACCAAGGATATTTTACTCAGTTACCACTTGAGATTCAAGTCTTCATTCTGGTGCTGACTTTAAGATCACCCCTCGCTTGTCGAAGCGAAATATTTGCTTCCCTTCCATATGGCTCTTTGGCAGTGCTCTTACTGAGATCATCAATTGGTTGCTCTGTGCAGTGTAATGGCTTCATCTCGTGAGACAGGTGTTGGTGTGAGGCAGGAGGCTGCAGAGCCTCTTGGTGCAGGGATGTGTTATCCTGGAGGCTTTCGCTCCTCCGGACCCTCCACGCCCCGAACTTCCCACCTGCTGCGGGAAGGGGAGCAGAGAACTGCGGGGAGCAAAGCTTCCTCCTGCGTGTTCTGCCTGGCTGTGCCTCCATCCCAGGGAGCATCTTCTGTGCTCCTGCAGTGCACCTGAAGGGATTGTGTCCAGAACAGGGCAGGACTGGCCAGGATCGGTGACACTGCTGTGACACCTGCCAGGCCCCTCGGGGGGCACGGGGCAGAGCGGCTGCTGGGCTCCTGCCCCACCTGCCACGGGTGACACCAAACACTCTGGACAGAAGCAAAACAGGTCTCAGCTTGTCTGTGTTTGGAGCACAGCTGCTTCGGGCTGCCACAGGTGTGTCAGTGCAGTAGCACGTGCCTTCCCTGCCCAGGTTACAGGGACAGCAGCATTCCTCTGGTGAGGCACAAGCAGCACCACTCGAATGCTGAGTCTCCCGTGTGTTTAGCTGTTCGTGTTGACTGTTCTGGTCCGGGAGGCAGTTCCAGGCTGCCCAGGTGGTGCTGGGATGCAGCACCTGCCGGCGTGTCCCTGTTCCCTGCTGGGGGAGGCTGCTCCCGCTCCCACCGAGCGCACAGATGGTCCCAATAACCTTGATGGGAAGCACAGGCTGCTTGCTTTGGAGCCTGTCTGTTCTCCAAACTATTTTCAGGCATCAAGAGAAGCCAGGTTACTAAAAAGCCCATCCTGTCTGAAGAAGGTGAGTGCGGGGAGGGCTGTGTTCCGCCCGAGTGCGAGCCAGCCCGCAGCTCGGAGCATATGGCACAGAGCGGTGGCTGGGCGGTGACATCAGGCTGGGCTTCTGCAAATCCCTCCTCAGAGATCACTGAGAGTTTGGAAAGGACATTTCTTGGACAGTAGTGGCTGTAAGCAGTCCAGGAATAGATATAACAAGCTTGTTATGGAGACCATATGCCAGGAGCTGCATTTCCACGGTATTTATCATAGGATCACAGGATGGTTCAAGTTGGAAGGGACCACTGGAGGTCATCCAGTCCAACCTCCCTGCTCAAGCAGGGCTCCCTAGAGCTCAGTGCTCAGGATTGTGTCCAGATGGCCGGGCTGGAGTAGAGAATATAGTGAGTTATCTGGGAGATAAGTGTCTGCTGCCTCTTGTGGGCTGAGACATGTCTGCTTGGGCTTAACGCGACAAAAACAGAAGCTATGGAAGTGGCTCTTTTCAATGCTCCTGTCCAGGCTCACAGTTAGAATTCACTTCAAAGGT
>VZRO01000005.1:20100-55167 GCA_013397915.1 Daphoenositta chrysoptera | reverse complement strand
AAAAAAAAAAAAAAAAGAGAGGCTGTTTTCTCACCATGGTCTGTATAACACCTTTGTAAGGACTAAAGAACTTTTGGGAGTCGCTGCCACATGAGCAGTGCATTCCCAGAGCTGGGATGGGAGGATGCTTCTGAGGCTGGGGTGCTCTGCACAAATAGAAGTGCACGCAAACAGCACAGAGTAAATCTGTGTTTAAGAAAGATTAATATCTGCAATATTAACTGTCACTTAAGATGGCTGAAAAGTCAGTTTCCTTAATGGGAGTTGGGGGAAAAAAGGACAAAAAGAACGTGATTAACGATGTTCTGGGTGAAATACTGTGCTGTCTCAGTGAACATGGTTAATTGGTGGTTGTAGGTCTAAAATCCAGTTAATTTAGCAAACAGATCCTTTTTAAGCAGTCAGCTTTGTGTTGTGCTTTCACACAGAGCTCACTCCACACCCTCCTCCACAGCCCAGCAGAGCTCCTTGCCCCGTGTGGGTGTTCCTGGGGAGAGTGGCTGTACCTGGAAATTGTCTGTTTTCAGGGGAAGCACGGGGTGTTTCCCAGAGCAGCGCTTCCAGCAGTAGCTGGTGATTATCCCCAGAACACAGCAGGAACTGGGCACATGCAGTCTGGCTTTTGTTTCAAAATGGTGCCTGAAAATTATTCTTATATAACTGACCTTGGATTTTGCAGCGGGTGATTCACAGGTTCAGCTCACATTAACTTGTCTGCATGATTCCATTCCATGTGGGAGGTGGTGTCCTTTCATGCTTGAGCTGCCACGAGATCATGGTCCAAGTAGCAGCCCAAATTTAGCTTGTATGTATTGCTGATATGACTTTTAAATCTTACACTGTCTGGGACTTGATTGAAACTTGTTTTTTGGCTTGGTATGGGAAATCACATCTAAACTCTTGCTCCTTTCTGCACTCAGAATGTATTTATGGCTTTTTTTTGAGGGTGTGAGCAGTGGACTGGTGTCCAGTGGGCTGAAGTGTGTGGAGCATTGAGACAAATGAACCAGAAGGCCTTCAGTACATTCATCATGACATCAAACCCGTGTTTAAAAACATGGAATATGATCAGAGATACTGTTTTCCTGTATCTCGAAGTGACCAAGAGTCCTGGGACCTTGGTGTGAGGTTGGTACCAGTATAACTTAGTTGGAATTTTGTGGGAGGCTGTGGTGAGTTTTTTCAATTGTGTTGATGTAAAGGTATTCACCCTGTTGTGCATAATGACAGAATCTTGCTGAAGGGGCTTAATTAGTGGTGAAATTCATTATTTTTCTCATCCTGAAACTCACCTTGTTAAAATGCTGCTGATTGGACAGGTCTTTTTAGGCTTTTTACCACTTCTTTCAAGTCGTCAGCCCAGTAGAACCTTTTGACTGTCTAATACACAGAGCCTTGCTGGCCACACCAGTTTGTGGAAAGGAGAATCTCCACTGCCTGTGTCTGTTGGACGTAGGCTGGGTGGGACGGGGCTTGGAGCAGCCTGGTCTGGTGGGAGGTGTCCCTGCCCATGGCTGGGGTGAAATGAGATGAGCTTTAAGGTTCCTCCCAACCCAGACCATGTTTTGATATTGCTGGCAGTGCCCTGGTGCTGGTCTGGCCCCTCTAAGCAGGGGGATGAGGGCGGGACAGTGAGTGTGTCTGAGCTGGGGACGTTCTCTTCCAGCTCAACTCCGTGCCACTCATCGGGCTGCGCTTCCCAGACTCCCGGGACGAGAGTATTGCTTTCCTTGGCAGAGCTTTGCACATCTGCTGGGATCTGCAGGGGCACGGAACATCATTCACACCCAGCAGGCTCAAACACAAATCCAGGAAAGCTCTAATAGCCTTGAGATGGGGTTGGAGGTTTCCTGGCAACATCTGCCTTGTTTTGAATTGCTGCTCAGAACATTCACCGACAGGAACCTTGCGCTATTCCCTGCTCCTCATACAAGGAGCATCATTTCTCTAGCCATCAATGAATTCTCCCTGAAGCTCTCTCCCTTGAAGGTAATCTGTTCCTCTGCATTACAGATGCTGAGAGATTTAATACAATACAAAAGAACAACCTGTGCCAGGTGCAGTTTTGCTTTTGAGGCACGTTCTGTGCTCAAAGCAAGGCTTAATCAAACGCATTGATCCTTGGATTGCTGTGTAAAGATTCGGTTCAGTCTTTTCCTTTTGTAAAAAATGGAATTAGAATGCTCTTTAGTACGTGGTTACTATATACTCTACCTTAGAGTCTCCTACAATAACTTTGGTTCTTGTGGCTTGTGAGAAGATGCATTTCAGATGGAGCCTGATTAGTCAGTGGATGTTTGACATGCTGTTAGAAACCTTGGCTTTCCCCCAGTTCTTTTTATTCTGATGGCAGTGACAGCTCTGAGGAGGTGAGATCTGAGTGGGATTCCTACCACAGGGCTGGCTCTGTGAACTATTTAAAGCCCTGTCCACTTGTGGGTTCTTACAGAAAGGTTTCAGTTCTGCTTTCAACTGGTTTTGTACCATATTTTGCAACCCCAGACATGAATCCTAGACAAACAGAGTTTTAAAACTGCTAAAATTACTTGCTGTATAATTTTACAAGACATTATCATAACTCACTGCCCAAATAAAGTATCTGCTCAGCTAGGAATTGTTGCAGGGGTAGCTGTGTATCTCAGTCTGTATCACACACCTTGATGGTTCTGAGCAGTGCTTTATTTGGAAAATGATGACTTTAATGACTTTAAGCAAGAGGAAAGCTGGTCCTGAAGCTGCCTTTGGAAGCAGCTTTACCTTCTGCTGTCCCACCTCTAAGCGCAGCTTTAGGTGTGGGCAACAAATCAGATGCCACCAGACTTTCAGCTTGTTTCTTATGGCTCTTAGGAGGAATAATGAGAATTTAACATTTCCTGCTGGCCTCTGTGAGCCAGAGACTTGCAAAAATCTTTGTAATGAGGAAAAGCCATTGAAGGAGCTCTGCTGCTGCTGGGATTTGAGGTCCTGCTGGCACCTCAGAGAGCAGAGACCTGGGAATGGGAACCTCTCACATTCCCAATCTGAAGGGCTTTTCCATCTTGTGCTTTTCTCAATGTTTTCTTTGAAATTGTGTTATTCCTGTAAATGGCTTCCAATTTTTAGGAGCTGACACCTCCCACCAAGGATGGTTTGTTGGAAAACTGCCAACCAAGTCAACAACTGGAAGCTAAGATAGTTGGTTTGTTGTTCTCCTGCATGGGGTATTAAAAGGAGGATACTGGTGAGAAAGATAAATAATTTTGGTAGCGTGAGTGGAGCTGTTTTCTGAAATATCCATGTTTTGGATATGGTCTGACAGGGGGTGATGGCAGTACTTACTTAAAAATAATTCTGGATTTTAATGGTCACTTTGGTTTGCAGCCTCCTGTAAATCTCAAGTACTGGGGTTTTTTGTTTTTCTTTACATTTGGTTTTTGGTTCAGGGTTTGTTATGATGGTACCTGTTCCTCCTGGCCTCTGCTTGCAATGAAATTACAGTAATTACTACTAGTAGGAAAATAATTTCTGCTTCTCTTGGCTATAACCATCTCAAAAAGGGTGTTATTTTTTACTGTATTTCCTACTGAAAATGAAATTCCTGGGGTCAGGAAGAAGACAAACTTGTACTTCAATAGGAGTGCAATAATACTGTAATATTTAGTTCTACTCAAAATGAAATCTTGGAACCATCCAGAGCTGAGGGGAGAAGTCTTGGAGAATGTTGCCTGACATTAATCTCATCACTGATACAACTTAGATATCTAAATGGAATCTGTGCTGTTCCAAGTACTACAGCACAGAAGATATTCTATATATTGCGGGCTTTTTTTAAGGTCTACCTTGAAATAAATAATGCAAGATACTGCCAGAAGTCTTTTCACCTTTCTCCCTGTCTCAGCAGTGCCAGTATCATTTCTTTTGTCTGGGTCAAAAGGAAAAAACCTAACCCAGAGCCCAGCACATGCTTCCCGTGTGAGCAGAAACATTAAATATCGATCCCCAATCCCGCCTTTTAAAGACTGCTTAAAGAAAATCGAATGCTTTATTTCAAACTACACACAGTGGGTTCTTTCAGCACTGTGTTCATTCAGCCCTGCTCATCAATTACTCATTCCCGGAGCAAAATTGACCAGCCCTGAACAGCTCTTCGGAGTTTACTCAAGTAAATCTTAGCCTTGAAAAAAACTAGAAGTTTAGAAGTTGCAGAATTTTTCAGCTTTTCTGGGAATCCTGAACATAAAGAAGGGGTGGTGTGGGCCGCCTTTGTTTGCTGTGCTGGGAGGTGATCAGCTGGAGATCACCCTCACCTCACCTCACCTCACTGAGAATACCTCTTGTGCTCCAGTGAGAGGAAGAACGTGTTCTTGGAGGGTGGTTTGGGATGGCTGATGCCCTTTCCAGTGACATCAGGATGCTCTGAGCACTCAGAGACATTTTCCCTGCTGGATGAGTTTGTTATTCCAGGCCAGAGGGAAGGCAGGAAATGAAGACATTAACGATGCAGTTGTCTCCTGTATTTGAAAATTCGAAAGCACAAGCAATTCCATGAACATCTTTCCCAGCGTAAGGTGTGTGTTCTGCCAGATGGAATTTGCTGAGAGTTGAGTGTGGGAAGATGTCACTTAAACTCTGGATTCATTAATCTTTTCATTTTCCTGGGGGTGCAGGGGTGAGCTCAGCTTTATGGGACTTCCATGTTGAGAAAACTGCTTTGAAGCTGCTGTGTCTGTTAAACAACTGTGTTTGTATCTGATCTTTAGTTCCTAAAGAGTTACCCTTGTCTTTGAGGAGGTGATTTTGGGAGGGAAGGAAGGGAGAAAAGGAATTGGGCAAGTGGATGTATGTTTTCTTCTGGATTTTGTTTGGTCATGAAAATTGAATATTATGTTCCTGTTTCTCCTTGGAGATGAAATACTTTTCAGTGTGAATTATCCTGAATTAAGTTTCTTTGCTTAAAAAAATATTAGGGAAAGAGGAGAGGCTTTGTTCCAGGTTTGATTGATGAAATTATCTCACCATAAGAAAAACTACCCCTCAGGAGCTTGTGTCCCTCTTTTTTGCACATTTATGAAAATCAGTCAAGCTTGAGGTTTAAAATACTTTAAATTACCTTTATTTGCCAACCTTGGCCCTTTCTGAGTAGTGCCTGATAAGGCTGGGCATTGGATTCCAGACCTATTTGCCTGTGACCTTTTCAGCTAAAAAGTGGAAGTGAAGTGGAGATGAAAAAAAAAATTAAAATGTACAAAATAATCTGCTTCTAGAATAGTGTCAGTGTTGCTTTCCACTTGTGAGGATGGAACAGAAATCTCTGTGCATGTTTGAGGAAGATCTTTATTGAGGGTCCAGGGAGTGTCACATGTTTTAATTTTGCAATTATTGACTTCAGCTGTTAACTGGGTTTTGACTTGTAATAGATTTCCTCACAGCCTAAGTAGACGTGTTTCTTTTCTAAATGTCCTATTAGCAGAAAAAGTACAACAGGCCCTAGAGACACTCACTGAAGTACAGAGGGAGAGGATGGCTTTTGAATTATAAATGCTGGAAATAACTGGAAATAAAGTATTTGTGTATTACTTTACAGGTCTGAAGGTGACAGCTCAAGAAGCCTCAGGTATGTGTACATCATTTGATGTCTTTGTTCTAAGAAAATTCTTTACTTAAAAGCATTAAATAGAAATAGATTTTTTTTTTAAATGTGGGCATTATTGGTTGTGCTTAGCATGCCATTGGTGTTTTGAGTAAAGGACCTTATTGAATAATTCTATCTCCATTATGGTTTGAGAGTGAGGGATTAGTTTGGATCATTACAAAGAATTTATGGTTAGTTCCTGGTGCTCCCAGTCAAAGTTCCTGCTCGACAGCCCAGGGCACTGGGGAAGCTGAGAACCAGCTGCCTGCCAGGTTTGGGGCAGCATCTGTGTTGGGGAGAAGTCCATGGGCTTGTTCTGGCTTTCTTAGCAGTCTCCTCTTTTTCACCTGACAGGGAGAACCTTCACTGACTCGTTATTGCAATGCTCATTATACATTTGAAAGGTTCAGATAATGTGCAGAATTTCATGTAATTAGCAGATACTTTACTTCCAGCTTACTCACTTGGTGTTTTATACTTGTTACCTCAGGGGTGGTTTTTATTCCTACCGCTCTGCAAACGTGGCTGAGTCAAACGTGTAGATCTTGTAAAAGTGCTCTCAACAGGACTGAGATGTGAGAATTCCATCCTTGAATCCGAAAGTGTTCCGTATTCATTAGAGCATTGCCATTAAGCAGAGGCCTTGGTTCTCCTGCAGTGTGACTATTGATCAGTGATAATAAAGTTCATAATATTGACTGTGGCTTCACCATAATACCCTGCAGTTTGTTTTGGGGACTGTCAGGACATTGCATCTTAAGGCATTGTGTTTATTTATTGTAAAACCACAAAGCAAAGGCAGGACCTTCCTTTGCAGAATTAAAATCCAGTTCTTACCCACAAGTGTGCAGACTACCCCCAAGAACAGTGAGGTGCAGAGCAGTCAGATATCAGAGAACCAGAAGTCTGTAGGAAGGGATTAAGGATCCTCTGAAGTGCTTTTTTCTTACAACAGAATTCAAGATCAATGTGGTGTGGACCCGAGCTCGAGGCTGTGAGGGCGAGTTGGGAATCTGTTTAATGCACAGGAGCTGAACTGGATCGAATCCCAAGGCTGTAGTAGGATGCCTGTGGGCATCACTACATTTACTCCTTGGGTTTTTAGCTCCCAGCAGAGTTGCCAATGTGCTGGCAAGCTGTGGAAGGACTAATGCTGGTCAGCTGTTGCAAATTGAAAATGCCCCTGGTGTGTGGATTTACAGCAGCGTGGTCACGTTTCAGCCTCAGTGATCACTGGTTTGTCCCTGAGCCCCCTGCGGGATTTGGCTGCTCCCATGATGTGTGTGTGTGGCATCCCCAGATGCATCTGGTGGAAGGGGAGTTCTTCTCTTGGAGAGCTTGTCTGGGGGGGTTTAAGCAGAGCATGGGCACAGCTGAAAGCTGCTTACTTCAGCTCTGGTGTGGTGCTGCCTGAAAGCCAAGCCCTGATGGGATCCCAGCCCTGGCTGGGCTGTAGTGGTGGGAATCAGCACCCCGTGTTCCTGCAGAGACCTGTGGGCAGTCACAGTGAGCCCTGGGGTGCTGTAACCATCTTGGAGTTTGAGGCTGATTGGTGAATTAATTCTGTTATTCGGTGTGAGCTTGAGCTACTCCAAGACAGCTGCAGACTTCTCTGCCAGCCTGATTTCAACCAGGCTGATGCAGCAGCAGGCAGTGCAAGCAGGAGGCAGAGCCACACTCCTGAAATGCTTTTTCAGTGTAACTCTTCTATCCTCCCGCTTAAACTGCATTTTCTGCGAGATGAAATGTCACTGAGGACGTGCTTTTGTGTTTCTGCCTGCACAGCATCCTGGTCAGCTTTGGTCTTGTCTTGGGCAAAAGCTCCCTAAGGTCTATTGATGTTCAGGCAGCATCTTTATGTTGTGGTTAATTTGCTTCCCACTGTTTTCCTTCCTTTCTGGCAAATGAAGATGAAATGTAATTATCTCAAATGAAGTGATCAGGGCAGTCTGGGGAATAGTTCTTAATCTCTGAAGAGATCATCGTTCCTGCTCACCACCAAAGTAGCAGCAAATCCAAAGGCTGACCTGCCAAATGGTTCCATGAAATCAAGGGCTGCAAGGAGCCATGAGCAGGTGAGAAGCCAGGGCTAAAATGTCCCATCTCAGAACAACTGGACAGACACCATGTGGAGTGAAATTAGAAGGGCTTGTGTTTGTGGTCAGTAAATGAAAGTGTTAGTTAGGATTGACTGGCTCTGAACCACTGACACTGAAAATAAAAGGATCACTCCAAATAAAGTGAAATGCAGCCAGAGATGTTGGTCTCTCCCAGCTGGGTGAGTGTAATCAGAGTCCTGACCAAGAGATTGGTTTGGAATAGCTGGTGTTTTTCATGCTGGGATGGAATATCCAATACAAGCGATGCCCTGGAATTTTACACTCTTGCTCAGTTGCAAAGGATATTGCCCTGGTGGATTTGTTTTCAGGAGCTTTATAGCTGCTTGTAATGAGGAAATTTCATCCACAAGATGTTTTATAGTGCTGTGAAATGCACGAAACACAGAATCTCTGCAGAGACAAGACTGACACAGCTAAAGCTATATGATTCCAAATAATACACAAAACCAATCAAAAATCAGCTTGACTTTGTTTCTTTAATTTGGCTTTCTCATTGTGACAAAAAGTCATGAATTATCCCCTTATACAAGCCCTTAAAATTCTTTCTGCTTATAACACAATTGTACTGTAATAACTCACCTTGGTTCCCCTTTGGTGCATGCCATGTCATTTCCAAGCCGAGGTACTTGTTAAATCTATTAAAATGGGTGGATTGCTTTGAACACTTTGCATTCTGAGGTGTAATGCACACATACAATGTGGAGCTGTCAGTGTGACGGGCTGCTTTAATTAGCTGTCTTTGTTCGCATGTTTTCAGGAGAAAATGCAATTTGTTTTACAAGCATTTTGATATTTAGTGGTGTGACGTGACAGCCAAGATGAAGATGTCTGTGCAGTATTTCGTATCAAAGTTGGCAAAGACTGTCTCAGGGTTTAGCAGTAGATGTTCCTTTTCCCTCTGCACAGACCTTGTGTGTTTAAAGATCACCAGACTGGAGGATTTGAGCAGTGTGTGAGGTGCGGAGGGGTTCAGGGGGCAGCTCTGATGAGCAAGCGTCTGAAACCTGCCCAGAAACACCACCTTTAGGGTTTTTTTTGTTTCTTTCCAGTTGTTTCTTCCTAGTTGTGTGCTTTTAAAAGAGAAACAAGGTACAAAATGGGGGAAGCTGTAACAATACTGCATAAAAGGAGAGGCTTTCATGGCTCCTGAGCTGAGAGGTGCCAAGGCTGTTGCCAAAAAGGTGTGGTGTCCTAGGAAGAGCTATGAAATGGGCCCAGAAAGAGTGAAGAGGCTGAAGGTGTATCTTAAAAAAAAGAGCAAAAAAGAGGGCAGCTGAAGTACTAATTATGGGGAAAACAACAGCTAAGTTATTTAGCTGAACTAAAAGCAGAGTGTAATAGATGGAGGATGTGGGGAGTTGCGTGTCTGTTGAGGATCACACAGGCTGATTCCTTGTAAAGGTGCACATTAGATTAAGTGGAAAAGTAATTGTCTAATTTACTTTAGAGCAGGAGAGAATTGTAGGATATCAACCTCATTCTGTGCTGGGTGGAGTGGGAGGATTGGCTGTGGAACAGACCGTGACAAACTGCGGGCCTGGAGCAGCAGAGAAAGTCCAGCAGGAAGCAAAGTTTTGGGAACTTCTTGTTTTGTTTTACTCCTGGAAAATCTGCTTGAACTGTGTGGCTCAGCCTCCTCTCTGAGAACCTGCAAAGTGCAGGTTTGGGCAATTAAACACAGAGAGACTTGTAAAACTAATTTTCAAGTTGGAACGTATTGCTGGGCCATCTAAATGACTCAGTGACTGTATGTAAAGATGGCCTTTTCTGGCTGGTTTTAATCATTCCGTAATGACTCTGCTACATTTTTATAACCAGTCCTTAAAATGTGCAAAATCATCACTTGTTAGTAATTTAAAACCCCCCCCAGATTTTCCTCAAATGGATTTTTACATAAATATCAGGCTGCCCCTCTCCAGTAGAGTGGAATCTGATGAGTCTCCTGATGTTAGTTTAAATTAGTTTTATTGCTGCTAACAGGAATAAAACATATGGAAACAGCTTCTGGTAGTTGAGATGGCTGTGGAGCTGTCCCTGGCTTTCAAATGACGCAGCTTTAATCTGAATTTCAGAATGAAAGGACAATGATACATTCATCAAATTGTCAGAATTGCTTCTATGTCATCTTTAACAGTGATGATACATTTGTGATGTTAAAAAATACTTTTTTCCCCCAAAAATTATATGAAACAGAGCCAACCAGATTTTTAAATTTCAGTCTTAGTGTCTCGCCTGTGGGACTTAAGCTGCATCCCTGCATTTAACTGTGTGATTTAACAGCACTTTGGGAATGTGATGGTATTGAGAGCAGGGAGTCTAATAATAATTTTATTAGATAAAGTTAGACTTTATCTAATTCTAGCTTTAGATAAAATCACAGAAGTAGGGAAGGGTAGAGATTCAAGGCTGGGGATGGTGTTTGCAAACGCTTGCCACGTTGGCAGAGGTGATGCTGCCTCACACAGCCAGCTTAGGCAGAGGTTTGCTGCTGTCTGTAAAAACTGATATTTCTGAAACCTGCACATCCTGTGCCCTCCTTGCTGCTCCTCCTGCTGCACTGAGCTGGTTTCCTCCAAGATTTTGAATGGTTACAGCAGCAGAACGTGGCCATGGACGTAGTTTGTTGGCAGTGAGTCATTCTTGGAGCTCTTTTAACGCAGATTTCACAGATTTCCCACTTTGTGTCCATTTTGCCTTTAAGTGGAATGAGCTCAGGGTAGCAAAGCCTTTCCCAAGTGTAATTGCACCCCGTGGAACAGAATTACTGGGCACTGTCAGCAGTGGTGTTTAAAGCACTTGATTTTTGGGAACGGGATTATGGAAATTGATTGTTAGTGGAATTAGACCTGGAGATTTCCTGGTGTTGCTGAGTGCCTTGTATTTTGTGTGTATCAAATTTCAGGTCTTTCCAAACTCTGTGATTTTCAAAAAGGGTTGAGGGTGCACCTCAGCAATGGGTCTGAGTGTTTCACATGACTTATCTGACTCACCGTGCAGAACTGTTAATTTATTTCAAAGGAACTGGGCCAGTTTGGATGGTTAATCAGTGACATTTCTGCACCGAGCAGCTGCAGTAGTGGATGTTTTGTGAGTAGAATTTTGGAAAGTTAAGAAGTGTTCATGGGAGCAGCATGGACCTTACATTGGTTTTACACATCCTTTGTTGGAAAAAGGAAAGCAAGGAAGTAGTGTTGTGCTTTTCTGAGGCAAGAATTGAGCTAACTGAGCTCTGGTTCTCAGGCAATACAGCCAAAATCATTATTTTCTCCAAATCTAATGTGTAGCTGCATGTGCTGGTGAGCAGGAGGGATATGTTTGTGGTTTGATGGCCTTCAAAAGGTGCCCATAATTCGGTGCTTCATGTGGATTTTTATTTTTCTGGATTTCTTACTGAGAATCTTCAGGCCTATCATGATGTTTCATGACTTCAGTTTCAGGTGCTGCAAATGATTCTGTCACAGCCACAACACCATCAGTGTTTTGTACAAAAACGTCCTGCGTGAACTCAAACTGTTTTCCCCCCTTAATACCATTCCCTTAGACTCAGTCTTCAGGGAAGTCCAACAGCATTATGAGTAGGTGAATTAAAGGGAAAAAGGGATGGATTTTTATTTGCAGGAGTTGTGTAAACACAGGGTTTTTTGCAAAGGTCTGTTTGCAAGCAGATGAAGTTTTTGCATCAGGCAATGCATTATATTAATAGTTTCACTTCTGAATTGCTGCAATTCTGATGTTTCTACTGAAAAGTAGAATCAAGTCCTGCTAAATTTTGGATGCCACCCAGGTGGGTAAAGCAGCATATGCAAGCATTTTGCCCAAAATTATTTCCCCTGGAAATAGACAGCTGTAATTTATGGATCTGAGTGCTGATTGTGCTCCATAGAATTCTCTCGGCAGGCCGGCAGTTGTTGAATTTGCAATCTCAGAAAGACAAAGCTTTGTAAGTGGCTTCACATTAATTCAGTGCAGCTCATTTTTATACCCAGCTCTTGGAGGAGCTGCTCTGGTGCTGCTGGTTATCTGTGAGATAAGGCTCTTTAATGAGCAACGTGTGTGCACAGCTCAATTCGGGGAGCTGAGGGCTTGCAGTGCCAGAGGATTTCTCTTTTGAATATATAAAGTAGTTTGAGTTTCCTTCATTATTTTGGCATTCTCCTTGGGTTGCTTTTGTTCTTTTATATTAGAATTCATAGGAAAATTCATAGGTGAATCTCAGGGATGGAATAGGAGTATAAAGAAAGGGAAAATGTGGGGTGTGTTATACTTTCTGTGTGCTCTGTAATGTTCTTCAGGGGCTTTTCCCCTGGTCTGGGCTGTGGGCAAGAGAAATGTGCATTTCTCCCCTCCTTCAGCCACCTGCAGCTGCCTGAGGGGTCCCAGCCCTGGGAAACAGAAGTGGGACACAGCGAGTCTGACAGAACCACTTGGAATCCCAGAATATCCTGAGTTGGAAGGGATCCACAAGGATCTCATAGTCCAGCTCCATTCCTGCTGTAGCTGTGGCAGAGAAGGACAGGGCATGGTCTGAAGTTATCTTACGGGTTTAAAGTAGTTACTCTATTTATTTATTTATTTGTAATGGAGATGCAGAGGTTTTCACAGAGCCCTATGAGGGCAGGAATAAAAGCTGACTTTGGGAAGATAATTCACCAGCACAATTTTCTCTGCAGAACATTGAAAACAGTCTGCACCCGGTATTGGAAATCCATATGCAAACTGCTGGGATCATGAGTAGGAGACAGGCACTTTTGTTGAGGAGTTGCCTCTATGCACTGGTGAAAAAAAAAGTCTCTGCTTCCTTGTACATGATTTGTTTCTTTGAAAAGAATTCATATATGAGACATTTATAGATAGGACTTGAAGCTGAAGCAATTTCCCTCTAGTATTCTGCACACTGACAACTTAAAAGAAAGGCAGAATTTCCTCAGCTTTTCTTCCTGCTCTCATTGCTTTATGTAGGTGGTCATGGTTAGATTAATTCCATCCAACAGGATAATATGCAGCAAAAAATATACCTGTGAAAACCATCTGATAACTTTCAAGGCCCTTGTTTATTTTTTGCTTTTCTAATCTCTATCTTTGGTAGTTTTATGCCTCCATGTAACTCAAGAATGATCCTTGGATTAGGAATTAACCATGATTCAGGTATCTGGTTCCTTATCTGAGCTGTTTTAACGATGCTTTTGGAAGTGTTCCAGTGAGTGCAATTGTCAGTAAATGGAAGATGAAACGAGCAAACTGTGTGTTGGGGAAGCTGAGAACAGAATGTGTTAATGAAAATATAAAGACAAAAAGAAAATTTCAGGTTTCCACAAATACACATTATAAATACTTGGAGTCAAGACTAAAGCTTCATTTGTATTTGTGACTGTAGCAGCCAAATATTGTATTGATTTCAAATTATGCTGATGTTGTTGTAACTGGGTTTTTAAGTGAAGCTGTAGATTTTGCCTCTTCTCAAAGATGAGCAAAAGGCAGTAAAAGAAAGGCTTTGCTGCAGAATCCTGGTTATTAAAGCTTAGCAAAGGCTGTAAACTGTGAGTTCTTTAGTAAAACTTCCTGAGTGGAAGCTGTAACCTTTAGTGCCTCCCTGCTTTGCCCCACCATGAGCTGTCTCCTCTCGAGGAGAGGGGCAGAAAGGGAAGGACTTTCCCTTGTCTCCATAATGGATGCCCTCACTGCTCAAATCCCATATTGATTCTGCAGTCTCAGGAGCTGAACAGATCTTTAAATCCCTGTCAGCTTAGTCTTGCCTAACTTCTGCATCAATTTGGCCTCATTAACTTTTTGTTGATTAAATCAAACACATTACTTGGGATACCCCTGTAATTTATTTATACTAATTAACTGTACCAAGGGAATAAGACTTACTCCTCTGAATTTTAATGCAAGAAGCAGTATCTGTACACAAAAATAAAGATTTGAGCTAAAATTAATAGAGCTGCACGAAATATTATGTACATTTGGCACACAACAAGTAGGAAGTCTGTGGAAATATGTAGGAACTGACTTGCTCCTTGTCAAGTTTTATTTAACCTGCCTTGTGTATGGTGCAGCAATGATGGATCACATACTCAAGAGCCATGGTTTGAAGAGTTCCAAGAGCACAGCTAGCAAATGTTCTCTGGGTATCCTCAGGCTTTCAGTTTCTTCACTTATTTTTGTTTATTGTACAGTCAAAGTAGATTTGATGTTTAAAAGTCTAGAAGTGGTAAAGATTGGAGTGTATTGCTCGTTAAAATGCACCTTGAACTCAAATCCATCAGATCCTTCCTTTCTGGATACTGCAAATCCATCATGTGCATGAATTAAGATGACTTACCATTATTCTGTTTTGGGTAAAAACCATCCCTTTGTGCTCCAGCAAATATCAGAAATCCAGCAAGAATTCATTTCAGTCGCTGGCCTTCTCATAACCCTTCTGCTTTGATGCATAAATTGAGGGAAGTTTCCACTCCGCAATGAAGATGAGGATTGCAGTTCGCCCATTGTCATTTATTATGTGCTCGGAGTGTACTGAGATAAGCCTGGCTTGCCTGGGATGTTACAGCTCTTGATTTTTTGTCATTATCTATTTCTGCTGCCTTAGGTTTTGAAAGGAGCTGCTTTGAAAAGCGCTGCTGGTAAATCACCTCCCGCCCAACGCGTGCCACTGCAAAGGGCAC
Organism: Daphoenositta chrysoptera; assembly: GCA_013397915.1. Taxonomy (NCBI): domain Eukaryota; kingdom Metazoa; phylum Chordata; class Aves; order Passeriformes; genus Daphoenositta; species Daphoenositta chrysoptera. The sequence continues at coordinate 40,771 of VZRO01000005.1, read as the reverse complement.
AGCAGCCTTTCAGAGGCACAGCCACAGAGGATAAAGAGTACCCAGGAAATGGCAGGAGGGTGTTTGAGCCTTGCTTTGATTGTGCACTTCATCTATTGTAAATAAGCCTTTGTCTGTGGCTGTGCACTGCAACGGAGTTTGTAATCTTGTGCCTCTAAAACGTGCTGCACTTCCACAAATAACTGTGAGTTAGTTGGTACTGCTGGATTTGGGTATCAGAACCATTTACCTGCCTGGCTTACGGACCTTGGGGAAACCCAGAGGAGTACCTGGAAAAAGGTGTCATCATCACTGAGGGATGAGCACATTGTAGGGGAGGGAAATACTGCATGGATTGCTTTGGGATGCTGAAGAGGAACCAGGCAAAGAGCACTTTAAACTGATATAAAATAGATCTCCCTTTATAGTCTAAACCAATCTCTTTTTGAGATTCACCTTTATTTGAAAGTCAAAGCAGAAGTCACTTTTCCAAATCCAGATTCATAAGAAATAATTTACTCAAGTCCTAGAGGTTTTCTTAGACTCTGTTAGGAAGGAGTAGTTTTGCTCTCTAGGGCTCAAAATGGTGAAGTTCACATGGAAGGAGCTTATTCCAGCTGCTGAATGAACCAACAGCTGGGAGCCACTTGGTCTCTGGTTGAAGCTGCTTATTTATTTTCCTTATGGTTCACCCCAAACCGGGCCAGGAGACCCTTCAGAGACAGAGTCGGTGAAGCGGGTATTTGCTTTATTCTGTACCGGGTATGTGTGGGGATCTCTCCTCCAAACACACACACCCCGGTGCTCCCTACTACACAATATTATGGGTTAAATCATGAATATTCATCACATTCCTTGGGACAGGTGTGGTTACACAAATTATTTCTCCGAAGTCATTAATATCATGAGCATACATGCCACGCATGCACTGTGTGTCCTGGTGGTCGCACTGAGGAAGGCTTCTCCTCTTCCTCGGGGGTCTTTCTGATGAAGGCTGGTAGTCTTCCTCACAATGCACTTTTCACCTTTCTCCCCGGGGCATGCGTGGTCCTTTGAGGAATGATTCAGCAGTTTCTGAGATGATCCTTGTCCCCTCTATCTTGACAAGATCAGGGCAAATCCAGCTTCTTAGGTTTTGTAGTTAACATTTGCTGTCGGAATCAACATTTGCTGTCTCCTAATAGTTAACTGTGCTTACATGAGTTAGCTCTTGATCACCCCCTTTCTCACTTAATGAATAAAGAAATCTGAGGGAGCTGAACAAACTGACTGAAGATGCTCATGGTTGCCTGATGGAGCTTATAAATATCACTGAGTCACCCAGGAGCCAGTTGCCAGCTTTTTCTATTATTATTGCACTCTATTTGGAAAAACAAGGAATGCTTTGCCCGAGTTTTTTGACTGAATGCAAAATGGACTCTGAAATTTGAAGGCTGAGAGACTGAACACTTCTGTAATTTCTGGCTTCACTACCAGCTTAAATTTCTTCATGTAATAACTGTAATAACTGCCAGAGGGCAGGGTTAGATGGGATATTGGGAAGGAATTCCTCCCTGGGAGGAGGAATGGCACAAGTTCCATGGCACAAGTTCCCAGAGCAGCTGTGGCTGCCCCTGGATCCCTGGCAGTGTCCAAGGCCAGGCTGGATGGGGCTTGGAGCAGCCTGGGACAGTGGAAGGTGTCCCTGCTCATGGCAGGGGGTGGGACTGGATGGGATTTAAGGTCCCTTCCAGCCCATCCCATTCTGGAATTCTGTGAAAATCCTGTTTCTGTGGAGCTAGAGGAGTTTTTCTTGGATGTGTTCATGAACTGGTTAAAGCGAGGAGGTCTGGACGGGTTAAGCTGCTGCTGTGATTTCAGAAACCACAACTTTTACATTATAGGAGAAAAAAGTTGAGGGATCATTTCAAGGATATCCAAGGTATCCTGTGCCCTGGTTTGCCACTGAGTTGTTACTAAAACCTCTGGCATCTGCCACTACGTCCAGATGGTGACTGGAAGGGTTTCTGAGAGTGACTCCCTGGAGGAGCTCTGTCCCTGGAAGCACTGGCTGTTCCCTGTGCTGCAGGGAGGGACTTGCTCTCAGCTCCATCCATCGTGTGAAGGCTGAGAGGTTTGGATGCAGCTCCAGCCCCACTGTGACCAGGATCCCTCTGCCTCTGCCTGCCCTTGCTGGAGGAGACCCTCATTTCATGTCACTGCATTCTCTGTCTGTAAGGCCTGATCTCTGTCAGATCCTCAGCACGAGTCATTTCTCAGCACTGCAGGGCAGGGAAGGGATCTGTGCTTGAGATCCCTGCAACGCCTGACCAGGATTAATGGGAGGCCTGTGCCATTTCCATCTGTTTGTCACTCTGCTCATTGGGAATAACATTGGATGTGTTTTGGGAAGTCTGGGCGTTCAAGAAAGGGAATGTGCTCTGTTGATAGCACAAACCAGGCTGTGTGTGCTCAGGATCTGCCCTCTGCCTCTGCACTGCTGCTTCATTATTTTCAAGGATTTGCATGATCATGGCTTTTATCCTTGTTCCCTCCTAGGAAATGCTTGATAATAACTACATGTTTTCCTAAAAAATCCTAAGGTAAATCACAATAGCATTCATTTTTCCTCTACAGAATACATGGTTTCTACTCTTTGAGGCCCAAACCCTTCGCTGGTCTTGTGGGACCACATTCCAATAATGTGAATGTTCTGAGACAACAAAATGTGCTATGTAGGGCTGAGTGTTAAACATTCAGGATTTAAACTGATTTGAAGGAAATATAATTTGAATTTGTGTGTGTATGTGTATCTGAATGCAGATTGAAACTGGTCTGTGAGAAGCAGTCCTGTTCTATGTCAGTGTTAAATATAGGTAATGACTGAAGTATTTAAAGGACTCCAAGAAGTTTTTGAGAATTCTTAAGGCATTTAAGTACATATTACTCCATGGATCTTAATCACACTCAAAAGACTATTCTTCTAATTTCCTGTCTCAGCTCCACAGCAGATGCAGACATATATATGTGTTTGTTACTGGAGCTGTGTAGGCAAAAAGAGTGGGAGCTTAACATATTTTTCTTTCCTTTTTATTTGAATTAATTTTGTAGAAGAAGCAGTGTCAACATGTGCTGAGCAAGGCAGGCTGGACAAGCCAGAGGTAAAGCTCAGGGGTTACTCTTCACTTCACCCCACTGTGACTATGTTTTGGAGAGGTTGTTGACAGACAGACCTACAGACCTAATGTATGACGTGCAGGATTGTCCTTCTCACCTTCAGCCTCTTGGATGGCAATGTTTGAATGCAGAGATTTCCCAGATGTGTTTAAATTTTGGTGCTGCTGAACCCTGGACACTTTTCTCAGACTGTGCTCAGTGAGTCCTTCTTTACCTTGTGCCCTCCAAAAGTGACCCCACTTCTAATTTACATGATACCATTGAAACTATAACCTGAAATAACCCCCCAAATCCCCCAGCCCATCCTGTAAGATTGGGTGGGATCAGCTTCCTCATTTACAAAGATTGAATGGGGATGTGCTCCCGCACAAACACGAGTGTGGCCTGTGAGTCCTCCCCAGCACTGCCCTCCTCTCACCCCTCACCGCAGCCACTGCCAGGCTGAGGCTTTTATGGAGGTCTTTAATGGGGTTCGGTAATGAGCTTTTTAATTATCCCTTGGAGGCCAAACATCCTGGTGCTGTTTCTTAGCCAGAGCAGGTCAATCCTAAAGGTGTAGGATTAGATGAGAATCATAAAAGCTGATTATTTCTTAATTTTTTTTTGCACTTAGCCAGTGGCAAAATTGATATCTACTCCTTGAAAGGATGTAGGAGGCTATTAGGCAGTGGATAATTAACAATAGAAGGAGGGTGGAAAGGTACAATAAGACTGTAAATTAATTACTGGTTCTTTATTCAGAAAGGACAATGTGATTCCTGAAGCTTGTCTGTTCTCAGTGCCAGCTACAAGTGGACAATATTAGGGAATAAAATTATGCAAGTAGAAAATTAGTGCCCTTAACCAGATCTGAAAAAGAGGAGTTTTAATTTCTGGCTCCTACCAGATAAAACCCTGAGCTCTTGTTCTGTCCTCCTCTCTTCTAACAGTAGTGCAGAGTGTGATGAGCAGGAAATTTCCTCTTAAATGTAAGAACTAAGCAGTGGACAGTCAGCACTGATCTTCATGGGCTATTTCCAAGTAAACTTATCCTTCTTTCTATAAATTCCCCAAGTGATGTGGGATCTCTGGCTGAAATGTCTTTGTTTTCTTGAAGCACTGAAAAAGCAAATGAACTCCTGCTTGTCTGATGGAGGTCACAGACAAACATCTGTCCAAGCCCCGTGGATCCCAAGCAGCTGTAAATAATTCTCATTAGGAAACATTTGTCATTTATGCTCATTTTTGGGGAGGTACAAGTTTAAAAGATGGAGTTGTAGCTATTACCCTTCAGTTGCTGCGCAGCAGATGGAGCACACGCAGCACCTTTCACATTAAAACTTAATGTGCACTTAAAGTGATGCTTAAATGAACTGCTGATAAAAATCCAGATGAAAATTGGGGTGTTGAGAGGTGGTGTGATGTGGATTTGCTTTTCGGAACATCAGGAAACAAAAGCAGAGTGGTTGAATGAGCCTTTTTAGAGCGGAGAAATATTTTTAGGTTTCCAGATTTAGAATATTTCTTTGAAGTGTTGTTGTACCACCTTATTCAGTAATTTCTATTGAAAACAGAATGGTTTTTCTGTTGGGCTTTGTTCACTTTGTCTTGCATGTAAGCACTTGCAAATGTGAAAAGCACTGGCAGTAACCATCAGCCAAACACTCAGAAATGCTCTGTTTGAGAGAACCACCTCACAGGCAGAGACAGCTCAACACTCACACTTCTGACAGCTGTTTTCCTTGAGAGAAAGTATCGATTCTAGAAGTTGTAGAAATGGAAAGAAAAAAAACCAAACCAGCCCAAGAAATTGGTTTTCTGTGTCTTTATTATTGCGAAAAGCTTAAGGAAGAACTTGGGGTACCAGTAATGGAGTTGGAATTACCTGATGGTGTTCCAGAGGCTGGAGGGTGATTCATGTGGATGGGTCTGGATTAAAAATGGCTTGTATCACCCTGAGGTGAGACAACTGGAAGGGTAGAAAAGCAGCACTATTAACCCAGGGAGTCCATAATAGCTGAAAATACCAGTTATTTGGTGTTATTTGGGTTTTTTTGGTCCTGCAGCTCCCTGGAGGTGGGAGCACCGTGTCAGGGGAAGACTCTCCCTGGAGATCTGTTAGGGCAGATTTGTGCTTCTTGTTTGGGGGTTGATTTGTGGTTGGCTTCTGGGTTTTTGTAATTAGAAAAAAGCTTTAGCACTGTAGTTGGGATAATCTCTCACTATCAGAACCAAAGTATCTTGAAGCTCCTTATTGCTTTGGGCACTTGGGATGAACCGACTGTGAGAGGAAGAGTGGAGCTGACTTTTAGGACACTGATTTTCAAACAATAGGTGTTTGTAGCCTTCCCTCTCTCCTCCTCCCGCGTGTAATTGCTTCAAAGCCACAAAATTGCCAATAATCTGAAAACATCTTTCCACATCTTCTGGGCTTTGATTGGTTAGAGAGAGTGGGGTTACAAATTGAGGACAAAGAAGAGGTGGGGGAGCAGTGTGAAGGGCAGGGAGGGATCAGCTCTTCCACACCTCCACCGGAACAGCAATGGAGCAAGAATTCCAATATTCTTTCCAATTTATTTTTCCTCTGTCCCCGAACTCACAGCTGAATCCAAAAAGCTATTAAGGAATCACTTGAAGATTTGCTCTGCCCTGGAGTACTGGGAATATCCTGTTGGAGAGTCCTGTGCTGCAGCATATCTGTGATTCAGCTGATTGATCAATAATTTAACCAAGTGATTAAATTGAGGCTGTAGTAAGCAGAAAAGCTGATTGGACAAAACAGAAAATACTCTGAATTAGGAAGGAAGGGTGAACACTGATTTTGTCTGCGTGCACATTAAATGAATAGGATTTTAAAACTATTTCTCCAGAAGAGGTATTTTACTGGGCTAATATTTGGAAAGAAGATAGCATGGAATATCAGCATTCTATTGCCTTCATATCTATGATAATGAAAGATGCCCATACTTACAGGGATAAGTACAGCGTGAAATAGTGCAGGGTGTCCATGGTGGGAAGATGGGAAAATGTTTAGGAAAAAGCAAATTGGCAGGAAATTACAAACTTGGCATTGATGGCTATTGGTAAGCAGATGGCCTCAGGTAACTTCCACATCAGCTCCATCACACTGAGGACCACAGAATATGTTTAGGACAAGGGGAGGGGGGTGGCTTTAAGCTGAAAGAGGAGAGATTTAGATGAGATTTTGGGAAGAAATTGTTCCCTGTGAGGGTGGGCAGGCCCTGGCACAGGGTGCCCAGAGCAGCTGTGGCTGCCCCTGGATCCCTGGCAGTGCCCAAGGCCAGGCTGGATGGGACAGTGGAAGGTGTCCCTGCCCATGGAACAAAAGCTTTGAGGTCCCTCCCAGCTCAAACCACTCTGTGATTCAAAGTTTTGGTGAGCTGGTTTTAACTAATCTTGCCTAATCTTAACTAGGAATTCTGTTAGGAATTCTGTCCTGGGATTCCTGAGCACACAGGGGGGCTGTGTGAGCAGCACCAGGGGCTGTGACCCAGCTCTGGGCTCTGCTCGGGGCACGAGGGGCTGGAGGTAACCAAGCACAAGGGAGGGGGAAAGTGGGATTTCCCTGTCAGTTTTGGGGTGAGACCTGTGGCCTCCCAGAGCCCTGGTTCAGCCACAGTCCCTTTGAGTCTCTCCCCTGGAAGCCGCCCAGGAGCCAATTAACTGCCAACAGTAATTAATAAGAAGTGAGGTGACTTCAAACAGCCTCCTAAGTGCCATTTTCTGTACAAAACAATGACAAATACCTTGAGATAAGAGAAGGCTTAGTGCATTTTAATATCTTTATGATGAATAAATCATCTCCTTTGTAAGGTTAATGAAAGCAGATGGATGTGAACGCTGGAATGCAGTTGCTCATTAGGAATTCCCTTCCAAAGTGTGTCCCTCGACAGTCCTGACCACACAGTCTCGGAGGAGCTGTGGTGTGAAGTGATGATGTTTAATGCATCTAACAGCCTCACTCCCTAGGATATGCAGCTTGTTGCCAAATATTTACTGAACTGCTCTGAAATCCCATTCACATCTCACCTTTCTTCTCATTATGGGAAGGACGGGCTGCGGTGTCACAAACACTCAAAAAGAGCACACAAGTAAGAGTCTTTGCTATTAGTGAGACTTGCCATTGAAATAAGGGTGAGTATTCCTAACACAGAGCAAAATTCTGCTTTTGTAGACACTTTTGTGTGTTATGCTGACACTAAGTGGGTATTTTGATATGCAAGTGACGAGATAAACACGGCACAATTTGCTATTGCTGCTTTTTATAGTTTCATAGTGGAAGTTCTTCACTCTTAAAAAGGCACTGTGCAGCAAAAATTCATTCACTGCCACTTCCTGTGCTTTAAACTGGCTTAGAAACAACTTCAAAAACTGTCTAAAAACCAAGCCAGAGTTTATTTCTTTAAAGCGTCTTATTCTTTCTATTCTTACTTTTCCCTATTTCTCATCAGATGTAAACATTAAGTAAAAATTAAGCATCTTCCAAGTGTCTGTGGAGGCTCAGATGGTCACATGCAAGCAGCAGGCAGCTCTGGGTGTCTGCAGCCAAGAGGGAGGCGGCATTTGCCTAAAAATGAAGGGATTTGTAGGTCCCTAAGAAAATCTCTTCAAAAACAACCCTCTGGGATCATCCCATGAATACCTAGGAGTGAGTGTACAGCTTTAGCTGGGTTAAGTATGCTTGACATGCACACATTACAGATGTTCTGTATGTTAAATATGTCCTATAAGGTATTAGATAATAAAATAATGTCTATTTATTACTGAATTGTAGTAGCATTTTATAAAATGCCTCTTCCCCCTTGCTGCACCTTGGCTTGGAGGCTCATTGTCCCTTTTCAGTCCCTGTTCCTGTGATTAGTTATGAGGGATCATCTGGATGTCCAGGCTGACAGCCTGCCCTGACTGCTCCTCGCTGTGCTTGAAATGGTCTCTGATTTTTCTGATGGTTTGTTATTAGAAATACCCAGCACCCATGCTGGGGCTGGAGCTTGTTAATCAGGTTTTGTCACGTCTGGCTTCTAGAACACTTGTGTTAAAGCCACTCCTGGCTGCTCACTGTGAGTTCCCCTTGAGTGAGTGTGGGTAGTTTTTGGGGAAGCAGGGGTGCTTTGGAGGTACAGCAGAATGATTAATCAGCAGTACTGTGCTGGCTTTTCTATTTATTTTGAGAGCTAAGCTGGAGTACGATGTAAGGCCTCCTTCTGCTCTGGCTTGGCTCAAGTGACTGTGTTAATACTGCTTCGAGGATTCCAGAAACCTGTCTCTGGGTCTGTAAGAGCTGCTGGCAGATAACAGATCTTTCCTGATCACTGCCTGTTTTCTTTCTGGTCCTACTTAAGGCTGGAGGTGCAACTTTTCCATCTCTTTTTCACCTCTTTTCCATGCCTTCAGCGTTGCCTTTGCTCGGGAATCAATTTCTCCTGTGTGCCTTCACTAACTGGCATCCCAAAGTGCTGTCACAAAACACACAACAGTGGTTCTTCAGCCTCCTAATTAGATTAAAACACCTCCAGAAAGGAGTGCAGTCCCTTTCAGCTTGCCAGCTCTCATTTTCACAGTGCTCCTTGCAGAGGGGCTCAGCCCAGGCCATCCAGTGCCTGTATGGCCCTGCTGGGAGGAGGTAGAGGCTTAAGTTTATCCTGGTGCTGAACTAATGTCCAAATTGTGGTGGGGATCTTGGGAGGGTCTCTGCAGGGCCAGGAGCTGGACTCACTGATCCTCGTGGGTCCTTTCCAGGACATCCCATGATCCTACATTCCATAATTCCACCCTTTTGCTGGGGATGGGCCTTCCTGGGCCTGATGAGCCGTGGGAAGGGAGGACATCGGCGAGGGCTGTGGTGAGCACAGATGGGGCAGGACAGGGAATCTCACCTTCTTCTTTTCCTAGGGAATATTGTTGGATAAAGACTTCCTTTCCCTATTAAAGTTGTGGGATTTCTGCAACATAAATGATTGCTCTGAGCTTTTTCTTCCTCCTTGGCATGTTTATGACACCGGCTGCAGGCTTGTGTTACACCTTGCCATGCAAGTGGTTTATGCAACGGAAAAAATAGAAGCAAGTTCCCAATAAATAGAACTGAAAATATTTTTAGAAGCTTGCTGCTTGATCAAATATCACACCCCATGTTCCTTAGCACCTCCTGATGAATAATGAAACAATGCTGGCTCTCTGTGCCATGGAAGGGGGGTTATCCAACACTGGAATCTGTCCCTGTTTCTGCATGCTTTGTGTGATAGTTGCTAATTAGTAACAATAAATTTTGAACATGGCAGTCGTGAGATATTGGAGATTTGGAATGAATATTAACCACTTATATTCAGAAATCATCAAATAAACATTTTTTGGTGAGGAACTGTTTCCTGAGTCATAATCCCAGACTGGCTTGGGATCAGAGATCATTTCCTTGCAAGCCCTCTGCCACGGGCAGGGACACCTTCCCTAGACCAGGCTGCTCAGGACACAGAGTAGCATTGAAGATCTTTGTAGATTATTTTCAATGGAAAGAGCTCGTTCTGATTTTCCATAGAGTGAGGAATCCTTGTTGTGAAAGTGCCTTTGCAGCCCTCACCGGGGTGGGTTTGGGGAAACCTCCCCAAATGTGTGTGCTGGCAGGAGCTGAGCTGGGCTGGTTCTGGAAGCTGCTCTCAGAGTTGAGCTATCTCAGAGTAATTTTCCATTTGCACTGCTTACACTGCTTATTAAACCCCAGCTCTCCAGTGTAAGTGGGTAATAATGGCTTTAGTTAACAAGGACTTGTTTGTGAATAATTAATTCTCATCTCAGAATCCCAGAGATCTCTGTTAAGTCGGTAAGACTGATGATGCTGCTGGTTGGTGTCCTGTTACATAACTGGATTTGGGAGGGGGAAATGTATTTATACCTTGCTGAAGAACCTGGTTGAGTGCAACAGCTCCTGCTTGTAAAAACACACTGATCTGCTGCTTTGGAAAGTGCAGTCTGAAAGCATCACAACAGAGCAGCTCCCACTTTGAAATGCTGAGTAGATGGTGGAAGGCTGATGCTGGAATATGTGAAGTGGCTTTTTAGTGTCATTTTGTACAAGGGCTGTACCAGCCATTTCCCACTGCTCTGTCCCATTTTCTGCAAGGTGGAAGGAATTGCTGTTGCAGCCATGGGAGGTGGGCTGGGATTTGGGAATAATCTGGGTGGGATGTCCTGCCATCAGAGGGTCGGATGGTTTTGGTACTTTAGGCACTTCCTGACAGAACTGAATGAATAACATATTTCTATTTCAACTCATTAAGATTCCTAATCTGTCTCAAAAAGTTCTTTTTTCTTTAATACTCACGTGGTGGGAATGTTGATGGGTTTGGGTTTTTTGTTTTTTGAGCATGATTTATTGTATTTTTCTTTTCAAGAAATCGTGTTTATGATATTGAAGCTGAGCATTGTGCATGAAGAGCCCAAAAGTTGCTGTGCTTTATGTAGAAAATAGAAGTTATTAGTCATGTGGAATAGCTAGTAAACAGGAGAATGAAAATTTTAAATCTTAATGTTATCAGTTTCATTATGAATAAAAGAATGCTAGTAATAATATTTTAAATTATATGTAAAGGTCCTATTTTTGAAGTGAAGAAACAGCTGTAATTCCATAGGAAAAGTTGTTACCTGAAGTGTGTTTACTGTACTTTCAATAAGATTAAGAAAATGCAAGTGTGCCAGAAATTTTGCAAGAAAACGAATACTCAAGGCTTAGGTGTCTTCAATAACCTTTTAATTTTCTCTGTAGCTTGTGTTTAAATTATATTTTTAAGCAATAAAAACTGGGTAAACACTTCTAATATGGTTTGCAGGAATCTTTCCATAGCGTATAGCAGTAAAAAATGTGGCCAACACCTAAATCTGTGCTATATTTAAGAAATAAGCTTAGAAGTAGTTTTCTTTCTGATGGGGATGCAATTTCCAGGTCCATTCACAGGCTGCTGTGTGCTGAAATTCCCTTTTCTTTCTGGGAACACAAGAAAATCAGTGTTGCTCTTAGTGAATGTCTCCCTTTTTTGCTGGTTTTCACCTGTCCAGGTGGGCCTGCTCTGACTCCTGCTTTTTACAGAGCTGTTCAGACATGTGCAGTGAATGAGAATTTACGGCAAAATGGTCAGTGCTTCGTGCTGACTGTCCATGTAGACATTCTGCACACAAATGTGGATTTGTCCCAAGGCCTTGCAGAGCTGATCAGAGACCTCTTGGGTGGGCTCCTGTCCAGTTTGGAGGAGCTCACGGGGTCTGGAAGAGCTGCTTTGCCTGTTCCAGATCATCCCCTCACGATTCTGGCTGGGGTCAGCTCTCCTGCAAGGAGGAAGCTGCTCACTGAGGAACCCTGGGGAGATGTGAGGCTGATGGATAATTTAATGCAGCCCTGGTTACTTGAAATGCATTTATCTCTAAAAACACTGCATCATCATAAAAGTGAGCTCGATGAGATATCTGCGCCTGCAGTTGGATTTGTGAGGTGGAAGTACACTGAGAGATGGTGGGAAGGACTTGTTGCTCCTTTTGGAAACGAGTAGTTAATTGCTAGCGTGGCATGAACTTCACTTGCTTTCAGCCAAGCCATGAGGCGAAAAGGGTTTTGTCTTCCACTTTAATACACAAATTAATATGTGAAAGACTGCACATCTTTTTCTTTGATGGAATTTTTCAAGCACTGCTGAGAGCTTGTGCTAATGAGATGTGGGATGGGATGGTATAAAAGTGGAATTAGGCCAAGCATCTCCTCCTGCTTCACGAGACATACGCTGGGGGAGGGCAGAGCTGACACGCTCCTGAAGGATTTTATTTCCTTAGGCTTCTGAGAAACCCAAATCCAAGAAGGTATTTAAATACTTGAGGGATCTGAGGGCTGATTTGCTCAAGCAGGTATGGACTTGCACTGAGATTACTCCACAGATGTCTGCGATGGCCCTTTTGATAGGAGTTCCAACCTGGCAGTGGTCCTTAAAAGCCAGTACCTGAGAGTCCCTGCCAGAGAAACAGGGCTGGTGTCCCCAGCAAGGAGAAGGCAAAGTGGCATAAGTGGCATTTTCTCCTTTTTGAGCCTTTAAAATATGTTATCAAAGCTGTCTGCTCTACAGGAAGCCTGGTGAGTCAAATTGGCTGAGTCGTGGCAAATGTTGGAGTTCAAGGCAGGATCTGAGGGGGCAGGGGCAGCAGTGAGGGCAGTGCAGTGGGAAGGCAGAATTTTGCTTGGCAGAAAATAGCCACTTGATGTGCCAGGAACTTGTTCTGTTCCCCTTCCTCCTCCTTCCCCTCCTTCAGATTAATACTGTAACTGGGATAAAAAAGCTCGTAACTTAGGTTTTCTTTTTGCTCTTTTTTTTTTATTTGTTGGTGGGTTGGTTTTGTGTGGCATTGGTTTTGTTCTTGGTTTTGTTTGGTTTTGGTTTGTTTGTTTGTTTTTTGGGGTTTTTTGTTTGTTTGTTTTGACTTTGTTTTGTTTTTGGGGTTTTTTTGGGTTTTTTTTTTTTTAATTAGAAAAAAGCAGCAAAGCCCTGATGGCTGAGGTTGAGTTTGGTGTGGTCTGGGTGGCACAAACATCTTTGCCTTCTTGACAGATTCTCCGGAGATTCTCAGTCCTGTGCCAGCAGCATCCCTGCAGTAAGCATCCCTACTCAGCTGTGCCACTGCTCCCCTGCAGAAGTCCTGCAGTGTCATAAAAACGCCTTCAGTCACTTAAAACACAGAACTATAATCCTTGGAAGTAATTTTTCTGTTTACCCTATAGAATGATTTGGTTTAATTTTTAATTTTTGCTGCTTTTGCTTTAAATGTGTAGCTCAGCTCACCTTGCCAGGCTCCTGTTGCCCCCAGCACCAGCTGGGCCCTGTGGCACCATTCATTCACCTGACATTAAGGTCTGTGGGATATTTCTCATTGACTTGCTGGAAACTGGATGAGGCTTTTAAATTATGCATAAGCAGTCTGCTGCCTGCCAAAGTGAGGGATTCTTCACCTGGTGGGGATGGAAGAGGTGTTTTAAAGGCTCATATTGTAGTTTGCAGCCGGGCACCACAAATCACCCCTGTTCCTGTTTGGCTTTGTATGATCCCATCAGGGCATTCGAGTCTGACGTGCCCAAAGTGATTTACACCAGACTCAGGGCTGGGCAGTCAGTTCCCATGGTCATGGGGAGGATGCTCCTGGATGGGACCCTAATAAAGACCCCTGAGAAGGGGAAATGATCCTTGAGCTGTGTGGTTCCTGAGTCCTGTCTCCCAACATCTCGCAGCCGTACCCCAGCTCTTCCATTCAGTGTGCCTCTGGAAAGGGGCTGAGCCCCAGGAAGGCAGCACATTGGCATCACTTAAAAACTCCAGCAGCCTTCTAGGGTTGTGTCTGAGGCAGAGACATCCCACAGGATGAGAGCCAGCCTTTCCCAGCTGTTCTGGATTGCAGGGCAGGTCAGGAGCTCTCTTTGTGTGCTGCTCTGTCCCTTGCAGCAGACCTCCTCTCGTGGATGTTCTCCATCCTCCTGTTGTCTCACCTCTTTCTGAAGATGCCAGATCTCTCAGAACAGGCACATTCTGCGCTCCCCTGGGGTTTGCCCTCTGAGGATGGTGGGTATGGCAGCAGCCAGGGCAGTGTTCCCCAGAGGGAAGCACAGGGTGGTGGTGGCTGCTCTGCAGCTCAGAGCTCTGCGAGTCTGGCTGGACGCCGGACTGAGGTCCAGGAGGAGAGGTGACCATTGCAGTGGTTCATCTCCCGTGGGGACTGTGCCAAACCCACAGGAGGGCAGGGTGGAGATGCAGGAACTCAGAGCTGGAGGCGGTGTCCATGGAATGGTTTGGGTGGAGAGGGAGCTTAAAGATCATCTCATCCACCCCTTGCCATGGCAGGGACACCTCCCACTGTCCCAGGCTGCTCCCAGTCCTGTCCAGCCTGGCCTTGGGCACTGCCAGGGATCCAGGGGCAGCCACAGCTGCTCTGGGCACCCTGTGCCAGGGCCTGCCCACTCTTGGAGTGGTGCATTCATGGCTACAAATCCTGCAATAGCAGTAGGAATAAACTATATTTTGGTTGGTTTTTTTTTCCCCAATGGGCAGAATGAATTAAAAGCTTGTCAACTACACGAGGCTACATAATCTCTGTGAAGGATCAGGAGCTGATTGCAGCAATGTTTGTACCCCATGGTTTATAGCACTGTTCCCTGCTCTGCTCAAAATGATGATTATGAAGTACAGCTCTCAAAATTACACCATTCTGTTCTGTTAGTCATCATTTTTTGCACTGAATATCATTCAAATATTTGCTCTCTTCAGCTGATACTTTCCTCTGAGAAGTTTAATTGTCTAGAAAACAACCTAAGTACATATTTAAGGAAAACATTCTGTATTTATGCGTTAAGGTTTCAGCTGCTGCAGCACTATTTCTTATATTTACGTATGTTAGGAGGAAAAATGGTCTCTATAACTAAAAAAAATCCACAGAAAATTAACTCAGTGATGTTGAATGGTGGCACCAGTGCAATTTTTTTTCTTAAATGAACCACTGCACATTGAGATATTTCATGTACAGTGTGGGGCACGTGCTTGACAAGCTGTTTCAGACACAGTTAATGCTTCAGGCTGGGCTTGTTAGCACAGGGCTGAGGGGTGGTGGGCTGTTAATGAGGGACCTGCTGTGTGTGGAACACAGTGTGGACATTACCACGTGCTCATGGCATTAAAATGAGGCTTGACCTTTATTATAATACAGATTTTAATAGTATGACATTGAAACTGCTCTGAATTCCAAGGAATTCTGCAGAGAACATGTTCTCCCTCCCTGAGACATGGCTTTAATAGGCTTCAGGACTCCAGCAAGAGACAGACTTTGCAACCAAATTATTTCCCTGTCTCACATGCAGCCACAGGGAAGGTTGTGCAGAATGACCCAACAGCCCTGGAAGCTGCTGTTGTACAGCTGAGAATGTAGAGGACGTGGCTGGAAGAAGTTGTTTGTAAAAGCAGCAAAGGTGAAAGTTTTATGGAGATGGTGTTTAGATGTAGGCAGGGCAAAACCCTGTGTAGGGTTCAGCAGGGCGTGGCTTTGGTTGGTTTTCCTGTGCAAAACAGATTTCATTTTTGGGTAGCTCAATCTTAAGGCTTAAAAATAATGTTCGTATTACTACATAAAATGGGTAATGATTGGGACTGAATGCAGAAAATATGAAAAACCCCATATTTTTCTCTCCTACGTTAAATTTAACTATTCCTGGTCTTTGCAAAGGCCACATGATTCTTTGCAGGAGATGAGATACAAAATTCACCATTGATCTTCTCGTATTGTGCAACTCTCAACTGCCTGGATGGTTCTTAATTGAATACAGAAATTGTCTTTAATTCTCTTAAATTGTTCTGTGCTGCTGCTGTCAGGTGTTGAGCAGCTCCTAAATTTCTCTTACGGTGAATAAATGACCTGATATCCCGGAGCCAAGTGTTGTAAATCCCACTGCCATAAATCTTCCATCCATCTAGAGCAGGAGCTTTGGAGGCTCTGAAGGATTTTGAGAAGCTCTGGCACTGGTAATGACTCTTTTTAAGATTACAGGGGCTTGGAGCTCCAGAGACCTTCAGTGGCACTGCTTTTCTTTAGTCCTGTGCACCACTGCCCAAACTCAGTACATGGAAATACTCCTTTTGAGGCTGAAAAAATGGGTAGACAAAACCCCAGCAATCTAAACTCTGATGCAAAAAATCAGTAGGGTAACTATAGAATGAAGAAAAACATTTAGATACCAAACTCCTGCAAGGTAGGAGAAGCATTTTTCACTGGTTTTGACTGATAGCAAATATAGCAAAAATCTCTAAGGATTTTTTCTGCAGCTCTTGTCCAGCAACATGCAGCCTCATCTACCTGCTGCTTATAACTGGGACTAGCTTTGCAGTAACCTGGAATGTTACTGGGAGGAGTCTCCCTCTCTTCCTTCCTTCAACAAAGGCAAAACAAAGAAAAGAATTTAATACCTAATTTTTTCATGCTGTTGTAACATAAGGTTTAAAAGAAAAATTATGTAAAAAATCAGTGAAATTTTCCCAAGAATGCTTTTTGTTACAGATTCACACACAGTTAAAACATGAGGGAAAGTTCAACTTTTGCTCCTGGGAAATATTCCAGGTGTTGTTGGGGAAAAACTGTGTTATCTTCCCATGTTTTCTCAGAGCCACCTGAGCACTGTGAATGTGGGTTTGTCGATAGTCTATCACTGCACTAAGGAAAACATTCCTCCCTCTGGATCCAGCAGTCTGTAGTGCTGGGACATGGAAGCCTTGTGATGGAGAAAGCAGACATGATATTTTCCTTAGTAAGTGGGGGTTGTTTAATTGAGTGACTCTATTAAATTAGAGGATGCTCATTTGCGATTTTGCCACTGTTGGGTAGGATCAGCTTTGTGGACTCGCATGGACATTGCCACATCTATCTAAATAAGTGTGTGTGGGGGCCTTGAATGGCTTTGCTGAATTAGTTCTGCTTTCATGGGAGCAATTCCTGTGCCACAGGGACCAGGATGTGGCCACTGTGCTAAACACTGATGCTCATCTTGCCTGGATGTGATTTTGGGATTGCTGCCAAGGGGAGTGAGACTCATTCAGGTGTTCTGAGACTGTTGGAAGCCACAGGGATCACCTGGATATGTTTTGGGCTCCTCTGAGTGGTATTAACAGCTAACATTAGTCATGGTTCAGGTAAAGCCTCAGACCTTCTGTGAGGACCTTCTCCTTTTCAGCTTCAGAATTAATATTGTGATGTAGTCAGTTTGGGCAGTGGTGCCACAGGTTGCCTGTGTGTGAGGCAGAAGTGGGGCTGTGATTCCAAGGAGCTCCTGCATTCCTGGTGTGATCTGTGAGGAAAATGCACGTGGTGCTGTGAAATCAGTGACTCCTTGGACCAGCTGACTGGGATAAGGGTTTGTGTTCAAGGACCAGCCAGCCCTGCTGGTGTCTGAACTGTTTGTGGAAGGCTGCTGAGAAAAACCTTGAGGCTGGAACAAAATATTTGTCTCTTTGGGATAGAGCTGAGCCACTTGTGGGAAAGCAGAACAAACAGCAGCAATCTTATTTCCAAGGAATGCTGAGGGATGTGTATAGGAGCACACCTGGCATCCTGCTCCCTGATGGGAGAGTTTCTGTGTGAAACTTGGGAGGAGGAGCTGGGATTGCTACAGGATGGAAAGGGATTTCCCTCATTAGTGTGTCAAGCTGAGTGTCTCTGTGACAGGGCAGGAGCTGCTGCGTCTCTGGTGCTTCCAGGGCTTTTGCTTCCCTGTGCCAAGAGGATTTGAGGCTGGATGTGGGCACAGGGGCTGTCACTGTGATGGCTGAGCCTTAAAAAACTGTCTCAGCTCAGCCCAGAGAGGCTTTAAACTCTCCCCTCTCATTTTGTTACAAGAGGAAGATGCAGCTCTTGGGTTTTGCCTGATTTAAACCTAAAAACCACATCTCCTTTCCCAGGCTGCCTTTTGTGAGTGTCTCATGAGCACTTCCCACTGATGACCAAACCCTTGACTCCTGGAAATGTGCTGAGGTTGGAATGGCCTTCTCTTTGTTGGCAGAGAACTGTGTGATGGGCACCTTTGCCACCTTTACCCTCCCAGTTCCTCTGAAAAGCCCTGTTTCCAAGAGCCCCTTCAGTGCTGCTGCTCTCTGGTAAAGCTCTCTAAAGGAGGTGTCTCCTCACAGCCTGGTTCTGCTGGCAGCCCTCTCCAAATGGGAACAACTTCTGGGGAAGGAAGGCCAGCTGCTTCCTTAGTGAGATCCATGAGGAATATTTAGTCTTCTGGAGAGGCAACAGGAAGGAATATTTAGTTTCCCTGGGCTGTGGATCAGCGATGCTCAGTGGCGTCCAGGGGAGCCATTCAATCAGTCTGTGTTGTTCTGATGGTTTGTGTTAACTCTGGGGTGAGTTCAGCCAGTCCCGTGTCTGTTTTCCAGTGGTTCCTGCTCTGGGATGAGCTCCCGTAGCAGAGCATGCTGTGACAGTGGCAGAGGTTCCTGTTCATTAATTTCCAGCTTTAGTAATGAAAGAGATCAACCAGATCAAGAAGAGTCATTAGACTCTAAGCACGTATTCATGGGAGGCTTAATGGATTAAGTGTGTGCAGAAGGAAGAGCTCAGTGAGCTGAATCCAGCGGGGGGATGAGAGGGATCAGCAGAGCTGCTCCTGGGCTGGAGCTGCCCAGCCTGGGACAAGGATCGTGCCTTCCCAATGGGCTGAGTCCTGGGGCCATCCTGGTGTCCAGCTGCAGCAGATGCTTCAACCATGCTGGCTCAGATTCTTCACCATTGATGATTCTTCACTGGACATCAAATATTTATATGTGTGTGTGTGTGTATATATACACACATACATATATATATATATCACAGAATATCTTGGAAGGGACCCCCAAGGATCATCAGTCCAACCCCTGGCGCTGCACAGACACCCCAACAACCACACTGTGCATCCCTGGGAGTGTTGGCCAAACCCTCCTTGAGCTCTGGCAGCTTTGGGGCTGTTACCATTCTCTGGGGAGCCTGTTCCCTATATTTACATATGTGTGTGTGTATTTCTTTGCTAATATGATAAAGCTCTATCTCTAGAGCTAAGAAACAGCCGAATTCACAGAAAAATTCACCTCCGGTTTGTTGGTGGTGTCTCTGGCATCCTCTCTGTCTGTACCTGCTGATCATGTGTGACAGAGCATTGGTATCACTGAAATCAGTGTTAAAAAACAAGTTAAAAGTCGAGGGGCTGAAGTGGAGGATTCTATGATTAAATACTTGTTTCATTTCAGCCCTGTGATGCAAATACTGATCACTACTAGCAGCATATTTAACTCTATGTAATTTTTTCATGTACAACTATTGTGCCTCTTGCCGTTTGTGGGGAGGGTGTCCTACAAAGATACTGATGGTGTGTAATGCCCCTGGGGGTTCCCATTTGCCATTTTGCTTTTCACTGGTATCACAGAAGCCATATTATATTTTGTCTGTGCCCCTAAAGACACCTCCCTACTTGTGCAGTGCTGAATTTGCTGGGAAATCCTTGTTTGAGGTGAGCTGGGGAAGCTGTGAGGACAGCAAGGAGAACAGAAGGGCTGAGGGCAGGTAGAGAGGTGTGGTAGCATTTGTGTTGTGTGTTTGTAGTGCCAGTCACTCTCAGCCTGCAGGGTCAGAGCTACAGCAGGTACAAACCAATGGAAATTTCATCTTGGCCTCAAGGAAGTGGGACAGCTCCACAAGGGAATTCTGCTCACAGTTGTGTTTTTCATGTTGCAGCTGAAGCTCCTTAGCCCAGGAACTTTGTGTTTCTGCAAGGCCAATGAGCTTGATGTGATCCAGCAGGAAGGAGTGGTTTGGAGTTGCTGGGATTGCAGTTCCTAGCACTGAACCCCAGGGAAAGAGAAACGTGTTGGTGCAGTATCCTGCTGTGGATTATCTTGGATTATGTGACCCTGCAGCAGGGGCCTTTGTCGGAGCTCACAAAAAAACCCCAAGCTACAGGAAAAGCAGAATCACAGAGGGCTTTCCCAACCTTAATGGTTTTAGGATCGAGTCCAACCGTTCCCCCAGCACTGCCAAGGCCACCACTGACCCTTGTCCCCAGGTGCCACATCCACATGGCTTTGGACACTCCCAGGGACAGTGGTTCCACCTCTGCCCTGGGCAGCTCCAAGGAGGTCGTGAGTGCTGAGCCCGGTCTGCCTTTGCAGCCTGGTGTCCCAACACCCGTGCTGCTGCACCCACAGCCTGCAGCTCGGCCTGTGCTGCTGGCTTTCAGATAGTTTTTAACAGGGTCACTCTGTTTCTTTGCTGCAGGATATGTCTGCACACATTTCTGCCTCTTTGCCAGGCAGTTTTAGCTTTAGAGGCCTGAAAATGGGTCAGCTCACAGCTGTGCCATGAAGTATCTAAAGCCTCTGGTATTACAGTATGGTCACAGTAGTTATTTAGTTTTCAGCAATGCTGGCAAAAATACAGATATGTTCTGCAAAATTAGGTGCATGAAGATTTCATGCAAATACATAATTCCTGTGCATGTTCATATCACTTGGGGAGCTGGGACCCTCACCCTGGCTGGTCCTGCAGTCCCAAATACTGCAACTCATTTCAAAACCAGGAGGGATTTAGTACAGAGGAATGAGACATTGCCTGTCTGCATGGTCCACTGCATAAACCAGGCCTTGGAGAATGTTCAGCAAAGACCCAGATCCACTGGGCTGAAATTGTCTGCGAATTTCCATCCAGGGGAGAGTGAATATTGTTAAAAATGCTTTCTTTAAGATAATACCTTAAAATAATCCTGTGAGTCTTTTGCTACCAGTACTGTGGGACCTCTCTCTGTGCATTGTACATGGCTTTATAAAACTGAGGGAGGTTTTCCCCATTTTACCACGGAGGAGGAATCTGGGGAAATGATTCTGGGATCCTTTGTGGCACATGGGGAAGCAGAGATTGGTGTCAGTCAATTCAGGATGCCCAAATCCCAACCTAGGAAAAGAGTGCTTGGCTCTGGAAGCTCTCTTGCTCCATGAGTCTTCCTTTCTAGTTT
>VZRO01000005.1:1125-20070 GCA_013397915.1 Daphoenositta chrysoptera | reverse complement strand
TTTTTTTTTTTTTTTGCTAAACCAATATTTAATCTCAAAATCACAGCAGTCTGTTTTTTCCCCCTCAAGACCTGTGCCAGAACATCTCCTCCAGGTAAGACTCAGGAGCACAGGTTACACTGAAAACTGCAGTTTTATCTGAAAGCAGCATAAATTGAAATACTTACCTCAATTTAGACTTCTAAAACTGTGGCCCAGCATCATCCTTACCCCTTTTTACTTGCAGAAGGAAGTTTGGGAAGAAGGAGACTTTGAGCATATCTGGATAATTTTTGTCTGAAATAAACTGATTCAACTGAAGCTGTTGTCCTTTTGCAGAAGGATCAGATCTCTTTTGATAGAGACAAAAAACATGCCCCTGATTCATTTTATTCTATCAGCCGTGTTTGTTAACCCTGGCCACATCCATCTCTCTCATGGCATGAAGTGCTGTTATTTCTCAGAAAACACTCAGGAGGGATTGAATGTTCTTCAGTTTACAAGAAGCTGCAAACAGGTTCAAAGGAAATGTCTTGCCATGTGTTCAACAGGAAGGTTATTATCCCATAAATAGCTAAATCAGAGAGAGGGCGATGCAGTGGTGGCAGGTTGGAGATGAAGGTTTGATTTCCACGTTAATGAGACCTGCCTGGGTAACCTCCCATAAATGCAAATCTTAGAATAGCTCAGCATGCAGTGATTTAAAAGGATATTAATTAGAGCATTTATTGATTTGCAGATGTTTCAATTTTGATTATACTTTGGAAACAAAGACTTTTCTTTACAACACTGAAGGCAGTGTTCTCTGCGTGCTGCCAGGAGAATGCAGCATGTGGGGATGGCAGCAGAGGAATGGGCAGGGCCTGAGCCCAGCGATTCCCTGCACAGGAGGCAGAACTCTGCCCTGGGCAGTGCCCAGCCCTGAGCAGAGACCAGAGAGGGGCTGGAGTCTCCTCCCTGGGGCTGTTCCAGAGCTGTGTCACACACTCCTGTGCCCTGTGCTCTGGGATGGCCCTGCTGGAGCAGGGAGGTGGCACCAGATGCCCATTGTGCTCCCTTCCAGCCTGACCCAGTCTGTGATTCGGTGGGGTGGCTTATCTCTGTGAAATTCCTTTGTTCCAGGTGCCCTGGGGAGGAGTAGGATACCTTTCAGCTTCCCAGGAAGATCCTCAGGGCTGGAACCAAACTTAGGAGTGTGTGCACACTGAGCACCCAATTCATGTCACCTTCTCAGGGCAGCATGGGGTGGGAAGCTGAACTAAAGCCTTCCCATGCCAAAGTCCTCATTGCAAGTCCTGTACCAATTATCAGCAGCGTTTCTCACTCCTCGTCACATGCTGATATTTTGGGTGGAAAAGACAAAACGGAGAAAGATCTGCATGTTCATCATCATGTATGTCAGGCACAACAAGTTCAACATCTGCTCTGGAATGTGCAGCTCAAAAAAGGAGGGGTTTGTAGTGTCAGATATTTTGTATTTTCATTTACCGAAGTAGGTAAGGTAGGGGCTGAGCACAGTAAGTAATTGAGCTTTTCTCATATAAATATAACAGCTCTGAGTGTTTGTTTGGAATATCATAGTGAGCTGCAGAATTTATATCAGAGGGAGAGAATCCTCAGTGGGATTAATCAAAATTCTGTTTACAGAGTAGTGACTTAGGTTGGAAATGTGTGTAAGTGGGACAAGTATCATGCTCTAAGTCTGTCTTAAGTGTTTAATACAATTATACTTTTACTGTGTTTTGTATTGTTACTGTATTATCCAGACTCCTCTGAGGCACCAGATAGCATCCTTCCTCTGCCCTGGAGAATCCAGCTGGACCAGGGGAGCAGGAGAGGCTGGGACCTCCCTGCTGTCCCCCAGAGCAGGGACACGGGGCTGTGCAGCCTTTAGATGAGCTGAGCATGACAAGTGCTCGCTGCTCTAAGTAGGCTGAGCTCCCCCACTCAGACCCAGTTATTTATTGGTTTGTATTTCAAATTAGTGCAAGTCTTCTCTGCCTGACTCTAATTTGAAGGTGCCCGAGGATATGGAAGCTGAAACCGCGTCAGCTTGGTCTGACACCAGCTGTAACAACTTTCTCAGGAATAACCCCAAATTTCAGGTAGGTGCTGCCTGCCATGAAAGCAGCAGGTAATAGCTGTCATCAAAGAAGGATTCAGAGCAAGGCGTAGTTTAGGATCCATAGATCTGTTACTTGAATTTAATCAAATTCGTATTTTTGGCAGCTCTTTGAAATACAATTAGATTAGAAGATGTCTGAGGAATAGTTGGACAACAGCCTGCAGGCTAATAAAGCAATCTTTGTATATTACTTACCTGCAAAAAGCTCCAAAGAAGACAAGAAGGGGTGTTTAGCTATTAGAATTAAAATCTTGTCTTGGTATAAAAGCCACATAAGGAGTGAGTGAAGGGTTTTCAGCGAGTGTGGTTTTTTGAAGCAGAATTGCCATTTCCAGTGGCTGATCCCTTGAAGAATTTCAGCTCATTGTGATGGCACCTAGCTCGCATTCCTTCTGCAGAGAGCCATTCCTGGACCAAATGCCACTGCTGGGTTGTACTGCCTGCAGTTCCAGGAAGGGAATGACTGCTGGAATTGCCATCCCACGGGCTTTACCTGACCCTAAAGCACACAGGTAGATTTTTTTTTTCATCTGCCAGACATCTTGAGGTTACTGACAGCTGGGGTGGAGGTACAGAAATGGTTTTAAAATGCTAAATTTTGTGCTGCTGGAACATATCCCAGCTCTGGATCACAAAGCAACATGGATTTATTGGTGGTCAGAAAGAGGTGGAACTAAAATTAGAATTAATTACCATGGATGCAGTTCAATAGTGAGCTTTGGCGTCAGTGCTGGAGAAGTTACTGGGAGAGAAGTGCTGGGAGGAAAACTGGGCACAGACACCTCCTCAGCTCCAAAACATGTGCAGAGTCCAGTCCTGTGCTGGTTGCCAAGGGAAGAAAGTGACCTGCCACACTCAGTTACAGAACCCGTTTCATAAAAGTCAGGGAAATAAGTAAGAAAATAACATGTAAAAAAAAGAAAATTAAACCCCACTGTTCTAGTGATGTGATAGAGCTGAAGAAAATAAGCCATCCAAGAAACCTGAATAAATTTGAAACAGGCTTTCAAATCATGCAGCTCATTTCAGCCCATCTTCTTTCCTAGAAGCATTTCTCTAATGAAAACACTTTTCCTGCCATTAGACTAATTTTCACTTTCTGGTTGGCCTGTGCCTCATCCCACTCAGAGAATAATGAGCTCCTCTGTTATTTGAATTCCAGCACTGAGCTTTAGCCCTGCTCAAGACAAAACTGGTTTGGGAACAGTACTTGGCAGTAGTGAGGTGGACTTGAGGAGCAGGAGGCATAAATGTGAAGCACCTCACGTCCCCAGTGTGAAATCCTTCCTCAGGCAGGGTCCCAGACTGGTCTGTGCTGTCCAAAGTCAGGTGAGCTCCAAGACCCTTCCCATGGGGAGCCCTGCCCTGGCTGCCACCAGCACAGTGCACCTCAGGCAAATATTAAACAGATTTAATTCTGTCACACATTTGCTAAAAATACCTGGCAGATCCAGACCTGACGATGCTCTGGGGCTGAGCCACATCTCAGACCTGAGGCTTGGCCCCTCCCTCTGGGATGTTTTGATGGGTTACTCTCACTCCATTCATGTTTCAAAGAGTTGAAGCATGAACCATTGCACTGAATTCTGGTTTTTCCTGACGGATCATCACTGTTTCTCCTTCCTAATGGCTCCGTTTGAGAATTGGGTGCTTCACCTTGAAGGACCATCATTCTTTTGTCTCCTTGACTCCTCCTGGTTGTCACCTCCGTGGTGATGCCTGCACTGCTGCCTGACATCCAGGGATGCCTCCCACAGGGCATATCAGAGCTTGGCCTTGCAAAATCAAGTGATCAAAGCTGGTTTGGGTTTTTTTTTTTCCCTTTGGTTTTCAGTATCTACCAAAGAAGTGTTCCTGTGAAGTCTGATTTGGCAGACCTTGGTGGGTTTTCAAGGCCAGATGAGCCTCCTCCATGCGCGGTGATTCCCCAGGAATGTGGGGATGGAGACAGGGATGCCAGTGCAGCCCTGATCCCGAGTTAAAATAACCCTGCTGGTTGTGTCCCAGATACAATCCTGCCTGTTCCAGGAGCTGCAGGTGTGCTCAGGCTGGATTTCTCACTTGCTGGAGAAGCTGACAGGCTTCCCTACGAGTGGGGACCGTGTCAGCCTTTCATGGGGTCACTGAAGTTCCTCAGTTCTGCTACTGATGCCTTCCAAGAAAGGCCTCAGTTTAAAGTAATCTGCTACAAAGACACACAACACATGAAAGATCTGCTCCTTTTGACACAAAATTGCTTCCCTCTCATTCATAGAAGCTTATTTTCCAGTGAATCTCTTTTATTGATCTTTTTTCTCTTTTTCTTCTTCTTAAGGCTGCTGTAGTCAGTGATTTTATTCCAAAGCTTGGATTACTTCTGAGAGTAGCTCAGTAACACAGTGTGATTCATTACATTAGAATATGGAAAGGCTGGAAGCTTCTCCTACTGTGTATAATGTGACAAGTACAAGTTTTAGATATGAAAAGGGCTTGGTAAACTCTGAATTTTGCTTTAGTGTTATCAATGTAGTGATTAAAACATGCAGGGGTTTTGCCTTCCTGTTGACGCCATGGTGAATGTGCAGCTGCCAAGGGCAAAGGGCTGTTTGTAGCTCTGGAGGAGCAACACAAAATGCTGATCCCAGGCTGCCCCACTGGTGGATAACTGGGCAGACTGGTTTTAGTCTGCACTGCTGGAGTCAGTGTGGAGTCACCCTGTCTGCCACTAAAGAGTGGCACCAAGACTAAGGCAGCAGTGTCCAAGTGACCTGGCCTCCCTCTGAGAGCTGCTCTGCCTGCCCTGGATTTGGGAAAATGGATGAACCAGAGCTTCCAAACCAGCTGGGTAACCCCTGCCTGGCACCAGTGAGGTGTCAGTTGCGTCTTGTGACTGTAATTCAGTGTGACACAGCAGTGGTGGCAGCTGATACCTGTCCCCTGTGTCACTGTCCCAAGCAAATCCCTGCTTTCCCTAAGCACTGCCTTGCAGCGTTTCATCAGGGCAAGCACTGAGCTGTGCTTTCTGGAGGAGATGCTGGTCTGGACCACTTCCTCCTCCTAAAGATCCAAGGCACCAGCTGGAAATGAACAGCCAGTTGTGGTACTGGGTTTCATGCAGGGATGGGGAAGTGGAAAACATCAGGTAGAGGAGAAGCTTATTTTAAAGAATTGATATGGTTTTGCCTGTCGGAGGCTTGAACAAATACCTTTGAACATAAGAGCAAACTTCATTTTCCTGGAATACTTTAAAATCCATTTGGTGTGTATAAAAATAGTATTCTTTGAAAAATCATGTTTTTTAACTTTATAAAAGGACAGGGAAAACTCACTGCAGTTTGACCTGTACCATCTCTTTTAAAATCTCTGGAATATTTCCAGATTTCTGAAGGTGTCTGTTAGCCTCTGAAGCTTTCCAGGGACTCAAACTCTTGCTTTTCCCTTTTGCTATCTCTTAGTCTAAGGTGATGTGCTTCTAATTTCTTGTCTGCTGTTGTAACAAGCATCTCTGGCTGTTTCTCCTTTCCTTGGAAAAGACACGGTTCTGTTTTCCTCTCACAAATCTCTGTGCAGTGGTTTGCTCTGCCTGGGTTCTTCTCACGGTGGCTGTCCCTGGGCAGGGCCTGCCTTTCCCTTTTCCCTCCAGGCTGCATTGTTGTCCTTTCTGGAGGTGGTGGAAGCACAAAGCCTTGCTGATCACTTCGCTCTTTTCCTGCCCTTACCCCTCCCCCGACTGACTCTTGCTGTTTCCCTGACTCTGCACAAAGTTAGGTGAAGATGACTCCGCTTAAACCTGACTCTGGAGATCAGTGAGGCCTTAGTGTGTGTGTGTGAGTGCAAATCTATGAATAAATAATGTCAGATCACTGTTACTCGTATTTTCTTCTGCTTTCCTCAAGAATTCAGCTCTTTGAGCCCTGTGGTTAATACTTTAGGTGGGTAGTAGAACTCAAGTTAATAAATAATTTGGGGCAACTGTGCATCAAATAAATGAAAAGACTGCAGTCACAGGTATCTAAAACTTGTCAATGATTGTAAATTTGCCATTTTCTGAAAAGCAATCAACATTTGAAATTGTTCTAAACTGGAAATGAGTGGCAGCTGTAGGTGAGGGGTGCCTGGGTGTTTTTACCATTAATTGCTCAACGACTCTTTAGCAGTGGGATGTGTTTTGGAAAACACATCTTGGTCCTGTTCACCTGCCTTCATTCATCGCTATCGACAGGACACAGATAACAAAAAATGATTAAACTTTCAGTGGCTTTCCATTGATTATCTCCCATCTCAAGCCCTCCTGCTACGTGCTCCTCAGTTAATTTTCAGTGTAACTCCAAGATAAACACTCACGTGGTTGTTTCACCAGTGCCTGTGAAAATGGAAGGAATTATTGTGCTGCTTCCAGGAATTTCTAAGGCTGTTGAAAGAGAAGTTGATGGGGGAAAAAATTGATGGGAGGAAGCTATAGATCCCTTTAATGGAGAGCTGATAACACTGATGGAAAGGAGAGAGGGAGGCAGGAAAGACTTATGATCTCTTTCCACAGAGAGGATGGGGCACTGAGATTTATGTTACTTTGTACACTTCAGGGAGAGTTTATTAAAGCTGAATTATTCAATTAGAACAGACTTGATTGAATGAACTGCTTTTTAAAGTGCAAATAACACCTTTGTTTTACATGGAGTATAAAATCAACAGCATTAATATTTATAGGAACTCGTTTTGTCTGAATGAAACTGGTTTCAAGTACCGCTGGTTGACCTCTTTTAAAATAAGAAAAAATCAACTCACCAGCATCATTTGAGGAGAAAAAAAAATTAGTTATCTATGCAAGTGAGGTAACCTGGTTTAGGGCTGATGGGAACAATTCCCACCTGCCTTCTGTTTTGGGGTGTCCGTAATGGGGCTGGGTAATATTGTCCCTTAAATTAATAAAAGCTTGTTCTTGGCACTGATCCTGAACATTCAGTTCAGGAACTGAATGTTGTAGGTGAGCATAGGAATCTGGTTTTATCACAAATTACTGGAGTTGGGGCCGTTTAGAATGAATACATAATAATAGCAGGGAATTCGTGATCAATATCCAACAAGTCACAACCAATAAGTGGGGTTTTCTTGTTTGGATTGCGAGAGATATTTGTAGACTACGAATATTGTTAGAACTTGAATTTCCTTTGCTTTGCTTGGTTTTCAGTTGATTTTGTATTTATAGCTGGAATTCTAATCTGTATGCCTTTATCTGTAATTAATTAATTGCAGATGTGTTTAGCCGAAAGTTCTCTGTGTCCAGTGCTTAAGGGGCTGACTCAGGAGTGTGAGCTTTGTGTCATGATGTGGAAAACTACAGAGGGTTGTAAGCATTTCAAGCCAGCGACCAGGGATTGTTCCTGTCCCATGCCAGAGGAATTCCTCCTGCTGGTTTCCAGCTGTCCTGGGAAGCTGTTTCCTCCAGGCCTTGTTAGACTTCTGAGTTCCCATCACTGCCGAGAGCCTGGCTCTGTTCCCTCGGAGCACAGGGAAAAAAATGCCTTCCAGTCCTGCAGCTCCTGTGGCTGCTTTGGGTTTTTTAAAAGTGCTTTTTTCTTTTAAAGCAGGATGTTGAATTTTGTAGAGCACCTAGGGTGTTTGCCCAGCAATTTTGCCTTCAGTTTTGTCTTGTAAATCTTCCAAGTATTCCCACAGAGCTGATATAATTTTGTGAAGTTTTGAAAATCTTGCAGTTTTGGAGCAGTTGCAAAGCAACTTGTTGCTATTGTGACTGTAGAATCCTGGAATGGGTTGGGCTGGAAGGACCTTGAAGCCCATCCAGTGCCACCCCTGCCATGGGCAGGGACACCTTCCACTGTCCCAGGCTGCTCCAAGCCCCAGTGTCCAGCCTGGCCTTGGGCACTGCCAGGGATCCAGGGGCAGCCACAGCTGCTCTGGGCACCCTGTGCCAGGGCCTGCCCACCCTCCCAGGGAACAATTCCTCCCTAATATCCAGTCCAACCCTGCTTTATCAGTGTGAAGCCATTCCCCCTTGTCCTGTCACGCCAGGCCCTTGTCCCAAGTCTCTGCCCATCTTCCTTGTTGGCTGCTTCAGGTCCTGGAAGGCCACAGTGATCTCACCCCTAAGGAACCAAAGGAGCCCCTTCCAGGCCCTCGGTCATTAGTGCAAAGGTATTTATGAACTCCTGGATTTCCACACCTCTCAGCAGTGACCTCTGAAAGGAATGTCCTTCCCAGGCCCGTGTCTAGGCCGTGCTCTCCAGAACTGGCCGAAGGGCCCGAGCATTCCCACCCAGCTCAGCTAATGAGGGTCAAATTTACGTCTCATTTCCCACAGAGCTCCCCATCCCCACCACTGCCATGTCTTTCCCATGGATGTTTCCCTCTGCTATGTGTCAGGGGAGGATTAAGAGCTAAAGAAACCTGCTAACTACTTAGTGGGATCAGCAGCTGCTAATGAGCTGGGGTGCAACAGTCCAGCACTGGTCTGTAACAAATCTGCCTGCAGATAATTTGCTCAGAGCAGATTTTTGTCTGGGTGAGCCAGATCCATGTTTCACTTGAAGCAGTCACCTAATTAATGGCATTAACAGGGAGGGGTTTCACTTCCAGCAGGGAAAACCTGTCAGGCACTGGCTCCTGTTCCCTGGCACAAGGCAGTGACTGCAGCCCTCCCCTGGACCAGTCTTAAAAGGATTTGGGGCTTATCTGGACAGAGAAGCAAATAAAAGGTGGTGATGGGAAGGTGATCATTTGAACATTTTTGTTGGCACCTTGTCCCACCGACTGCAGGTGGAGTGTGGATCAACATCTTCCAGTTCTAGACCTTGATCATACCAGTAATGTCCAAAGAAAGAATCAGGAAAAGTGTTTCTCTCATGTTGATTTAAAGAAATGGCTTGTCACCTTGATGCTTAAATATCAGCTTATTAATGCTATAGCAAAAAACTGCTGGGGAGTCATGTCTCCCACACCTCCCGAGACCTGCTGGATTCCCAGTACACTTGGATGATGGACACTGGGCTAAAAGAGAGGTGGGAGGCCCACATGCTGTCCAGGCATTGTGAGAGCTATTATCCAACTAGCTTGTTACCAGCCACTTCCAGAGAGAAGGCAGTAAAACCCCTATTTATAGGGAATATTCCTGTAGAAAAGTGTAATTTGTAGCACTATGTGAGCTAATTACAGTCATTGAAAATCCAAACAATGCAGGAACACTTGGCTTAAGAAAAGAAGCATTAAGAGCTTAACACTTCCAAGCTGTCAGAGTAGTGACCCAGGGTAAGCAGGGAAGACAGTTGGAGTTTGGTCCATATGGATTGTGAGCCATAGACCATAAAGAGATGCTGCCTTAGCCATCTGCAGGCTGTGGGGATTTCTGTCCCATGCTGTAACAACTGGAGAACCCACTGCAAGCACTTGTGAAGGCAGCAAAAATTAGCACATGTAAAATGAACATAATGTAAATAATTAAAATATAAAATTAAATGCCGCTGATGCTTGGTTATTTTGTGCCTAGTTAGGCTGAGCTTGCCATAACCTCTAAAAAAGCTTTTGATTTCTGATGCCAAACAGACATTTAGGTATTTATATAGCCATTATTTCTCAGGTGGTAACATTTGTATGTAGTTCACTGTTATATAAGTTGGTACAAAAAACTGATAATACAAGAGGTGAGTAATTAAAAGCTCAAATCTATATTTTTCTTACCCATAGAAACCTTTGCCAGAGGCAGCATTAGTATTTCCAGTCAATCACCTGTCCCAGCAGCACGTTTGGAGAGCTGAGGATGCACTGAGCTGAGCTCTTTTATTTCTTAGTACAGGGAGATGGCCACACTCCAAAGGAATTGGCTGGAAAACAGCAGGATAAAAGAACTTTTTCCTATTTTTAGGTGAATTTTTTTTCCCCCAGTGAGCCATATCCAGCACGGTTTGGGGAAAAACTTAAAATTGGAGAAAAACCTTGTGGTATCAGCCACGCTTCTCCCAGCACTTTATCGTGTGTGATGTACAAACATGAAGGTCAGCAATCCCACACCTCTCAGATCTTTTCCAAGCAATTTGTAATCTCGTGTATAAAACATCTTTCTTTCTGGGCAGAAACACATCTTACTGCAGGGCTCACACTGCCTTTGAAGGGCTCTGTAGAACAGTGATCCCATCTGGTTTACACGCTGGTCTCTCTTCCTCTCTCTTGTGTATCAGCTGGGGAGATGGAATTCTGAGTTGCTAGAGATGAGTAAAACCAGCCCTGAGAGGGCTGGGAGGGCCTTTAAGGCACTGTGGTGCTTTTGGTAAAAGATGGTACAAAGTAATTTATTTTGATGTTAATTTCTCTTTTGCTGTCTCATTATGATGGATGTTGAGCTGGGTCAGAAGCCCAAACTTCCCACAACTGTACCCAATGGAGTGGTGAAGATTTCTATCAAATTAAATTCCTTGTTCTTTCCCTGTGCTTATTGCCCCTCTAAATGTCATTCCAGGAAGCTCTACATACTTGAGGCATGTCAAAAACAGGTTTAAGTTATGTGCACCATAGGTCAGTTCTCGTTCAGTTTGCTCTCAATCTTTTATCTCCCTGCACAGAGAGCCCTCTAAGGAATATTCACTTTGTCTAACTTGGCATTAAAATAAACACTTCAGCTTCATTACTTTCACACAGTTCGTTTAAATACTTGAAGTGACTGATGAATTCTAAATTATGTTCAGTTGCACAAAAGCTGAAATTTTATAGAACTGGAGTTTGGGTCACTGGCACTAACTAAAGCCATTTGTTGGTCAAGAAATGGTGTTTTATGCAAAACATTCATGTAAAGGGGAACTGATATGTTTAGAGGATCCAGCACACATACTCCCATGGCAGGTCCTGGGAGGTCCTGCTGCCAGAACATGAGTGAGTGCTCGTTACAAATTTCAGTGAGTGAGTTTTCTGCTGGCAGGTCAGGGCCTGCTGCTCACCACAGCTGCAGAGTGTCTGTGGGCAGTTCTGAGGCTGTTGATGGATTAAGGCTCCTTTTCCAGAGAAGGGAAACAAGGCGTGGCTTGCTCAGATTGTTTCATATCCATTAACTCGAGCTAAGGACTAAGTGTGAAGTCGCATTTCCCTGTTCCCAGCTCCTGGCTGGAGCTCAGAAGGATTCCCTGTGCCAAGGCTGTCTTAGAACTTCAAACTGCTGCCCCGTTTTCATCCAGTCCTTACTTACCTTTGCCAATCCATGCCTATTTCTTCTAATGAAATGATGCTTTTCCACTGCAGTAGCCTTTTCTCTGTCCTGGGAAACAAATTTTTAAGAATAACACTGATATATTTTATGCCATTACAAAGAAGTGAGTGAAGATGAAGATGGACACTTCATATATGTGCAGTTGACACATTTGAAACATGAAGTTTTGCTGCATTTTAGAACATTGTAGCTGCATTCAACAACTTATTACCTCAAGGAGTTGAAGTTCATCACTCTTTACAACACTTTTTTCAGCCTCTGAAATGCATCAAGGGCACCACAGCGGTGGTTTATTGTGCTGTGAAAAGGGATCGATTTTTATAATGCAGTTACAGCAATTGGGGTGTCTCAAGGCAGCTCTCAGCACTCTATTGCAGTCACACATTGGAGAGTTTGGGTTTCTGAGTCTTTAAAAAACAAAATAACCCAGCCCAAGAGCAACCAAAAAAACCCCTACAAAAATCACCAAACAAAACAAAAACCCCAAACCATCCTCTCTGACAAAATCTGGTGGTGTCAATACATGGACTATTCTTCCATAAGAAAAAGGCAGCATAAGCGTTGATTTGCAGAGCTCAATCAGGAATTGGACCAACACTGCAGCTCTTGGCATCCTTCAGCTCAAAACTGGGTCTGCTGCTCTTCTTTAATAAAATTTTGGGCAGTTTCCTTTGAATCTCCCACAGCTTGTTCTGATCTTAGGTTTACTGATGGAGTCCTGTAATTGTATGAATTTTGAAAATATTGTCATCTTTAAACCTCAAAAAATCCCTACATTTCTAGGTGTTTCCATAAATATTCAAGTAGTTTTCCTTAAGGCACTTTCAAGTGGAAGTTTCCAAATGGACTTGAAAGTTTCCCAATCATAGTTAATGAAATCATCACTCAGATCTTACTGTTTCTAAAGCAATGTTTTGATATACTTGCTTTTGCCGTGCTAAAAATGGTTCTGGGTGTCTGAAAAGGCCCAAACTGGTCCTGGAAAATGGTGAGAGATGGACGAATGTGCTTAATTCACCTGTGTTGACTTTCTGTGTCTGACCTACCTGACCACGAGGAGTTTATAGGATGTGTTGCTTAAAAAGATTTGGGTTTTAAAGCAGATACTGTTGCTCATTCCCTGCTGGTCTCTGATGGACTGGAAAAATCATTTCCTTGTGGTTCTCTGGGCAGTGGTGAGAGCCTCAAACTACCTGAAGGGCTCAGTGGAGTGCTGGGGTAGCGACTTGGGGTAACTTCCAGAAGGTTTTGCGTCGAGTTAACTTATATTCGGGTTTGGAAACTGTTGGTAGATGGGCTCTGGTCATCTGGTCAGGAGAAACGATGAGGTGCTGCCTTGCTGGGTGAATTTTGCCGTTTGTCTTGTGCCGTGGGACGTTCCAATGCCGTAACTCCGGCTCGCTCCGGCTGGAAATGAGCAGGAGGAACTGAATGAATCTCGCCCCCAGCTTCCGTTCCGAGGGATTGGTTGTGATTTTCCTAATAGCACTGCTCTCTATTCCCGCTGGCACACAGCTCCGTGGCGGAGCAGGAATCTCTTCCGAAGGCAGACATTGCCCTCTCCTGGATCCTGCGGGAAGCGTGGAAAATGCGATCGGACTCGGGGAGTGCCAGCCTCCCGAAATCCAGCCCTTTGTCTGCCGTGCCTTCATCGCTCTTCAGCTTTGATGAACCACAGCAATTTAATGGAACGTGTCTGGTGAGAGAACGGCGTTCTGGGGTGACAAAATGATTTAATTCAAAGTGTCGTCTAAGCAAAACTCCTCAAACAAGGGACTCATCTGCTGACTCACGAGCGGGGTTATTTATAATGGAGTGGTGCTTCAAGCAACATTGTTTTTAGCAGAAAACAATCTGTTCATCTGCCTCCCTTCAGCAGATGCTTCGTGTGAGAGAATACTCAACTTACAAAAAGTTTAATAGGATCCTTGGGATGGTGGAGCATATGCATGCTATAAATACCCTTCAGTTAAACAGGCTGGGCTTTGAAGCTTCGCATTTGGATGTTTTGCTGAATGTATAGCCTTCTTTTTTAGAATGACCTTTAACTAGTGGACTAAAATATTTGCTACAGACTGTGTTAAGATCTCTTTCTGTGGGGGGGAAAAACGCTCTGCTATAGGTAAGAGTAGAGTTTAAAAGATGATGACAATATTCCTCTGAAACATCTATCATTGAAACCTGCCAGGCTGTTTAGCTTCTGAAGAACATGGGCTTGGTGAATAGCCTTCAATCAGCAGCTGAACAAAATAACTCCTTTAACAGCAGCTTTTTGTACTGAAAGAGGGGGAAAATAGCACTTCAGCAGTTCCCGGAGGCTCCTGAGAAGCTGCATCTGTTTTGTTCAGGATCGCTGGTACCAGGGTAGAAGTTTCTTCTGATACAGTGGGATCTCTCTGGTTTGCTCCATTCTGGTTTGAAAATATCTGACATTTTCATACTCTCTTAAGCAGTGCAAAGTGAGTACTTGTAAAAACCTCCACAGGCACTTTGGTACGGGAATTGCTTCTGTTGGAACAAAATGCTTCCACATCTGATCCTGCTCCAAGCACCAGGAGAAGGGAGGGTGAGAGTAGAGTGGAAGAAACAAACCCCTTCATAACCACATTTCTAATTCTGAGACCACCAAAAATAACCACACTGAAGATATGGTGAGATAGTCTTTGTACCAGACATCTCTAAGCTATTTAAAAAGAACCCAACAAAACCAAACAAACCTGAAGCTGAACCTTCTACCTTTGCATGCAGACAGATTTTATGCGTATTTTATTTGCTGCAAACCTCTCTCCTTGCACCAATCATCTGCAGGGACTGCACCTTCTAAAGGCAGTACTTGTGGCCAGCCAGTTGCAGTATCATCATGATGAATTTCTCTTTCTCTAGACGACTCATTCACCTCTTAATCCATGAGGTTTCATAGTTTTATGTATAGCAATTTTTTCTAAAATGGAGTAATAGATTTTTATAAACCTCTTCTAGCAAGGACCATCATGAATGAAGGCTCCTGCATTATATGAGCTATTGCCACTGCAAAATTTGAAACCTTGCCCTAAATTCTACATTTATCTAATACATGTGCTGAACACTTGAGATTTAGACAGACACATGTTATGCAATTAATTTTTATTTAGAAGCAAATTTTTATACTGCATTTTTGCCATTTACAGGTGTTATTGCCATCTAGAAAGTGATCCCAAATAAGTTATAACATGTTCCACTTTTTGCTCGTTTGTTTATCAGAATGCTTTGTAACCCCATGCAGGGAAATACTGTGTTACCACCAGCCTTTTAAATCAGTCTGGGCTGTGATATTTCAGGGTGAAAGAAGGATGAGCTCCTGCCTAAGGCTTGCTCCTTCTCATCCTTTAACGTTTGTTTAAAAATTCCCATTTTCTTCGTTTTGGTTTTGCACCTTTCCTACCTCCAAGAAGTTAGGATAGAGGTTGATCCTAAACCAGGTCTGGTGTTGTTAATAGATTGTATTCCCAGAATAAAGCTTCTGGGCAATAGCTGCTTGAAGAGCAATGAGAAATAGTGAAAGCTCTTAAGTTTTATCTGAAGTCATCCAAACACACATCAAAAGATGCGGCCTTGAGGAAGGAAAGCCACATCTCATTAATAAGAAGTGCTGAGTAAGTTCTGGATCACGTGTGTGTGGATTCTGATGTGATGTGAGATGCTCACAGTGCCTGTGGAGCACCGAGCTGGGATCCTGCGCTCGGCCTTCATAGCAAATGTTTAATTTGAGCAAGGCAGCTCCCATTAGTCAGTGAGTCAGGCTGCTATAAATACCCCTCAGCTCAGGCAGACTTGTGCCATATTGTATCAGTGTCTGGAAGGGAGCGGGTGAGAACTGACTCATTTTGGTGACTCACGGCAGAGCCGGTGCTACGCTCCGCAGGATGCGATCTGCCGGAGGGGTGCTGGGGACGGCAGGCTGTGCTGCAGGGACCGGGGATGCTGGGCTGTGTCGGGAGCGGGGGATGCTGGGGTTTGTCAGGTGCAGGAGATGCTGGGGTTTGTCTGGTGCAGGGGATGTTGGGCTTTGTCCGGAGCGGGGGATGCTGGGGTTTTTGGGAGCAGGGGATGCTGGGCTTTGTCCGGAGCAGGGGATGCTGTGGTTTTTGGGGGCAGGGGATGCTGGGCTTTGCGTGGAGCGNTCAGGAGCAGGGGATGCTGTGGTTTTTTGGGGGCAGGGGATGCTGGGTTTTGTCAGGTGCAGGGGATGCTGGGGTTTGTCAGGAGCACGGGATGCTGTGATTTTTGGGGGCAGGGGATGCTGGGGTTTGTCAGGAGCACAGATCATTTCTGAGCCCGTTTTTGTCCTCGCCGTGAATGGTTTCGTGGCCATCTGGCCCTTCCCAAGGTGCTGAGCTCAGCCCTTCACCTGCTACAGGAAGAATTAGGGTTGAAATCCACCCTTCTGAGAGGGAGAGCCTGGGCTTCTCTGGGCCTTGGCAATGCCTGTGGTGCTCCAGAGTTGCCCCAGGCCAGCAGTTGGGTTTTCCCACCGAGGCAATTCCTGTTGTTACAGCAACGAGGTGATTCCTCTCTGATTGTGACAAAGCACAGCCATTGCCCTTTGAATCATTTTGCATTTTGTGCAGACCTGTTCCCTCCACCCAGATGTGTATTACTGCAACATGACTATTCCTGGAACACACGTTGCCCTGGATTAAAATGCAGCCCTCTGTTTTTCCCACTTTATTGTCATGGAATAACAATAGCACTTCGAGGAGTTCCAAGACTTATTATTTCACATACACTAACCTTCAGTTTAAATTAAAGACTAAACTCTGAACCACCTACATTAATAACTTGCCACCCTTCTATTTTTATTTTTAAAGCCTCTCTTATATCCGTGCCTCTAATTATACCTTCTGGAGAAGCTTCCCAGACTGGTAATGAAGTGTTCACCAGACATTGAGAAAGTAGAGATCAGCTCAGAGCTGCTGGCAAGTCTCTTGTGTTCTGCTTACAAGGGATGACTCACTCTTGGCATTTAAGTTTCCTCATTTGCCAAAAGCATCCTTGCCCAAACTCAAGCAGGCAGAACGTTTGGTAGCTACCTCGGCTTTGATGGCACTGCCTTTATTGCTCCTTTTGCCTTTCTTCCCCAAACTGAGCAGGTTGTACCTTCTCCCAGAGTGGATGGCTTCAGCATCCAGCTCCACTTTTGGTCTCACAGAGGAAAACCTGGTGTGGCTTAGGGAGGATGGATGGATTGCTTGTAAATTTAGTCCCAGCCCCAGCACGATTTTTCCCATGAAAGACAGAAAAGATCTGATCACTGGGAAAATCACAGTATCGTTAAGGCTGGAAAAAACCTCTAGGATCAAGTCCAACCATGAATCCAAAATACTTACACTAAGCCAGGGTTTGAGCAGTGAGGCTTTGGACTCTACACCAAACATTCAAAAAAAGCTTCTCTTGCCTGCAACAGCTTGGGTTTGAGTCTGTAGGTTTAGATATTCAGCTGTTTGCTTAAAAAATAAAAGATGCCCGTTACCCATGTCTATCAAACTCCAAACTGGGCTGAGAAGTTTTTCAGATGTAAAGCAT
Organism: Daphoenositta chrysoptera; assembly: GCA_013397915.1. Taxonomy (NCBI): domain Eukaryota; kingdom Metazoa; phylum Chordata; class Aves; order Passeriformes; genus Daphoenositta; species Daphoenositta chrysoptera. The sequence continues at coordinate 3,217 of VZRO01000005.1, read as the reverse complement.
TTATTGTGCCTGAGCTGACCCCATTAGCCTTGGCTGATGAAACTTTCTTTCCATGTTTACTTTAGATTTTGTGTCCCAGTTCGTGCAGCCCCCTCAGAGGAAGGGCATGCAGTGCTGATTTAAAAGAAAAACCCCACCTCTCCTTCTTTGCCATCCCTCTCAAGGCATGACCTTCATCCCTCTCCCCTCTGCTGTAGCACTAAACAGGGCTTTCTGTAGGGTTTCTCAGCTTGCTGAGCTGCCTCAGGAGCTGCCGCCTTTGTTCTTGCCCATGGATTTCTCCCAGCAGCCTTAGGAAATGCTGATTTTGTCCTATATAAGCAATCCACATGTATCTTTGTAATCTTCCTCAGCACTGAAAGATTTAGACTGTCTTGCAGACATTAAAAGTCTTCTGAGTCGAACATTCCCATCCTAAGTGTGTCAGTTCTCAGTTTGGGCCCATCCAAAGGCAGAGCAATGTGCTTCTCTCACAAAACCTGCAGCCTGGAAGGCCACAGCTCCACTTTATTATCTGAAATAGAAGGCTAAATCTGAGGAATACTTTTTTTGTTGTTTTCTCCATTAGTTTTTAGGCAGCATCAGATGTAGCATAAAGAAAAACTATCACTAAGAAATAGCTTTTTGATGAGGCTGAGGGGTCACATGTCAGCTGTATAGTCCATCATAATTGTCAGAAAACTACTGCTGGTTGGTCTGATATATTTGCAGTTAGTTCTAGATTTTAATTTTGATTGCATTTTAAGTTAGGCTAAAATTAGTATTTTTCTGGAGCAAATATTACAAGAAATGTCTAGTTTATTGTTTAGTAAATTGGAAGCTAATTAACATTTTTTCCCAGCAAGAAAACTATTCTTTGAAACATCTTTGAATACATTTTTAAGAAGAAAAAAACCCTGCCCTACTGTGGCTGGCAGAGCTGGGATTAATAGGGATGATTTTGTGAAGTTCAGCTGAAATCCCCCAGCCTGCACAGCTCTGCAAACACAACAGATTCACTGACTGAGCTTTGATGCTGCCTCCAGTGCCATCTGTCTCCCTCCTGATTGGTGACAGTGGCACATTGCCCTGCTCCCTGTGCCCAGGGCAGCACTGAGAACCCCAAAGGCATTTATGTCTGGAAGTTACATCCCAATAATCCAATTGGTAAAGTTCCTTTCAGCATTTTTATTAACAGGCCTTCAACCATCCTCCTCCTGTGAGGAAGAAAAACGTTGAACCTGGCATGAAAAACAATTTTGTTGGGTCTTTTCCTTGCAGAAGGGCACCTGTATGGGGCAAGGCTCTCAAAAGAATTGAGGATTTTAGAGAGAGAATGAGAAGTAGTCATTCACCCTCTCCTGGTGAAGGAGTCATTCACCCTCTCCTCTTACAGCTACTGAACTCAAAATGAGGCTGCTTAAGAAAACAGAAATATTTTTTTCATGTAAAGCAGAATGGAACTTTGCAATGCTCTGTCCCAGAACATGGCTGATACTGAGTCCATCCCGTTTTAAAAGACAGTCATGGATGAACAATGTACCTAAACTTATTCATGTCTAAGATGCTCCTGTGGTTGAGAACTCACTGAACTGAAAGTTCTTGGAAGCAGGGAAGTTTCAGAACGTGATTAAATTGCAGAATTGTTCAGTGTAAGTGACCTTGGACAGCATCTACTCCAAGTGCTCAAAGTCAGATCAGCCTGGAACTGGACCAGTTTGCTCAGGGTCTGTCCAGTGAGATCTTGAAAACTCCCACAGCTGAAGGTTTCATAACTGCCCTGGGGCTCTGTTCCAGTGCTTTGTCATCCTCAGAGCGAAAAAAGGACTTTTTAGTCAGGAATTCCCTGTCCCAGGTTGGCTTCTGTCCCATTCCCCATCCTCAGTTACCTCCTCTCAGGTACCCCAAAGCTGCTGCTGCCTCCAGGCCAAACACCCCCAATTTCCTTCCTTTCTGTCCCATTCCCTGGTGGGGGTCTGTGAGAGATGGGGTCTGCTGGACAAAACTGGCCTTGCCAAGGATGGGATCTCCTCAGGAACTGCTGTTTTATCAAGACTTTTATGCTGATAGCCCATGTCAGAAACAAAGGTCAAGAACTTTCTATTTTCATTGC
>VZRO01000002.1:29133-52533 GCA_013397915.1 Daphoenositta chrysoptera | reverse complement strand
CGGGGAGCGTTTGCGCGCTCCGTGGGCCGCGTCCCCGCTGCCTGGGCTGGGGTGCCCGAGGGGCCGCGGGCCGGCGTTTGCCCCGCCGGGGGCTCCTTCCCCCCCAGGGCTGGGGGCGGCCTCCCCGTGCCCCGGGGGGCGTTCGCTCGCCCGGGTTCGCCCCCGGGCCTGGCTCTCAGGGATCGTTTGCAGTTCACTCCCCCCATATGCTGCTCATGGAGGGGGCGATGGGGGGACCCCCTGCCCTTGGAAGGGGGTCCCGTGTCCCCCCCAGCAGCCCCTGCTCTACCCAGGCGGGTGGGGGCTGCTCGCTGCTCTTCTTGCACGGGAAAGAGCCGTCTGCAGCAGGGAGGGAGGTGGGGGCCGCAGGATGCTCCCTCCCCGGGGATTCCCCCTCTCCTGCCATCCCAAATCCCGGCCTTTCCTCTGCACCAAGGGCACGGCTCCCGGCGAGAGCTGCAGAGGGACACGGGCTGCTGGCAGCCTTTGCCGTAGCTCATCTCTCTCTGGAGAAATCCCCACCGCTTTATCCCACCCTCAGTTGCTTTAATTTTTTGAGATCTTAAAGCTCCCGGCCACAACAGGGACACGTTGTAAGGGCTTCTGTAGGTGACTGTGTTCCTGTGTTCCGTTGGCTCTTCCCGAATGATTCACGCTGGTTCCTGATCTCTTTTGTCTGTTTTGCTCAGTTTCTTTTTTTCCTGGTTCAGGATTTTACTGTTCCTTCCTTCTGTGAGATGCGTGATCTGGGCTGGGTGCAATGAGGGTTAAGATGTTCCTCAGAATCATTAAAATCACAGAACAGCCTGGCAGGACCTCGGGAAGTCTCTGGTCCAACCCCCTGCTCCAGGCAGGGTCAGCTGGGAGATCAGACCAGGTTACTCAGCATTCCTGAGCATCGCTCCTGCTGCCCTTCATACCTGCATCAAAACCTGCCCTTAAATTACTGGATGCTGCTGCTTCCTCCCTCTCTGCTCTCCTTTGCAGCTGAGGAGTTTCTTTGTGATGCTTTGTCTCTCCTGGTCCCCTGTGAGTGCGGTTTTGGTGGAGAAATGGCTGTTTGGGGAGAGCAGGAGCCTCGACAAAAGGCAGTGGGGTCTTGAGTGTGTCTGTGATTCAGAGCTAAAGACCCTTGTACCTGGGGAGAGAGGACGACAGTGAAGCACCTTCCTGTGCTCCTGGAGAACAGACAGATGTGGGGAGCTGGGGTTCCTCGTGGCAGCAGGCTGAGGCACGGGGAAGCAGCAGTCAGGCTTGGAAGATAAATGTGTTTTTTATGTCCCAGGTGGGACTGTGACCCTCTGGCTGGCTCCGTATGGTGTGTCCTTTGTTTGACTCTTCCCTCTGAGTGTATGGACTAGACCTCTGTTTTATCAGTTTTTAGTACCTGAGACTTCCAAGAATTTCAAGATTTTGGGAAGGGGATGACAGAAAGGTTCAGTACTCAAGATTCTCAGATTTTAAGAAGAATTTTCTGGGAAAGAAAGAGGCATACCACAGAGTTCAGTGAGCGTCAGTCCCGAGGTGAAGAAGTCTCTCGGATTTATCAGGGCTGTTCAAATCCAGCCTGTGCTGACAGAACAGATTTGGACCAAGGAATGAAACCCAAGGATTCATTTGTGCCTCCCTGCTCAGCTGGAAATGTGACCTATGGAAGATGCTTTTATCCAGCAGTTGAATGAAATCTCCTTTTTCCCCTCTTCCTCCCCAGTTTCCTGTCCTGCCCAGCTCTCTGAGTAGTTAATGCAGAAGATAAAGAGGGTTCGTCTGGAAAACGAGACTGCAGGAAGTTGGAGAAGGTACGTCCAGGTCCCTCCGGGGTCTCTGTGTGCTGTGGGACAGAGCAGCAATCACCTCTGCAGTGAGAGAGGGTTCTGAGAAATCCCAGCTGTACAGTCCTGCCCAGGGAGCTCTGTGTCAGGATCTGTGAGTCAGGAAGTGACTCAGGACAATAACTTGTTTCACTCACTTCCAATTTCGAGCTCTACAGTTTCTTCCTGGTGCTGGTTTCCCACCTGTGCTTGTTGTCCTCTCCAGACTAACACCTTCCCCCAAAGGAGGGCTTGGTGGGTTACCCACCTCACCTGACAGGCACAAATGGCATTAAAAGACCCCCCAAGAGGCAGCTCCATGGTTTTGGGAGTGGAGAAAGTTGCTCCTGCAACAGCTCTGAGTCATCTCAGTCCCTGCCTCAGCGTGGGGCGGAAGGGACAGGGCTTCTCCAGCAAGGTGGAAATCTTGGATGTGCTATTGCTGCCTCTCTTAAGATGGTTAATAACTGGTGTCTTGATCCAACTCACGTTTGAGTAATGTAATCCCAAAACCTACTCTGAGATAAGTTACTCCTTGTACTTGTTTACTTACGTACATGGTGTTGCCAAATACTAGCTACGTCTTTTTCCAGAGGTGGCTGTAGTGACAGAAGCAGAAATCTGAGTTTCTTTTTACTCTGTACCATGCCAGGACCTAAGTTTTAGGGGTTTTTTTCCCTTCTAGTGGGAGGTATCCCTGCCCATGGCAGGGGTTCAGAATTAGATGATCTTTAAGGTCGCTTCCATTCAGTTTAAACCATTCTGTGATTTTATCAGACTGCACCAGACTCCAGCTGTGCCAGTGGTAATTCCAAACACTCTCACCTCACTTTGTGTGGTGGCTGCTTTGCTTGTCACACTTCCCCACTCCATTCTAGTGTCCAGATCACCAAGATGAGAACCAAGCTTAGACCTGTGCTGCTCACATGATAAAATCATGGCAGTATAGTTTGGAAGGGGCTCCAGGCTCCAGTTCAGCTGGGGAGAGGTACCAGGATCACATTCATGGACTGGTTTTAAGTTAAACTTTCCCTTGTGAGGAGCCAGCCTGGCTGAGTGAGATGGATTCATCAGCTGGGTGAGAGTAACCCGAGGGCCAGGCTTTGTGAGACAAAGGCAGAGTATTTATTGGGCTGAGTTGGCCTGCAGTGGGATGGGGTTGGGAGAATTGCACTCAGTTTATGGAGTTTCATGGTCTTCCTGTCATGTGTTTCTGACAGACAACACTTCTGCCTTCAGCTGTGGTTTTAGCTGCTGCAGTGGAGACCCTGGATACAGGCAGAGGCCACAGACGCACTCGCAGCCTTAGAACATCCCATCATGTTCTCTTTTGTGGTTTCACTTGGGCTTCCTGCCTGCCTTTGACTGGAAAATACTCCTCTTTATCCATTTTCAAGCTGTGGATTTACTGCTGGGGAGTCGGTACCCGGAGTACCTACAGAATTATTTTGGGAGCTTGTTCTTGTGTTACTATTGGCACATTTTGTACAATTTAGGGACTTAGGAGTCTGAGGAGATGTTACATTTTCAGCCCTTGTACAAGGCTGATTCTGTCTCCTTGGAGTGAAATTCTGCAGGCTAATTTTGTCCAGTAAACTGAAATTCTTCTGAAATTCTTTGTAACATTCTTTCAGGTACCTCCAAAACCACTCAAATGTACTCTTGGAGGGACATCCTGCTTCTCAAGTGGGGTGTCAGAAACTGGTTTCCCTAGTCCTCAGCTCATTCCTGCTTTGCAGTGGATGACATCACTGACCTTGGGCAAGTCTGTGGGTCCACCTCACCTCAAATTAATATTTGTGTTAATGTGGAGGCGGTTCTTGTCCTCTCCTTCCACACCTGCTCGCTTGGAAATCTCTGAGGAATGTGTCCCACGTTTCTCAGGATACAACCAGGGTCTGATCCTGCTGCCTGCTCTCTCTTAGCAAAGCAGTTGCATTTTTCCTTCCCGTTTTCCCATCTCTCTCACTTCATTCCTGGCCTCAGTATCTCCTCAGGTGAGTTGCTGTGCTTGGGTTTGAGCCTCTCTCCCCAGGCGATGGGCAGGTTTTCCTTTGGGATAGGAAGGGGATTCCTCTTCCGTGGTCTCACAGGGCAGGAGTTTATGTGCCTTTATGATAGGTCGTGGCTTTGATGATGCATCCGTCCGAATTCCTGGAGTGGTTTTCCTTTGAGTCAAGCTGCTTGTTGTCTGCACCAGAATCTGCTGCTCGTGCTTCCTTTAACAGCTTATTCCTAGAGCCAGTCTTGGGAGAGGGAGTTTTCTGAGGTCAGTTTCTTCATTTACAGGATTCCATATGGGATGGGAGATGGACTTTCCCTTTCAATGTGTTTAAAATGTAATCCTTGAGTGCAGAGAATCCTAGTATCTGTAGTTTAAGGAGCACCTGCTTGATTTTAAGGCTTAATTCTTTCCCTCTACTCCTCCCTCAGTTTTTTGCCCAGTTCAGAAGGGGAAGCGAGGATGACTGCAGTGGACACGCTCTCGGACAGCTCCGAAGTGGTCGAGATGGAGGATGTGCCTTCCCAATTCCAGGTGCAAAAGCATTCTTGGGATGGGCTGCGTGACATTATTCACAGCAGCAGGAAGTACTCGGGCATGATAGTGAACAAAGCTCCCCATGATTTCCAGTTTGTCCGGAAAACAGAGGAGTCCAGCCCGCACTCTCACCGCCTCTATTACCTGGGTAAGCCTCCGTGCCAGCATCCCGGGGGAACGTGGGGCTCTTCCAAACTCCACAGGCAAGGGAGGGCGTGGGAGGGATCTCCCTTTATGGGGTGGGGGAGCTGAGACTGGGTAACGTGGCTCGAGGCTTGCAGGACCTTCCGCAGAGCCTGGGACTGAGCAGGGGCTCCCCAGTCCCAGAGAAGCTGCACACACAGGGGTTCACCTGTGACAAGGGGAAGTGCTGGCCAGCCAACACTTCTGTGTCCTGTGTCACACGGGGCATGGGGGGCAGAAGGGATGTTCCTCACACTCGGGACTATCTCATGCCTCTGTAGCTTGGGAGAAATGGGATTTACTTGTTTCAGTAACCAGACTGACTTTCCAAGAAATTTGCTGTCACTAATGACTAATTATAGGTTGCAACATATTAATGGCAGGGTGGTGGTGTCTCCGGCTTTATTAAGTGTCCTGAAGGTAGGATGCTTTCAGGAGCAGGGAAGAAAATTGAGGTGAGAATGAGCTGTTCCTGGCATTTGCAGGGAAATATCCCTTTCCTTCAGAGGGACTGAAAGCAGAATTCCGTGTTGTACAGGTCCCTCGTTACAGCTGGAGCCACGATGTAATTAGTGACAGAGTTGTTGGATTTTAGTAACTGGATAATTTTGTGGCTGGTAACACGGGAAGCTTTATAGACTATAAAGAGTTTGTTGTGCTTTGGGGCATGAGCTGATCATTACTGGACCAGTAAAAAAATTGCCTGATGTGCAACTCTGTGCAGTGACTGCTGCCCTGAAGTGACCCTGCTGTTCTTCCTTCTTTTTGCAGGTTTTGAGTGTAGTTCACTGTAGGATGCTGGATTTGAGGGACTGATTTGTTTTGTCATTAAGCAGCTCCTGTGTGCCAGTGACTTGATTTGTGTAGTTCTCATAAATTCTTGGGACACAAGTGCTGCTCTGAAGGGCAGTATCCAGAGCTGGCATATTTTTCTTGTCAAGTCTGAGCAGAGAGGCTTTATTTAAAGCTGAATGTATTTCCAGTTCACTTTGATACTGTTTTTGATCTAGATGATTAAAGAACTAAGTGGCTAATTTTAAATTTTTTTAATATTCTGTTGTATGAAATGGCAACCAAACCAGCTACTGGGTGGTTGGTGTTCTGCCAGGGTGTGACTGTTCCAGGAGCCAGAACCAGGAATGAGGATACACGAGTGCCTTTTCAGTGTTTCCTTCCTTAAGGAATTGTAAAGGGCTTAGAGCAGATTAATCCCTCAGTTAAGATCAGTATCAGCCAGGTAATCCCAGGCTACCTCTTCTCAGATGTCCCTAATAAAGTGTAAATGTTGATTTAAATGCTTATTCTTTTGCTGTAATAATGGACACTCCCAGGGATGGGGCAGCCTCATCTTTTCTCTGGGCAATGTGTAAGCTCACAAGTGTTTAACTCAGTGTGCTCTTACTGCCCCAGCACTGAATAACATTTAAAGTGTTTAAATGAAACTGAGGAGTAGATGGAGACTCCTGATGAACTTTGCTGTAGGGTTGAATACTTTACTTGGAAGCAAAGTAAACTGTCTTTTGAGGAGGAAGGCAATATTTTCCTTGTAAATGCCAATTGATTGTAGTCAGCCTGAGGTCACTGGAGAAAGTTCTGGCATAAGGGGAAGGGAAGTCCAGGTCACAGTTGCCTGAGTGTCAGATATGTGTGTCCAGAGTCAGTTGTTCCTCTCTGCAGTTTTTCCTGTTTGGCCATCTTCAGTCATTCCTGGGCCATCCCCACAGAATTTTATGTTGTATCGTGGCAGATGCTGCTTATGTTAAACACCACATGCTCAGCACTTTGGTGTTCCTGTATCTCTGAGGATTAGATCCTCACATATTGCTCTGCTTCCTGAGCACTTATTAATATTTCAGTTTTAATTTGAAGTAACTGTACTGCTGGGTCAGCCAGCTCAGAAATCTCTCTGTTCTGCCCAGAACATGTGCAGAGTAGGCAGTATCAGGGCACATATCCCTGTGTGAATTTCTGATCCAGGGAGTCTCTACAGCATAAGTAGAGGGCAAGTTCATGGTCTTTGTTTTTGTGGAAACTGTCAAAATCACGTGTCAGGATATTTGATGGTTGTTTTGGAAGTTGGATGAAGGCCAGGAGCTTATTTGATAACCACAGTCAAAGGCTTATGTAAAATGACAAGGTCTTTTGACTCTGTAGGATACTGTTTCACATTTGAATGGGCTCTCTGGAGCTTCCAAGCTTTTCTTTCCCCGCTTGCAAGCTCCTGCCTTGGCCTGAACCGGGTCCCTGTAGCAAATTTCTGGATGAGAAACGTGGAGAGTAACATTGAATCACCCATTCAGGGAGTGGTGCTCTTAGAGTGGATCTGGGGCACGGAGGACAGGCACAGAGGGGAGAGTTGGACCTAATACATTCTGGAGAGGTGGGTTAGTGTTAAATCTTGCTTAGGGAAAATTCCAAACAAATGAGTATCTAAGTGGTTTAGATGTTATTCTGGGATTGATCTGGGAGCTGCTTGGGAAGGAACGTGGGTAAAGGGCTCTGGGCAGCCCCAGCCCCTCTGTTTCCAGACTTCTGTTTGAATTTGCTCGTGGGCCTCTTTGTCCTGGCTAACTCGTCTTAAGCAGGATGATGCTTTTGTCCTCCCAATAGGAATGCCATATGGTAGCAGAGAGAATTCCCTTCTTTACTCAGAGATTCCCAAAAAGGTACGGAAGGAGGCCTTGCTGCTCTTGTCCTGGAAACAGATGCTGGATCACTTTCAGGTGAGCCAGAGTGGGAAGAGCATGGGTTGTCTGTGCTTGGGGAAACTGGCTGATGCTGTGGGGCTGCTGTGGTGGGGATGTCTGTGTGGTGTCTGTCATCTTTCCTGCTTTTGCTGCTTCTGCCTTACACTGTGGTGAGTAACCCAGAAAGGGAGGGAAAGGTTTCAGTATCTTCATGTCCTTTGTCACTGATAGCATTGGAGGGTGTTGGTCTTTTCTCCAGTACTTACAACGTTCCTGGTGGAACAGAATTTATCTGTCTTGACCCCATTTGGGCTGCGAGTTCTCTCCAGGGTAATTCAAGATCCCGGAAGAACTTTTGTTTGCAGTGTCTGACATGGAAACTGTTTGTGAAGGCTGCAGATAACGTCATTAAGTTAATTGGTTACATCTGATTTGCATAAGCAGAGCAAGTGCAGCTGTTCTCAGTGCATGCTGAAGTGCCAACTGCAGAACTGAGAGATTCACAGCGTGAAGTTTGGGGGTGTGGTGGGTTTAGGCCTCCTGGACCCCACAGCTTGGCCTGGAGTACAGGCACTGGGGACCTGTGCCCTGACACTGCTGCCTGTTTGAGCTGGGATGTTGTGACAGGCTCAGAGCACTCCTGTGAACATTCCTCTCCTTGCAGATCCTTTCAGATATTCCTTTCCTTCAATTCTAGGCAACACCTCACCATGGGATGTATTCCAGAGAGGAGGAGCTCTTGAGGGAACGCAAGAGACTGGGTGTCTTTGGGATAACATCTTATGATTTCCACAGTGAGAGTGGCCTGTTCCTCTTCCAGGCCAGCAACAGCCTCTTCCATTGTCGAGATGGGGGCAAGAATGGGTTCATGGTGAGTCTGCCATGGATCATGGATATCACCTCAAAGGGGCTTGATGGTTTGGAGTGGAGATGGCTGCACATGGAATCCCAGGCTGGATTGGGGTGGAAGGGACCTTAAAGCCCATCCAGTGCCACCCCTGCCATGGGCAGGGACACCTCCCACTATCCCAGGTTGCTCCAAGCCCTGTCCAGCCTGGCCTTGGACACTTCCAGTGATCCAGGGGCAGCCACAGCTGCTCTGAGCACCCTGGGCCAGGGCCTCCCCACCCTCACAGGAGGTTCTCCTGGAGCCCCTTCATGCACTGGAAGGGGCTCTAAGGTCTCTCCAGATCCTTCTGTTTTTCCCTGCAGAGCTGGGAGCTGATGTGGCACCCAGCTCTGTGCGTGTCTCTTGCCGTAGGTGTCTCCAATGAAGCCTCTGGAGATCAAGACTCAGTGCACGGGGCCACGGATGGATCCCAAAATCTGCCCTGCTGACCCAGCCTTCTTCTCCTTCATTAACAACAACGACCTGTGGGTGGCAAACATTGAGACGGGCGAGGAGAGGCGGATGACATACTGCCATAAAGGTAACGGGGCTTCTTCCAGCCCCAAAAGGGAATTCCTGCTGGGGAATCTGGCCTGCAATACCCACATTCCTGACTTATTTCTTACAAGTGCATTTGTCTTTTGGGTCAGCATTTTCCAAGGAGATGGAAATGCAAAATGCAAATGCTGTCTCGTCTTTGTTCCTCTCCAGGCTTATCCAATGTTCTGGATGACCCCAAGTCTGCTGGTGTAGCCACTTTTGTCATTCAGGAGGAGTTTGATCGGTTCACGGGCTATTGGTGGTGTCCCACAGCTTCCACAGAAGGTCAGTCACTGTTCTGCTCATCAAATCCTGGTGCAGTGACTGCTGCCTGCTGCTAGGAATGAGATTCTGAGCGTGATTTTCCTTTGGCCTGGGTTTGGGCTGTTTCTGGGGAGATCACCTGAAGGAACAAAGCACTGAGAGGATTATAATTGTGGAGTGTGTGCAGGTGGTCACTAAGAGCTGGGGCTGTACAGGTGTTCCCTCTGCACCAGTGCTCCAGGCAAGCCAGAAGCAGCAGGAAATGCTGTTGCAAACATTCCTGCTCTCTGTCCCAGGTTCAGAGGATTTGAAAACACTGCGGATCTTGTATGAGGAAGTGGATGAGTCAGAGGTGGAGATAATTCATGTTCCTTCACCTGCCTTGGAGGAGAGAAAAACAGATTCCTATCGGTACCCCAGGACAGGTGAGTGAAACATGTGGGGCTGCTGAGGCAGCTCTGGCCTCCTGCTGGAATCAGCAGTGGAATTGGGGCTATAAACTTTGCATCATTAATCTGGGCACTTACTGGGATATAGAAACTGGTTGTAAATGTTGAGACCTAATTGACTCTCCGATCCCAAAATCTGCTGCAAGAAAGGCTGAACTTTAAATCCCAGCCCTAAATGAAATTATTACTGAGGAAGTGGAATATATCTGGTGGCATATTGTGGAATACATTCTGAATCCCATCTTTCCTCTCCCTCCTGGGAACATGCACAGCCAACTAGGGAAGGCAAAGCAAACTGTTCCCATTCCCAGAATGATTCTGGTGTTTGCTCACATACATATTTGATATTTGTAAATTCGCACAGAGCCATTTCAGTAGGATCAGGGGCAGTTCTCCTTTAGAAGCTGTATTTTGTGTAACCACAGAATGTTCAACTTGATCATCTTGGTGTTTTTTCACTTCTTCTCTGCAGGCAGCAAAAACCCCAAGATTACATTAAAACTGGCAGAATTTAAAACAGACAGCAAGGGTAAGGTAAGTGATAACTCAGAAGGGGACATTGCACAGGAGGGTTTTTCAAGATGTTTTTCCCCCTAGAATTAAAACAAGGTCACAAAGAAATCCTAAGCAGTGTTAGTCTGGGTTTTTTATTCTCTTGTAATACCTGGTTCTCTCATGTGTTTATCCAAGAAACAGAAAGACTTGAAAATTCTGAGAAGAATCATTCTGGGGGAGATTCAGCTGGGAATGTGGAGGGAAGGGGGAAGTGGGCTTAGGCTGGTACACCATGGCAGAGACAGGAGGGCTGGAGCCAGGTCTAATCCGGGGCTTCAGTCCCTGCCTGTGTCCTTTCCCGTGGCTGAATGCCAAAATTATTTTGCTTTGAAGCCTGTTTTTCCCTTCTCTTCCTGCTCTTTGTAGCAAGGCTTGCTTCTCCTGGCCTGACCCTTACTGATGGCAGTAGCTGAACTTCCTTGTCCTCCCATCTCCCTGTGCTTCCCTGGGAGGAGGTGAGGAGCTCTGGTGCTCTGATTTGATGTTGGACCTTGGTTTTGCTGCAGATTGTGTGTGCTCAGGACAAGGAGCTGGTGCAACCCTTTGCTGCCTTGTTTCCCTCTGTGGAGTACATTGCCCGTGCTGGATGGACCCGGGATGGCAAATAGTGAGTCCATTTTCCTCCCAAAATAACTTTCCCGAGGGCTCCTCTGGCTGCAGACCCTCGACATGCTTGTGTTGTGTTCATGACCTGGTTTTAAAGCCCTGAGTGCCAGAAATGGCACATGAATATTTGGCTTCCTCAGTGCTGTAGCATCCTAAAAGTAGGAATGAAGCAGAGCAGAATGACAGGCTGTGGGGTTTGTCACAACCACAGAGTTAAATGACATTGATACATTAAGTGGGCAGTCCTGGGGAATTCTTTGGAGCTGAAGGTGTTTAACACAGGTACAACGTGCTTCCTGCTGAAAACGGGGGTGTTCTGTAGGCAGTTTTGTCTTTGTTCATTGGCACAGTTTGTGATCAAAGCCTGACTCACAGGACCGGGGCCGGATCTGTGGTGCCACGTCCTTCATGCAGTGTGTCCAGAGAGGAAGGATTGCTCTGGGACTGGCTGTGGCTCCAAATGGAATACACAGTCTTGCCTGAAGCGTTACAGAGTTCATCCCAATCTGATTGAAATTTTAAAGCTCTTAATTTTTCCCCCTCCCAAGCTTGCTTGGCTTAACTGGTGTATGTGCAGATCAAGTTAAGGTGACTTGGCTGTCTTTGAAGGTGGCATTCTGTGACTCGTCATTAATTTTCTGCTCTGGAAAGGAAATTTAGAGAGCTTTCCAGCAGGTAATCCCGGAGGTGATTGTGATGTTCTGCACCAGAGCTTATCTAAATGTGCTGAATATCTCAGTTCCTGAAATCCTGTGGCGCTGGGGGAGAAATGCCTCTTTTCAAACCTGTCTTTCATGATGAAGCTTCTCTGGATGCACTCGCAGGCCTTGGGGTGGCCGTGCTTTGCCATCTGTCATGCTGAGAGCCTGCAGTGCAGCACAGCTCCCAGGGACTCTCCTTGGAGAGGAGCAGGGCTGGGACTGAAGCGGCTCCTTCCCCTGGCGCTCGTGTTGGGTCTGTGCCTCTCCCTGTCAGAGCGCGAGGAGGAGGCTGCAGACGGAGCTCTTGGAGGGTGATTGCTGGAGCTGGAGGAGAGCTGGAGCACAAACCCTGCTTCCTGATGGAGGGGTGTCCAAGGAGGAGTTCCATTCTGGAGACAGGGCTCTGCTAGCAGTGCTCCCTTGGAACAGGCGCTGGCAAATCTGTCAGACATCTCGTCTGAGCGATACCCCTGTGAAATACCAGAGCTGTCTGGCAGTACGTGTGTGTTGGCACAGCTTCCAGGGGATTAGAAAGCAGCAGTGATGAGAAAAGCTTTGCATTCAGATGCCCAAATCCTTTCTGCCAGCGGGGGGAAGAAAGGGATGCATGTTCTGAGTGTTGGAAAGGGACTTCTATTCTGTGGTACTGACATTCACCTCCGACTTCTTTCCCCAGTGCCTGGGCTATGTTCCTAGACAGACCTCAGCAGCGGCTCCAGCTAGTCCTTTTGCCTCCAGCACTCTTTATTCCAGTCCCAGAAAATGAGGAGCAGCGTGCTGAATTTGCCAAAACTGTGCCAGAAAATGTCCAGCCATTTGTGATCTATGAAGAAACCACTGATGTGTGGATAAATGTAAGAGGCTCAGGGCTGGGAGGACACAGGCTGCCCCTTCCTCCCCTCAGTTAACCATTCTCATGTTGATTGGGTGTCCAGTTTAGTTCTTGCTCCAGCAGTTTTGCTACTCAGTAGCCCCAAATTTGGTGTTAAATCAGGGGTTTGATAAAGCAGATCACTCACAGGTTTCTCATCTTGTGCCACAGGTTCATGACATCTTCTATCCTTTCATCCAGCCGGAGGGGGAGGAGGAAGAGCTCTGCTTTATCCGAGCCAACGAGTGCAAAACGGGGTTCTGTCACCTGTACAGGGTGACAGCAGTCCTGAAGCCAGGCAGCCACGACTGGGTGCAGCCCTGTGTCCACAGTGAGGGTAAGGGCTGCAGCCCGGGGAGCTCCCCCTCCTGTTGGCCTGTGCTGTCCTTTGGGGAGGACAGTGATTAATCTCATGATCTTTCTTGCAGATGATTTCAAATGTCCCATCAAGGAGGAGATTGCCCTGACTGGTGGGGAATGGGAGGTGCTGGCGAGGCACGGATCCAAGGTAGGGGCTATTTTTATTCTCTTGCAGTGTCTCAGCTCTGCATTGTCTGCCCCCAGTCCTGGCCTGAGTCCTCCCTTACACCTGGGACCTGCTAGAACTGCTTAAGCTTCATTTTGTTGCTGTTTTTATTGCTGCCTCTGCTTTCCCCAGAAGTGCTGTAGGCCAGTGCACATGGATCTGATTGCCTTCTTAATCAGACTTCGGATTGCTCCTTAGGTAAATCCCAGGAGTGGGTCAGGCCGTAAAAAAGGACACAAGTCTGAGGTTTAAGAGCAACGAAGAACCATTTTGTGGAGAAGCTGGGGATTGCTGCCTTTGCTGAGGCATTTTAACTCCAATGAGTTCTTGCAATGTGGAAATGTGTCCTGGCACTTGGAGTGAACTCTTGGTCTCCAGCTGATCCCTCAGCAGAGCCTTTAGGAAGAAGGCAGCTGGGGAATATAAAGCAATTTAGAATATGGAGAAGCTGTATCTGTTGTCGCTTGCAGAACAGCCAGAAATGAATTTTTATTAATCTTGTAGAAACCTAGTTTCATTTTTGCTTCAGGAATTAACTCCAAGTCTGATCTTTAACACTCCCAGGTGATTTCTGTCAAAATAAAGACCTTGCCTGTTCATTTCCAATTAATCTGGATTTTCACTTCTCGCTTTTTAAAAGACCAACAGTTCCAAGCTTTTGGTTTCTGCTGCTTTTCCTCAATCTGCAATTAACCTGCTGTCCCTCCCCATGTGGATTCTCACTGTACATGCTGTTGATTTTGGCCACAGCTCTTCCCTGCATGTGTTATGGCTAAAATTGTGTTAGCAGCAATTATTTTGATGCATTTGTTGCTCCACAGGGCTCTGCCTGGTTTTCCTGGCCAATTGAGTTGGATATGTTTTTCCCTTTGCTGTTCACAGGGGTCTTCAAACTGTGGGTTAGCCAGAAATAGCATTTGGAAACTGTAAGGTGGAAAAACAGTTCAGTTACTGCCGCTGGATCAATGCAGGATTTAAAGGCTGTCGCCTCTGTTCCTGCCTGACTGGGTGGTTTTTAGAAACAGCTTTATCTGGACAGTAAAAAACCTATTTTAATGTGTCTTAAAGTTTGGTGCTGAGAGTGTTAGACTGGTCCTCCCACAAATGGGAATTCATTACCACGATGGCTGGAAAAAAGGTACCTGTACCCTCTAATCCAGCCGTGCTTTGGCTGATTGAGTCTTTAACAAAAAGGCTGAGGGACTGCTCTTTGTCACTGCACCGTTTGTCTGCAGTTCTCCAAGTGCTGTGTGTTCTCTGGCCCCTCAAGCCCCTGCCCTGAGCAGGGGTCTGTGTGTGTTCTGAGCTGGCTCTGCCCGGGCACAGACACATTGGGCAGGCAGAGGGGCAGAGCTTGTCCCTGCCAGCCCCTGAACCCTCTCTCCTGGCGCAGATCTGGGTCAATGAGGCCACCAAGCTGGTGTATTTCCAAGGCACGAAGGACACCCCACTGGAGCACCACCTCTACGTGGTCAGCTACGAGTCTCCCGGGGAGATCATGCGGCTCACCACTCCAGGCTTCTCCCACAGCTGCTCCATGAGCCAGGTTTGTTGTTTCTTGGATTCCCATCTCCTGACTGACAGGGATCCTAACTGGGAATGGCAATGACTCGTGGCCAGTAACGAGTCCTGAGTGCTGCTTGAGATGTGGGAGCTCATCTGTGGGAAGTTCAGGACCTCGTTCCCTAACTCTCCTGTCTCCCCTGCCAGAACTTTGACATGTTCATCAGCCACTACAGCAGTGTGAGCACTCCTCCCTGTGTGCACATCTACAAGCTCAGCGGCCCCGACGACGACCCGCTCCACAAGCAGCCCAAGTTCTGGGCCAGCATGATGGAGGCAGCCAGTAAGTCCTGGAGAACGTGCCAGTGGGCCCCTTAGTGATGACTCTCCCAGCAGCAGCCAAGAGTGATGGGGAGGGAAGTGGTCTGAGTATCTTCACTCTGAGGGAAGATGAATCGTGTTATCTTGTGGGGGAGATGTTTCTCATGGTCAGCTCGCCCAGGATATGCTCTGTGGGCTTTTAAGGTGTTTCACACATTGAGCAAAAATCGTGCTCAGAGTTTACACACCCACAAGGATGTGGTTTTACTGTGGAATCACCAAATAGTTTAGGTGAGAAGGGACATCAAAGTTCATCCTGTTCCCATGGCCTGCCATGCGCAGGAACATCTTCCACCAGCCCAGATTGCTCCAAGCCCCATCCAACCTGGCCTTCAACACTTCCAGATGGTTTTTTATTCATGGTTTGTCTGAAGAGGGAAGGGACAAGTACCTGGGATGCAGTGGCTGCTCCATTCTGCACTGCAGGTTTTAAAGGTTTAGGTACAGCTCACAGCAGCTGAACCCCTACTGCAAACACTTTCTGCCATCCCTGTTCTTACCCTCTCCCACCCTGCTGTTGTGGCACATGTGCCTTGTTGGAGAACTCCCAGCTGGTGAGGTTTTCCTGTGGAATCCCATCCCTGTGCAGGCAGGTGGAGGCTGCGTTTCCCAAGGAGAGGCTTTGGAGGTGGTTCAGGGGGTGGGAGGCAGAGCCTGCTCAGTGCCTCAGTGCTGTGTGTGACCCTCCTGCTGCAGGCTGTCCCCCAGACTACGTCCCCCCGGAGATCTTCCACTTCCGCACCCAGTCGGACGTGGAGCTCTACGGAATGGTCTACAAACCTCACGATGTCCAGCCTGGCAAGAAGCATCCCACGGTGCTCTTTGTGTATGGAGGCCCTCAGGTAATAACCCAGGTGAACTGCTGGGGTCAGCCGTGCATCAAGACTTGCACTTTGGGTAGCAATGAACACCATCATGGAATCGTGGAATGGTTTGGGTTGGAGTGACCTTAAAGCCCATCCAGTTCCACCTCTGCCATGGGCAGGGACACCTTCCACTATCCCAGGCTGCTCAGAAATCCAGCCTAGCCTTGAACACCTCCAGGGATGGGGCAGCCACAGCTTCTCTAGGCAACGTGTGCCAGGGCCTCACCACAATTACAGCAAAAAACTTCCTCCTAACATCTGATCTAAACCTACTCTTTTAGTTTGTCCCTGTGTTTGACCTCTGCTTCAAACCTCAGATGACTTTTCCAGCATGTGGTTTGATTTCCATGGCTCTGATAGCTCGATGAGTGGCTGCTGTCCAGCTCAGGATCCTCCACTGACACAGGAAGGCACTGGAAGCACCTGCTCAGCTCTGAAACTCTTCCTCCCTCCTTGTGCAGGTGCAGCTGGTGAACAACTCCTTCAAAGGCATCAAGTACCTGCGGCTGAACACGTTGGCATCCCTGGGCTATGCTGTGGTGGTGATTGATGGAAGGGGATCGTGCCAGCGAGGCCTCAAATTTGAAGGGGCCCTAAAAAACCAAATGGTAACGTCCTCCTCGTGCTGGGAGTCTCTGGTCATTTTTCCTTCCTAAGGGTGGTGGCTGCTCGTTTCCTGTGCCAGCATTGCCCATTCCTGCCTCAAGTTTCTAAATTGATCAAGTCCACTAACATGAGCCTCCTTGTTGCCTTCTAGGGTCAGGTGGAGATAGAGGACCAGGTGGAAGGTTTACATTATGTAGCAGAAAAATACGGGTTCATCGACTTGAGCCGGGTCGCCATCCACGGCTGGTCCTACGGGGGCTTTCTGTCCCTCATGGGGCTCATCTGTAAACCCAACGTCTTCAAGGTGAGCCTGCACGTGGGGCTGGCACCTTTGGGACACTTGGCTGTCGCAGCTTCTGTCCCTCTTGGCAGCTGGAGTTGGCGTTTTGGCTCGTTTGTGGTGGACAGGTGGAAATGTCCCCCTGTCCTGCCTGCCTGGAGCTCCTGGCTCCAGTCCTGTGTCCTGCTGCAGCTCACCCCTGGCTGGGGCTGGAGGAGGTTGGTTCTGGGAGGG
This sequence comes from Daphoenositta chrysoptera, assembly GCA_013397915.1. Taxonomy (NCBI): domain Eukaryota; kingdom Metazoa; phylum Chordata; class Aves; order Passeriformes; genus Daphoenositta; species Daphoenositta chrysoptera. The sequence goes on along the minus strand of VZRO01000002.1, from coordinate 36,042 downwards.
GCTGCTTCCCAGTGGAGGGCTGGGTCTGCCCTACAGGGAGATGTTGATGTGCTGTTCCCAACCCACGTCCCCAGCACGTTTCTGGATCATTCACAAGTCCTCCTTGCAGAGGGGAGGCCTTTAGTGCTGATGTGCAGGAATTTGCCCCGTTGTGACCACAAGAGGAACAGCAGGAGGAGGAAGCTGGGTTGTGTGTGGGATTGCTGAGGGGCCATCCTGATCCGAGGGACAGAACAGCCCAGAGCCTGCTTTTTCCTGCCTCTCCAGGAAAACGGGGCACACTCGTGCGTTTGAGCAGGTGCTAATGGAGGCCGTGTGCTGCCACCTCTCTGTTTGACAGATTGCTATAGCAGGTGCCCCTGTCACCGTGTGGATGGCCTACGACACCGGCTACACCGAGCGCTACATGGACGTCCCCGAGAACAACCAGCAGGGCTACGAGGCTGGCTCGGTGGCACTGCACGTGGAAAAGCTTCCCAATGAGTGAGTACCTGCCCCAGAGGGGCTCCTGGGCCTGCTCCGTGCCACCCCTGCTCAATCCCACGGGAATGCAGGGGTTCTGATCCGCTCTCACTCGGCACCAGCTGGGCCGTGGCACCCCCAGCCCCTCTGCCAGAGAGGGCTCGAGGCCCACGGCCATGGCCTGGCACTGCTCTTGCTTGGGTTTGGCTTGTCCAGCTGGCAGCTCTTTGCTCAGACCCTCTGCAGAGCTTTTATAGGGTGTCTCATCGCGTTTTCCTTCTGGTTTCTCATCCTGTTTCTCTCCTTATCTCTCACCCCATATCCAGGCCAAATCGTTTGCTGATCCTCCATGGCTTTTTGGATGAAAATGTGCACTTTTTTCACACCAACTTCCTGGTGTCGCAGCTAATCCGGGCTGGAAAACCTTACCAGCTGCAGGTAGGAGGGATGGGAAAAATCTGGAGAAAGCTCCCTACTGTGTGTTCTGGGGACAGGGGGAGATGGAGGCAGATGTCCCACATCCTGTTGGGATGCTGGTGACAGTGAACACCTCGCTGGACTCGGAGAGGAGGCCGGGAGGTGGCACTGTGGCTGTTCCGTGGCTGGCAGATGTGCCATGTGCAGGCAGGGCTGCTGCCCTGGGGCCTGGAACTTTCCTTCTCCACCAGCTGTTCTGTCCCACTTGGCAGAGGGAGGGCTTGTGCTCCAGACCTTCCCTGGCACCTCTTTGTCCAGATGGAGACTGGATGGAGGGGACAGGGCTGAGGGGAGGGAGTTCTGTCTCTGCTGAGTGACCAATGCCCCGTGTCTGCCCCGGCACAGATCTACCCCAACGAGAGACACAGTATTCGGTGCCCTGAGTCAGGAGAGCACTACGAAATCACGCTGCTGCACTTTCTACAAGAATACCTCTGAGAGCACGAGCCTCTGCAAACTGGACACTGACAGCTCACCTGCCCCGTGCCCTCCCACTCCCCGGCAGCGTCCAACCCAGAGCACAAGGGGCTGAGTGCCCACGTCGGGCTGGGGATCCCCCCAGGCCAGGGGGAAAAGCTGGAGGGCACCTTCCCTTTGGACAGTGCCACCTTCTCTCACTTTCCAAGCTGGAGGTCTGCCCCTGCTCGGCTGCTCGTCCTCCTCTCCTCCAGCCTGGCTGTTCAATGCTTTTTTTGCTGCTACTCCCTCTCTCCTGGGAATCAATGGACAGTGGTCTGTGTCCCGAGGCTGAGGTTTGTGTCCATCTCTCTCTCCCCAATCCTTTTCCCCTTCCACTGCACCTTTGCAGTTCCAAACTCTTACCTGCAAGAACTCAGTGCCTGTGTTGGAAACGGAAGAGCCGAATCAGAAGCTGCCTTAAGCCAGGAGTGGGAGGGAAGAGAGAACTACCTACTGCTCACCTGGGGAGCTGGTCTGTGTCCTGGCCCTGCTGCCACTCTGGAGCCCTGGCAAGTGAAGAGAGCTCTACAGAAGCATGCAACACTAGTCTTTCTTTTTTATATATATATTTTCCAGTTTCAATTTGCAGAGCAGATGGAGGAAGTGGCCGGGGCCGGTAACGGCGTCCTCTGATCCTTCCTCTCATGGCCGCTCTCACACAGAGTTGTGCCAACAGGTAGCACTGGCAGCTGGCTACAGCCAGAGCCTCTCTCCAGAGCTCACAGCAGCATTTGGGTTTTTGCAACACAAGATGGATGATATTTATGCAAATCCTCCCTCCCTCCGTTCTCTGTGCCGCCTCCCGACCCCCCTCTCCTTCCCCCAGCTTTCCGATGTGCACTGAAATTGGCTGTGCTTCAGTTCTCTGCGGGTCAGTGACTGGTCCCCTTGCCCGTCTACTCAGCAATGCTCTCTCCTGGTTTTTATTTACCTGGGCAACAGGAACTGCAGTTCTGGGGAGGGGGGATTGAGCAATCACACCTCAGGGGAGCACATCCCCCCCCTCAAGCCAAGGGTTCTGCCAGGGGCAAAACAAAAACACAAACAAAACCCACCCAAATGAACCACGTTGACTTGCCCTGGAGTATTTTAAGTGCGTATTATGAAAAGAAAATATTTTTATGGATTCTTATTCTTTTATAATTATGAGTGTAAGATGTAGCGACTCATTAAAATATTGGAAAGAGACGTGGTGGCTGCTTTGGGGGGCGGGAGGAAACGGCAGCTGCTCCCGCTGCTGAAAGCCAAGGGCTCTGTTCTTTCTGTGCCGAGCAGTGGAGAGAATATTAAATCCCTGATGTTCCTCGGGGGAAGCATGATCCAAGCAGTCGAGGGCTGGGAATCCTGGACTGTGTTCTAGGCTCGGCGTGACCTTGAGCGAGTCAGCACCAGCCTGGGGTGGGCACCTCCCTCCCTCCGATGGGATTCGGGGGTGCAGCTGCTCTGGCCCCGCTCTGGGGCACACCGAGCTGCTTTTGCAGAGCTGGGCCTGCCCCTGCTCGCCCTCCCAGCTCAAAGCTTCCCAAACCTCGCCTTGCTTTGCCTTCCTCCGTGGGAGCCAGTGTTAATTACCCGCTGTTAATGCCCCGAGGGTGCTGCTCGAGGCTTGTTCTAAATGCAAAGCTTCTTCCAGCTGGAGCATTTGGGTTCCTAAGGATGGCTGGGAGCAGATTTTCCCCACTCTTCTTGTCCCTGTGCCCAAATAATTGTCCCAATTATTGCAGTTGTGGTTTAGCTGCTACAAAGCACCTCGGGTGCGAGTTTTGAGGTCGGAGGGGCGGAAGGAGGGACTGGGCTGGAGGAAGTTGCACCTCTCAGATGTGTCTATAAGAGCACCCTGCAGCCAGCAAAGCTGTTCCCTCTGTCCCTGCTGGGTGGGTGCTGCTGGATGGTAAGAAGCTTTATTTTTGCAGGGTTTGTTTCTTTTCAGGCTTAATTCAAACTGCTTTTTCCTGTCCCCAAAAAGCCGAGTGTTTCTTAAAATGTCTTAAAAAGCTCTTGTCTAGAAGAGTTTGCAGATCTGTCGGCTCCTCTGGTCCCCCAGCTTGCTGCAGGATTGTTTGGCACCCTAAAAAGGGGTTGGTTGTATTCTTTTGGGGACTGAGGATCCCGAGAGGAATTAGCTGGGAAATCGCCTCCCTCGAGCCGGAGCTGTTCCATATGCAACAGGCTCTGTCGGGGATTGAAATACAAATTATGTGGGAGGCCCCCGCCCCGCTGTCCCGCGGGAAAGGTGATGGGAACAGGGAGCAGGGCGTCTCTGGGCGGAGGGTTTGCAGCTGAAAGATGGAGCTGAGCTAATTTCCTGAGTGATAATGACAGAGGAAGCAGCAGGTGCTGGGGAAACCAGGCAAAAACCACTCTTCCTCAAGAATTTGGGACTTGAGAGTGGCTTGGGAGGCATTTCTCTCCCAAAAACCCACCCTGTGGGGCTTTATTTTTAGGTGGATGGGGTGGAGGGAGAACAGATGTTCTTGAGGGCTTATTTTTGAAACAAAGTCACTCCTCAAACTACAAAATTAGCTCAGAAAAGTCACTCCTTGCCCTGAAAGATGCTCGAATGGAAAACTTCCTGGCATCTCCATTCCCAGAGTGGGTGGGATAAAGGTGTGACGACAGCTCTGGCTGCGGGAAAGCCACGCCAGTGGAAACTCTGGGTGCTTGGGGGTCTCAGGCATTTGATCTCTGCACCCCGAGAACAACTGGAGCAGCTCAGAAATCCCAGGGTCCCCAAAGGAGCAGTGGGGTGTCCGAGGAAGGCACAGGGCTGGGCTGGGCTCTCTGTGTGTCCGTGCTGGCCAAAAGAAAGGATGTAAATTGATCTTGGAGAATCCTCACGGAGGGATTTTGGTGAAATCACAGGCATCCCAGCTCCGTGCTGCAGAGAAACCTCCTCTCCCTGGTTCCCCCTCCAGCCCCTCTCGGAGCTGGTGCAGATTCCTGCGCCTCCCCCTCTCCTCAAACGCAGATTTTTCCTGCTCCCAGCCCCTGGCCTCAGCCCTGAGCCCCCCTGACCCCGCTCTCGCTGTCCCCAGCCGGGTGCCATGGCCCTGACCCTGGGGCTGCTGCTGGCCCTGCTGGGCTGCGCCGCGGCGCCGGACCCTGCCCTGGAGGAGGCCTGGCAAGGCTGGAAGAGTCTCTTTGCCAAGGAATATCCAGGGGTAGGTCCTGCTCCCCACAGCCTGCCCAGCACGTGCTGGGTCCTGCTCCAGGGGGGCTTGTCCACGTGCACCCACCCCACCCTGTGGATCCAGGGCCTTTCCTGATCCTTCTGATCCTCCGGCAGGAGGCCGAGGCCATCCGCAGGGAGATCTGGGAGCAGAACCTGCGCCACATCCAGCAGCACAACCACGACGAGTCGCAGGGCAAGCACAGCTACCGCCTGGCCATGAACCGCTTCGGGGACCTGGTACCTGCTGCCACCTTCCCTGGGGACCCTCAGGGCACCCAGAGCTTGATCCAGGGGATTGGGGACATCCTGGTGCTCCCAGGGCTTGATCCAGGGAGTGCCAACTCCCAGCCCGCTCCTGTTCCCGGAGGTTGGGGGCACCCTTGGCATCACACGAGTCTTCCCTTGGTGACCTGCAGACGAACCAGGAGTTTAACGAGCTCATGAACGGCTACGTCCCGGTGAAGAGGGAGGAGTCGGCACCACTGTTCCGAGCCTCGGCATTCCCGAAGGCCCCGGAGAAGGTGGACTGGAGGGCCCAGGGCTATGTGACACCCGTAAAATTCCAGGTGGGCACAGGGTGCGAGCCCGGCCAGGGCTGTGGGATCTGGGCAGCAGAACCGAGCAGCAGCAGCAGCTCTGAGCCGCTCCCAGAGTCCTGGCCGCTGATTTTGTAGCCGAGAGCAGCACCGGGGGGCCAGAGCATCCCTCTGGTGGGCCTGGGGGCGGTGCCGTGACCCCCTGGTGTCCCCACCATCCCCAGGGGGACTGCGGGTCCTGCTGGGCGTTCAGTGCCACGGGGGCCCTGGAGGGGCTCATGTTCCGGCGGACGGGGAAGTTGGTGGTGCTGAGCGAGCAGAACCTCATCGACTGCACCCGAGCGCTGGGCAACGAGGGCTGCAGAGGCGGCCACATGCAGCGAGCCTTCCAGTACGTGCGGGACAACGGCGGCCTCAACTCGGAGCGTGCCTACCCCTACCAGGGCACTGTAAGGGACAGCAGCTGACCCCGGGGCGTGGCACAGCCCTGCCGGTGTCCCAGCCCTGGTGACACTCTCCCTCCTCTCTCAGGACAACTCCCGCTGCCGATACAACCCCCAGGACAAGGCCGCCACCTGCTCCGGCTACCAGATGGTGGCCCAGGGCGACGAGGTGGCCCTGCAGGAGGCGGTGGCACTCAAGGGCCCCGTGTCAGTGGCAGTGGATGCTAGAAGTCGGAATTTCCAATTCTACAACTCAGGTAGTGTCTCCTCTTCGTGGGTAAACTGAGGCAGGGCCACCTTGCTGCGGGCCTGGGCTGCGGAGCCCTTGTTGAGCCCCTTGCCCAGGGCACCCAGCCCTGGGGAATCGGTGCCACCACCTGGAAACGGGACCAGGGCCAGCCCCAGCTCACCCCAGCTCTGCTCCCCACAGGCATCTTCACTTGCCCATCTGGCCAGCAGAACCTGAGCCACGCGATGCTGCTCGTGGGCTACGACACGGCCCCGATGGGCAAGTGCAAAGTGAGCTACTGGATCCTAAAGAACAGGTGAGGGCTGAGGGGGGTCCCCTGACCTGCTGCCCCCTGGTCCCCATCCTCACGGAGGTGCTGATGGATGTGCTGCTCCCGCCGCAGCTGGTCGGAGTGCTGGGGTGAGAAGGGCTACATGTTCCTGCTGAAGGACGGCGGCAACCAGTGCGGGGTGGCCAGCGACGCCAGCTACCCCCTGCGCTGAGCCAGGACAGCCAGGACAGCGCTCCCTCCTCCCTCCCTGCCTGCGACTCCACAGCCGTTTCCTTCTGGAGACGGGCTTTCGTTCCTGTGCAGCAAGAAGCAATTAAAAGCGCCATGGTTAATCGGCTGGTGCACCCAGGTCCTTGTCACGGAATCGTGGCACCGCGGGAGGTTGGGTTGGATGGGAGCTTAAAGCCCATCCTGCCCCCGGACATCTTGAGGTTGCTCCAGCTCCATCCAACCGGGATTCTCCCTCTCACCGTGCTCAGCACTCCCCAGGCCTCCTCTCCCAGCTCGGCCACCCCGCTGTCCTTTGTCCCCGCAGCCCCTTGTCCCCACGGACGCCTGTCCCACGGCACCTTATCCTCGTGGTCCCTCTGTCCCCTGGCCACAGGGCCCCGAGGATCCCTGTGCCCTTGTCCCTCTGTCCCTCTGTCCCGACAGTCCCTGGGCCCTGTTGTCCCTTGTCCTTGATGTCCCCGTGTCCTCCCGGCCCCGCGGGTCCGGCCCGCCCGGGCTCCTGCCCACAGCCAGCATGGCGGCCGTGCCGCCGCCGCCGCCGCGCTGGCCCCTCCCGGCCGCCATAGCCCGCGCTTCCTCTCCAAGATGGCGGCGCCCAGCGGGAGGAG
>VZRO01000002.1:16764-28741 GCA_013397915.1 Daphoenositta chrysoptera | reverse complement strand
GGGGTCCCGGGGAGAACGGGGGTCCCCAAGGAAAGGGGAGTCCCAAAGGGGGCTGCAAAGGCAGGGGGGTCCCGGGGAGAACGGGGGTCTCCAGAAGAAGGGGGTCTCTAAGGAAAGTAGGTCCCCAAGGCGGGAGAGAAGCGAGGAGAACTGCAGGGATGGAGGAGAACCCCCCCAAGGGGAAGGGGGGTCTCCAAAGGGATGAGGCACCCCAAGGGCAGGGAGAGGGGAAGGGGGTCTCAAAGAAAGAAGGGTCCTCATGGGAAGGGGGCTCAGCAAGGGAAGGGCTCCAGTGGGGAAGGGGCTGGGGGTCCCTGGGCACCCCAGAACACGAGTCCTCACCCCAGCAGTCCGGGCAGGGAGAAATGGCCTCGGCTGGTGCCAGGGGATGTTTAGGCTGGATATTGGGAAAAATTCTTCCTGGAAAGGGAGCTCAGGCACTGGCCCAGCTGCCCAGGGCAGGGGTGGAGTCCCCATCCCTGCAGGGATGTGGCACCTGGGGACATGGGGCAGTGGTGGCCGAGGCAGTGCTGGGGAACTGGTGGACTTGATGGTCTTGGAGGGCTTTTCCAACCTCAACAATTCCTCGATCCCGTGGAGGAACAGCTCGTGCTGAAGCGAGGCTGCTCCTGTTCCTCTCTCCCGGCAGGGGGATTACGGCTGCACCTTCACCTACTCGGCCCAGGGCGGCACAAATGAGGTGAGCTGGGCAACCCCGGGCACCTCCCGGCCCTGTTGGAACCGGCTCCTTCGTTCTGGCCGAGAAGGAAGCGCGGCTCGTTACTGCTGTGTGGGAGCACGGCTGTAACTGTGGCGAGCAGGGAGCAGAGGGGCCACCAGCGAGCGCTGGGTGCTCCTGCCGGGTTCTTTCGGAGCTCCTGCTCCCCGGGAGGGGAGGGATTGGCCTCGGAGGGTTTTCCCCGCGCTGACTCTGGATCTTCCCTGTGCAGCAATGGCAGATGAACGTTGGAGTCAGCGAGGACAACGGGCTCTTCTCCTGCTCCATCTGGAGGTGTGTCCTGACCTGAACCACCACGGGCAGGTGGATGTGGGGCAGGGACGAGGACCCTGCTTCCCAGGTGGATTTGCATCTCTGCAGGGAGGATTTTCCTCTCCCAGGGACGGCTCTGGGGGCTTTCTGTGCAGCTGTTGGTTTATAAGTTCTGTGCTGCCTTCTTCCCTGCTCTGCACAAAAGCTACAAGAGATCCAGAGGCGGCTGTGGGGGGAGGGAGGGAGCCAGGAATCCTTCACTCCTCTGCACCTCCACCCTCTGTGCCGCTGACAAAGGCTCTGCTTTCTTCTTTCAGGCCCCAAGGGAAGTCTTATCTCTTCTTTACCCAGTTTAAAGCTGAAGTGAAAGGAGCCAAGATAGAGTATGCCATGGCTTATGTAAGTCCCAGCTGATCCCGGGGAAGCAGGAGTGTGGGAGGCTGCTATAAAACATGAATTAGACATGGAAAACATTTATTAGACATCTGTGCCATAAAATGTGCTCCATCACGTCCCTAATTAGAGGCTGGTGGCAGGCAGGAGAGGGGCTGCAGCCTGCTCCATTGTGTTCCTGCCCTCTCAGTCCCGGGGATTTGCTGGGAGGGGGCTCCAAAGGCACCAGGGCACAGAGAGAGTCTTGGATTGCCTCAACAAATTGCATGTGACAAAGCAGATCAAACCTCTGCTGGTGTTTTTGTCTGGCTCATTCTTCCATTTCCCGGTTTCCAGGGGTGAGGCTTTCACTCACCCCAAGGACACGAGTCCGTGGTTTAATAGGAAATGGAAAATCAGCCGGAGATTTTCCTTCAGGTTTCCTTTGTGCACTTAATTCTGTCACTGCACCTAAATCACAAACCCGTTCATTTTCAAAGCGTGCTGTTGTTTGGTTGGTTTAAATAATTTAATTCTTGGGTTGCCTCAGCCTCTTACACCTCCTTCCTTCCTGTTTCAGTCTCAGGCTGCTGTGGGTGCCCAGAGCGACATCCCCTTAAAACAGGAAGAATTTGAAATCACTGAAACAACAGGTCTGTGCCTGAGAGAGCCTCGGGAGAGGGGCTGCTGTGGGAGACAGGCCAGGGACCAGTTTAAGCCCAAATACTGGTGCCAGGGCCATGGAGCCAGGGGTCCAGTGCTCCCAGTCCACCACTGGCAGCTGGATTTTGTGGGTCCCATCCCAGTTAAATTCCGAGGGGGAAGGAGGGGTTCCTCCCCCAGCCTGGCATGTGCAGGAGTGGGAAGAGCAGTGCCCGACACCTTGGAAAGGGCCCAGCGGGGCTGTTTTGTTCCTGCTTTTCCATCTGCTGATCCTGGGCTTTTCTCTCTTCTCTCCAGTGTCTCACAGGGAAGGAAAGTTCCGTTTTGAGCTGTCCAAACTCATGATTGTAGCAAAAACCCCCCGTGACGAGCTGTGACCCCGAGGCCAGCCCCGGGCAGGGGGCTTGGCCAGACCAGCGTGGCAGTGAAGAGATTTCCTGGTTACCTGCGGGGTTTTTCTTTTGGTTGGCCAAACCTTTTGTGTTTTCCATCCTGAAATGTGCTGGGGAGCGACGCGAGTGGGGCTTGGAGGTGTGAGGACAGATTTGTTCTGTCTTGTGTCAGAGTAACACGGTGCTTTGCAGCTGGAAACCCCCCGGAGGCTCCCGCTCCTCCTGTGCCCTCCTCCTGCTCGGCTGAGCTGCTGAGCAGGCAGAGCTCCCGAGGAAAGGGGCTCCTTATCTGCCTCGCTGGGAAGAGCAGTGCAGGGAGATAAGTCTGGATTTCAGCTGGGCTTGCTAAAGGGAAGTTGTTAACTCTCTACTCTCTGGAGGGGAGATGGGATTTCTCTCTCCACCAGCATGACAAGAGGAAATAATTAATTTAGGGGGAGGAAGGGAGGGAGTTGGCCAAAGCTCCGATTCCATGGCGAGCGTGAGGCTGGGGTGGATCCAGAGCTGGGCTGGGATAGCCTGGATGGGGACAAGGCAGAGCAGCTTATTCTGACACAACCAGGAATCAATCCAAGCAACACTTCCACGTCAGCACAACCACGGGACTATTTTATACCTACAGAAAAGTGGTTTTTTCTTATCCAGAGTAATAACAGGGAACGTGCAATTCCTTTCCTGTGTAAATACAGCACAAATAAAGAAATAAAGCATCGTGCTCTGGCCTGAAGTTGCTCTGCTCTGTCCCTCCTCCCCCCTCCAGCTGGGTGGACCTTTGTTGCTGCTTGGCCTGGAGGAGCTGAGGTGTCCCACAGGAATTAGGGGGCTGCAGAGGGTTTAGGGGGGTCTTGCAGCTGACACGGACACACACCTTGGGAACAATGAAGCGTCTCTGTCTGGGCATCCCTCGGGCCCATCCCACCACACCTGCCCGGGATTCCCAGCTCTGGCTCCTCTCCAGCCCGCTCCTGACAGGGACACACCAGCCCGGGGAACACGAGTTGTTCTCAAAGGCCACTGCCCTCCCTGAGGGACCACCTGCACACCCCCCTGTGAATGGGCTTCGCCCCCACCCCAAGCTGTGCCACACAGTTATCTGTGACAGCTGGAGCCCGGCCTGTGAAATGACAGAGAAGGGGCCTTTGTCCCTTTTAATCTTCGAATCTTCTAAGGCTGAGAGTTATCAGTGCCAGCGGTGGGACGCGAGCAGCGAGCAGGAGCCGCCCGTGCCTGGAGACATCCATGGAACAGGAGGCACAAGAAGGTCACAGAGATAAGGCCAGCTGAGACTGTGGTGTCTTGGATGCTAAAAGGGCAATTTTCAGTGCCCAGAGCCGAGCTCAGCGTGCTGGGAGCGCCCGGAGCCGGAGCATCCCCGCTCCAGGCTGGATCCGACAGCGCCTTCAGCCCCTGCTTCCTGCTGCCAGGGCTCTGCTTTTGGGCTCCTCCTGAGCAGGGAGGGGACGTGGGGGTGCAGAGCAGCACATGTGGGTGTCTGCTGGGAGCGGGATCTCACAAAATCATGGAATGGTTGGGCTTTGGAGAGGCCTTAAAGCTCATCCAGTCCCACCCCTGCCATGGGCAGGAACACCTTCAGGCTGCTCCAAGCTCCATCCAGCCTGGCTTTGGACACTTCCAGAGATGGGGCACCCTGTGCCAGGTTCTCCCCACCCTCACAGCCAGGAATTCCTTCCCAGTATGCCATCAAACCCTGCCCTCTGGCAGAGGGAAACCATTTCCCCTTGTCCATGCAAATCCAGGAGCTGCTGGGCCACTGAGCAGGGACAGCACAACCAGCAGCGATGCCAGGGCACAGAGAGCACAAACCCCAGGTCACAGAGAGCCACCACCACCTGGGGACAAACCCAGCCGTCCCCAGGGCTCATTTTGTCACTGTCACCACTGCTGGAACAAGCTCACAGAGCTCCCAGGCCACACAGGTGAGTTTATTTAAATAACTCATCAGGGCTACAGAGTTTGCTAAAAACGAACAACCATCACTCAGTCAAGGGCATGGAAAAGGGATGAAATCCCAGGGGGAGCTTTGGACAGCCACAGAGGACAGCGTTGGAGCTGTCAGGTGGCCCCGCCGCTGGGGGCTGGTGGGGAGCTGGGTGTTGGGTGGTTCCCGGGACGCAGGGAAGGAGCAGCTCCCCCCAGCTCCATCCCTGCCCTCACCCAGGTGATGACAGATCCTCCTGGTCTCAGGGACTTGTCTTTGAGGACACCAAAGCCCACACAGAAGCACCTTCCTGCCTGAGGCAGCACAAGTCTGGACCACGATTTGCTCCCACCACGTTGTGGAGCTGCTGGAACAAAACCACAGAGTTCTACAACCCTCAAGTTACGGGGTCTCAGAACTGTTCACCCCAACAACGTTCCACTTGCTCAGAGACACCTCAGAGGTGCTTCACAGCGCGAGTCTTTGGTTTGGTTTTCCCCCAGAGGGTTACAACTGAGTTCAAGGCAAAGAGTCCAAATCCTTGGACTCTGAGCTAAAGGCACTTGGTGGACAAGAAATCAAACTGTACAGCAGGGGCCCAAAATCCCAGGATCCCCTGGAGAGGGCTCAGCCCAGTGCAGGGAGGGCTTTGCAGACCCTGGGCAAGAGGGAGACAAAGTCAAGAGGTTCAGTCTCTTGTAGAAACGAGGAGAACACAAGTGAGCACTGCAGAGGAGGAGGAGGGACGAGCCCGGTGAAGGTCAAAGCAGACGTGGCCTCTTCGGCCTGGCGGGAGGCAGAGTCCGGCTGCCAGGAGCCCACCTGGGCCAGCCTCAGATGTTGTCCTCCTCCAGCATCTTGTTGACCCCCTCGCAGATCCTCTTGAGGTGGGTGCGGTAGGGCTCGGCCGGGCCGTACAGCGCCGACAGGAACTCGTAGTCCGCAAAGTGGTTGAAGACGTGGTTGATGCGCGAGTGGGACTTGGCCGTCAGGTGCCCGTTGACAGCCTGGTGCAGCAGGTCCCGGCACTCGGTCAGGACGCTGGACATGACCCTGCGGTCGAAGGTGAAGTCTATCTGGTGGAAGCTGACGGCCGTCATGGCCAAGGTGTGAACCTTCTTGCGGAAGCGCTCCATGACCAGCAGCTCCTCAGGGCTGAACTGCCCGTTGCGGTAGAGAACCCCCAGCTTCATCACGATCTTGATGAGGTTTTTGATGATCTTCTGGGCCTCTTTGCGGTTGTGGGTGTACTCCTTGGTGGCCCGGTACAGCTCGTCCAGGATCTCGCTGCTGGTGTCGTCGATGAAGACGTTGGCGATGGTCTTGGTGGCCATTTTGCTCAGGAGCTTCTTCTGGGCCTGCAGGGCCAAGTTCTTGGTGCTGAAGGTGTCCATCTCTGCGGGGGAAGAGGCACACACGGGTCAGCCCCTGCTCTGCATCCGTCCCCATCTCAGCTGGGCTAGTGGAGTGTCCCTGTCCATCGCAGGGGTGGGGCTGGATGAGCTCTAAGGTCCCTTCCCACCCAACCCATTCCGTGATTCTGTGATTCCTCACCTCCCCGTGCAGCCTTTTGGCAGGAGAAAGAACCTCTCCAGCCAATAGCGAGACCAAGGGAGCTCCTGGGTGCCAGGGCAGGTGAGAGCTGAGCTCAGCCCCAGGTTTGGTCGGTGGGATCAGTTACAGGGTGTTCCCACCTTCCTTTTCCCAGCCTCTCTGGAGAGGTTACAGCGAGCGAGGTGTCCCTACCTGAGCACCGCCCGTCACCCTCCATCCCGGTCTCCCTCCTGCGCCCGACGCCTCCCTGCTCCCAGCGCAGGACGGACTCTTGCCCCATCAGTTTAACATTTTTCCTTCCTTAAAACCTGACTCATTTCCTGCAGGGTGAGCTGGGGACAGCGCAGGTGGCAGCTGAGTCACCCCCGCTGCCATGTGCCGCATCCACCCCGGTGCTGGGTGCTGGCCGCGGCCGGAGCGGCACAGCCGGTTTGCAGCACCCAGCAATCGGCGTGGGAGCCCTTTTCCCTGGCACTGCTCACCCTGGAACACCCACACGAGCTCGGACTTGTTCTGCTGCCGCCTCAGCCTCCTCCGGAGCCGGCACCGCACGGAGGTGAATAATTCATCCAGACAAGAACCTCACCTAGGGCCCGACTCCCACATCCCGGCGGGACCAAATCCATCACCTCGGGCAGAGCACGGCTTTAAAATCTGCTGTGAACGATTAAAACGCCGCCAACCCTGGAGATGCATCTTGGCCTGGGAAACCGCAGAGCCACAAATCACAAGGAGGGGAGAACAGCAGGAAAACAACCGGGATGGATGGGCAGAGCTGGGAGATGCTTATGCAAGAGCCTGCACATGGCGTGGACAGCCCGGCAGAGCGGGAGGGGATGGGATCAGCCTATAAATACATCCCAGGGAGGGGAGAGGAGATATTTCAGTTAAAGATGCTGCTGCTGTGAGGATGGATGGGGATAAATTGCTCATGGATAGGAAGCAGGTTTAGATCGGATGTTAGGAAGGAATTCTTCCCTGAGAGGGCGGTGAGGCCCTGGCACAGGGTGCCCAGAGCAGCTGTGGCTGCCCCTGGATCCCTGGAAGTGTCTCAGGCCAGGTTGGACGGGGCTTGGAGCAGCCTGGGACAGTGGAAGGTGTCCCTGCCCATGGCAGGGGTGGAATGAGATGAACTTTTGGTCTTTTTCCAACCCAAACTATTCCACGACTCTGGGATTCTATCACAGAACCGAGGCTGTCCCCCTCCCGGGCAGCTCTGTCACTCCCCACAGCCAAGCTGCCAGTCCCAAACCCCTCTGGGCATCCCCAATCCTGCTCCTACCACTCTGGAGCACATACCAGGTTCTCAGGAGCAAATCCCAGCTCCTCATGGACCCCCAAGGCTGCAGCTCACCCAGCCAGTCGTGCCAGGTCGCTGGTGCTGAGCCCCGGCTCCCTGAGCATCTCCCAGGCACCGGCTCCCAAACCCGAGGGCAGCCGAGGCTCCGTGGGGAGGTGAATTCCAGGAGCGGTACCAGAGCCGCGTCCCGGCGCTGTGGGAGCCGCCGCCTGCAGCGTTATTTACAGCCCTTAAGTAAAACACGGAGCTTTGGAAGCGTTTCCTTCGATGGCAAAACATTGATTTTTGCCAGCCTGAGCCTCGAGCTGAGGCTCTCGCACTTAATAAGACAAAAATGACAAGGCAGAGCCTGGTGACAGCAGGTCCCGGGCGGGCCGGGCTCGTGGAACGCCGGTGGCTGCCCATGGCAGCTGCGGCCGGAGCTGCGGCCGGAGGGAGGGATGGGAGGGATGGGAGGGATGGGCAGAGGCTGCTCCATCTCCTCCGCCCTGCCTGTGAGGGGACTCGCTTCGCCCGTGCCAGGCATCCTGTCCGGAAGGAGCAGGGCTTTGCCGTGGTGTTGACAGCCTGGAAGTCCCCGCCCTCGCGGTTGTGGGGTGCCCTGGGAACGGCGCCTGGATAAATAGGAATTCCCACACCCGAGCTCCCCCTCGGGTGACCACAGACACAGCGAGTGCAAACTCCACCTCCAGAGCACATGAAAAATAGGAAGTGCCAAGTCCTGCGAGCTGCCCACGGCTCCCAAATGCCAGCTGGAATCGTGGATCAACCCTCTCCTCCCTGCACCGAATAACTCCTGGCTGCTCGCAGCCCTCCCCAGCTCCGGGACGAGGAGCATCGCTCCGGGGGGAAACTGAGGCACGAAGCCATTATAGGGGGGTCTAGGGACCCCATAAGTGGTATAGGCGGGTACAGGGATTCCAAAAATGCAACCAGCTCCCTCTGCAGTGCCCAGGGATGGTTTTACAGGTGGCTCCCTGCAAACCCCAAGGAAACCCAGGCTCACCTCCGGCTGGCTCTGGCTGCACCGGGATGGTTCCCCCGGCAGCCTCCGCACCACACTCGGCCCACCAGGAGCTGCTGACTCAGCACCAACAGGAGATTTCACCGGAATGAGCCGTTTTCCTGCCGGGAAGGGCCCCACGACCCCATTGTTCACGAGGGGCTTGCTATCGGCACACGGAAGAGAAGAGCCTTGCCCCGACCAGCCTGGAGCCTGAAATAACCCACTTCGCTTCCTTCCTGTCGCTGAAGTTTCCAGCCCAGCTCAGGGCTTGGGCTCCCCCCCCCACCCCCTTCTTCTTTTTAATGAAAACGCCCTAAAAAACAGCTTCTTCTTCTTCCGAAATGGAGCAGCCGAGTGTTGCTGTCACCAAGTTCCTCCCTGCTCCGGAAGAGCGTGGCAGGGCTGTGGTCCCAACGGTGGCTTTGGGGACAGGTACAGCCCTTTGCTGGAGGGTTTCCACCCATTTTGGAGGTTTCGGGTGAGTCTTGCAGCCCTGAGCGGTGGTGTGAGGGTTGTGGTGTCCTGGGCGAGGACACAGAGGGTGTCCCCTGGGGACAGACACGTGCCATGCCCATCTCCAGTTTGGCGTCCACCCCACTGGGCTGGCACCTCACCCAACACCCAGCTGCGACCGGATTTCCCCGGGATCCCCAAAAACCTCCTCCACACCACTGAGGGCACAAGCATCCATTAAAGCTCCCATCCGAGGGGGATGTCACCCCCGTCACCCTGTGGTCACCTGGCGCCAGTGGCACCTCAGCAGAGCTGCCAGGTGAGCACCGTCCGGAGCTCCTTCATGGAGAGGGGCCAAATCCAGCTGTGACACCATCCCAGCTATCATTTCCACCTGCCCCAAAGATCCCTCTCCCTGCCTGTCCCTTTCACCTGGTTCCCAGCAGCAGATCCGTGGGCTTGGTCCCCCAAACCCCCCCAGTTCCCTTGGCAGCAGGTGAATATTTCATGCAGGAAAGGAAAAGCACTTAAATAATTCATGGAGCAGCGCAGAGGGGGAGGCTCCACAAAGCTCCAGCTCAGAGCAGAGGCACCTCTGCGTCCTGTTCCTCCTCCTCTTCTTCCTCCACCTTCCCACCACGGCCACCGTAACTTGGATTTTCTTGCTGCAAGTTTCCTCCAACATGGAAACATCATTTCCCAACAGGATAAACACTGAATAGTGGCGATCTCCCCGGCTTTCCCTCCATCCCACGTGCTGTTCCCTCCCACTGCTCTCAAAACACCCCTGCTCTGCACCTCAGCGCTCCCGATCCCCCCGAATCCTTGGCTAAACGCCAAGCGGGCGGATGGGATCCCGCCGCTCTGCTCTCCATCCCCCGGCATCGCTTTCCCCCGTGCTCCAACCCCTATTAATTAATTAAACCCTCCCGGGTTACAGGAGCTGGGTCGGAGCGCCGGGCAGTAACCGGAGAGCGTCACCGCCTGTCCCCCACCAGCCGCGACCCCCGCAGCTGCCAGGGCCACGTTACCAGCGCTGGGAGAGCCGAGGAAGAGGAGCGGGAGGAAGGGCCTCGCACGTTGCCATGGGTGCAAAGAGCGGCCGCAGACGCCGGGCCCGGGCGCGTGTGTGCGGAGCGGGGTGAGGCCGGGAGGAAGCCGCTGAGTAAACACCTCGCCCGGGGAAAAGCTCGCTTCTCGGCAGGGCCGGGATGAGCCCGCGGCCGCAGCGGGGACCGGGGATGCTGCGGGGCACCGGCGTGTCCCCGTCGCTGCCCTCGCCACCTCTGGCACCGGCACCTGGACTCCTCCATCCCAAAATCTCCTTCCCGCGGGTGCCCTCGCTGGGGCTGCAAATGCCCCCGCGGGAAGGAGACGGGGTTTGGGTTTGCCTGGGAAGGCTGATCCGCCCCGGCAGCCCCGACGTGTCCGTGCACGGAGCCCAGCGGCCCATCCGAGGGGTCCGGCCGTGCCAGCCCCGCGCGTGGGTGGGGAACCCCGCCAGGGCTTCCCGTGGGAATGGGGTCCTGGGATCCGCACGGAGCGGGGCTCCGGAACAGGGCAGCGGGTCCTCCTGCGGGGCTGATTTCAGGATCTGGTGTGGTATCAAGGAATTCCCCTGGGATTACTGTGCCCCAGGGGGAGGCAGCTGCCAAATTGGAGAGGAGGAGGAGGAGGAGGAATGGAGGTTATTTTAGGGAGAGAAGAAGGAGGAAGAGAAGAGGGTGAGGTGTTATTTTATGGAGAGGAGGAAGAGAAGGAGAAAGAGAAGGAGGAAGAGGAATAAGGGGGGATTTTATGGAGAAAAGGCAGAGGAAGAGGAGGAGGAAGGGGGGTTATTTTACAGAGAGGAGGAGGAGGAGGAAGGGGGGGTTATTTTGGAGCATCTGTCTCGCCTTCCATTTCCTCCTTTTCTTTCTCCAGCTGCCATCAAGCTGCTCTCTCTGGCAGCAACTTCCTTTCTCCTTCGCTCGGAGCAGACGGAGACTTGTGGGGAAGTAGAAAACAGAGGCTGGGAGGGGGGAAACTGAGGCCAAACCACCATCCGTCTGTCTGTCCGGCCTGCGGCGGGGGCCAGGGTGCATCACATGCTTCCTGCCCCGGGACCAGGAGGACAAAGTCGCTCAGGGAGGGAGGAAAACTCCACGAACCCATACTGGCCTTGGGGTCAGCAAAGAATGGCCCCAAAGGCCCAAATCCTTCCCTGCTCCAGGGAAGATTAGTCAGAGTCGGGAAGTTTTGCACCCAGCTCTTGCCCCGGGTGGGTCCTGGCCTGTCCGAAGGGATTAGTCTTTCCAGGAACCGAGGAATTTCATCCTCTGGAGCGCAGGGGTGGGAGGAGGGACGGGCGATGCTCGAAGCCAAGTGCGGCCATGGGGCACCGGGCCCTGCCCGGGCACGTGGGTCCGTGACAGCCCCACGGGGGTGGCTCCGGCGCCTTCTCCCAGCTCCCGTTACCCAGCGCTGCTTCCAGCCCCCTCGGATTTCCCTTGAATCTGGGGGGAAATCGCCCTTTCCCCGTGTTTTATCCACCTGGGAGAGCTGAGGCACATCCAGGGGCTGCCGGGAGCGGCTCCGGGCTCTGCCCACCCCGCAGCTCCCGCCCCTCGCGGCTCCCCGAGCCCTCCTTTCCCCTGGGGCTCCCGGGGGCCGCGGCTGGGTGGGGCCGTCGGTGCCCGGTGACACCGGGGATGGGGGACACACACGGGTGATTCCCGGGCGGGGCACGAGAGGCTTCGCCCCGCAGTGGAAGCACGAAACGGGCCGGTACCGAGCGCCCCCGCCCCCGCGGGCCGGGGAAGATGGGAGGAACCGGGGGAACCGCGAGGAACTGGGAGGTACCGGGAGGTACCGGGGGAGCTGGCCCTTACCTGCAGCCTGCCTCGGGGAGCGCGGCGCCGGGACCGGGACCGGGACCGGGGCTGCTCCGGTGTCCCCGGCGGGACGGGACGGGGCGGGACGGGGCTGGACGGGGCGGAGCCGGGCGGAGGGTCCCGCTTTCCTCGGCGCCTTTCCCCGCCCGGCAGGCCCCCGCAGCCGCTACCGTGCCCGGTCCCCGATGCCCGTGCCCGGTGACTATGTCCGGTGTTCGGGCTTCGATACCCAGTGCCAGTCCCGGTGCCAGTCCCCGGTGCCCGGTATCCGGTGTCCAGTTCCAGGTTCCCGGTGTCCGGTGCCGGTTCCCGGTGCCCGGTATCCGGTGTCAGGTTCCAGGTTCCCGGTGTCTAGTGCCAGTTCCCGGGGTCCGGTGCCCGGTTCCCGGTGCCGGTTCGCGGTGCCGGTTCCCGGCTCTCAGTGTCCGGTTCCC